>JBBMOC010000108.1:0-125338 GCA_037975185.1 Centropyge bicolor | reverse complement strand
TCCTCTTTTGGATTTTGACTGGAGGGATAATGAATTCATCCTCCTCCGCTTGTGAATCCATCAGCAGAAGTACAAGCTTGGGCTGCTCTTCACCATCACTTTCATCATGCTCTACTTTCTCCAGTTCCCTGTTGTGGACGCCCCTCACCAGGAGGAAACAGCAAGTCAGCGAAAAGGGGTCAGAGAAGTAGACGGTAAGACAGGAGAGGAGCACACACACACACTAGCTTTGCTTTGCTTCCTCCTCCTCTGCTGACTGCTCAGGCTCTACTCAGAGAAGTCCCAGCGACTGCTATTCTCCTGCAACTGCTCCCCCCCCGTCCTCCTCCTCCTCCTCCTCCTCCTCCTCCAGGTGATGTTTGTCTGTGTATATGTCCCTGACCAGGAGGACTCTGGTGAGGAGGCTCTCCAGGATCCGTCGCTCCAGCGGGGTGGAGCTGAACCACAGCGGGTCTTCTGGGCTGCAGGCCGGATCTGGCTGAACGTAGAAGACATCCAGACGCTCCCGCAACAACACCGGGCTGGAGGGAGGGAGGGAGGGGGGTAGGACAGGAACGGGGAAGGAATTAAAGTGATGAAAAAAAAGTGGCAGGAAAGTTAGGAGAGAGAAGGAGAAAAGAAAGAAAGGGAGCAGGTAATAAGAGGAAGCATCGAGATAGGTGTGAGATAAGAGAAAATATGAGAAGAGGAGGGAGAAGGAGAGCAAAAGGGGAAAGTTGGGGAGAGAGAGAGAGAGAAATGTGAAACTCTTGCTCTGATTTTGCTCTAAAATAATTGAGAGAAGATTTTGACAACTGGAATTATTTCACGTTAAGTCCTCATCTTTCAATAGTCAACACTGTGCTTCAGGATGTGAACAGCAATGAGTTATAATCACAGGACTCAGAAATAATGAAACTGCACTGCTTAATTGAATTAGATGCAAAACAGGGCACCTGAAGACAAACGCATTTCCCAAATCAATCATTCTACAGATGATAACTGATGTTAACTCAATCAGAGATATGTGCAGTGCAACTTTGATTCCAGCTAATGTTATTGCTAGCTATAATAAAACTAATACTCTACTAATGTCAACTGCAAAGACATGGAACCCACCACTTAGATCTGTAGAGGTCGTACAGGTGACACTCATGCTTCCTAACCGGGCAGCGTGTGGTGGATCCTCCTGAGTCATCGTCCGGTTCATAGTCCCGCTCGCCATCCTCCAACTTACGCTTCCTCTTCCTGGACTCTGTTTGCACTGAAGCATCAGATGACAAAAATAAAGCATTTTTAACCAGATTATTTGCTTGAGAATGGGAACATGATTTGAATCTGAAATCTAACAAGTCACATTTGTCTGAACTTTGAGGTTATTATTTAAAGCTTCAGATAACGAGGTTCTCCTGTGAGAGATGTCATCAACTTAACAGTGTGCTTAACAAGTGCTGACACAAAGACACATGTTGGACAGTGTTGTTTTTTCATTACTTTGGCTCTGTACTCCCACATATTAAGACAACAATGCAACAGAGCAATAACCTTGAAGTTAAAGTGTAGACTGTGGAGGCTGAGGCTGATTCACAGTGTCACAGTATCAGCACATTGCAGTCAGTGATTGGAGCCAGAACAATACTACTGAGTGTATTAACATATATGGACACCTGCAGACATTTTGAACAAAAATTTAAACTGGTAATTTTATGACACAATATCTATTATTTGGAAGAGTCAACAATTATATTTACATCTGATGGGTAGATTTGTACTAACCTGCTGAACATCTGATATTGCTAAGACCTGTTCCATTGTGTACATGCTGCGGGCCTCACCCTGATTATCCTGAGAGATGGAAGGCACGCGGATGCAGACGGTGGCCTCCTTGGTGACAGGATGGACGGTGTCAGGGCCGTAGACGTTGGCGAAGGAGAGGCGGAGGTGCTGCTCCACGGTGCGCAGGCCGAAGTATTTGGTGTTCAAGTAAACCAGGGAGCGCAGCAGAGCGTCGGGACTCTGCTCCCCGAGCTGCTGGCTGCTCCACAGGCTCTGCTCCTCCACCCGACCCCACAGCGAGCCTGGAGACAGCAGCAAACACTTCAAAATCCATTTCAGTAAACACACCTCCCTTAGTCTAAGGCTCATTATTCATTCATTCAAGATGGAGATCAAGTGGAAGTTATGTAATAATTATGACCTTTCCTCTATCTTCATTTGTTCAGGACATCTTCCTGCAGACTTTGATGACATGGATCTTAAACACATATATCTTAATATTGAGTATATCAAACTAATTTTTAGCTTTACTTCTCACAAATACATCTGTGCCATTTTCTACCTGGTTATTTATTGTTGTGTAAAACAGGAAAACCCTCTGGGATTTCTTTGACCTTCTAGTGTTGATACAGTGTCCTCATATAACATTGTAGTGCAATCACAAGGTATCAGGATGTGAACAGCAGAAGAGTTATAATCATTGGACGCTGCCTACAATAGAGAGCAACACTACAGTTTAACAGCCACTAGGTGGTGCTAACAAGCATACACTCAGATGCACTCAAGCATCTTGCAATGATGCAGCTTCCCTCATGTCACCGACAGTGATGGATGATTTACTTGCTAAGCTCCACACATTTTTTGTAATTAATTTCCTCCTCCAGTTATAAAAGCCACTTCCTTTAATCTCCCAGTTGTCCTCATTGCACTGAGATCGAATTTGACCTCTAAGTTTCATTTCTGTAATGTATTTTTTGCTCTGTGTACATTGTTGCTGAAGTATTATTAATTAGCTGCGTGGTGATTTAGAATGCCGTCACCCAGTTAGTCCATTTTTCTAAGTTCAATATAACAGCCATTTGGTGCCGGGCAGATGGTCACATCAGACTGTGTTTGGCTCCACTCACCATCAGGAAGCACACTGGGCTGCCAGTCCTTCAACACCTTGTTAAGCTCCTCTCCAAACTGCTGGTAGCACGGGTCACTAAACAGGTCATCCTTCCGGCCTTTGGCGTGGAGATGCTTCAAACAAATAAAAACTCAACTTCAGAAAAGGTCAAATGAATACGAGGAGCAATCTGTGGTGGCTCAGAGATCAAAACTGTGTCCTCATACTTCAATGATCATCACTGTTTTCAGGATGTGAACAGCAAAGAGTTATAATCAATGGACACACAAATCTGCATATTCAAACCAATCTGGAACAAAAACTGGTATTTTTCGGCTTGTTGCTAAAAGATGTGAACAACACAAGCACTAACCTCTGCAAAAACCCACAAATGACCTTACTGAGAGGACATCTTTAAAAAGGGTTCACCGGCAAATTACAGCAGGCCCAAGAAAGGTACAAGACATTTTCAAGTGTTTTAGGTCAAATTACTTGATTAAACTTTAAACAAAACAATCAATCTTTCAAACTTTGTTAGTTCTTATTAACAGATAAAGCCATTCTTACATTTTTCTGCCAGAAAAACCAAACTCCAGAGGACTTTGGATCCTGCACTCCACTCTGCAGCCATGCTGTCCTGCTGCTGCTGCTCACATGTGAGAGCAAGAGGACGCCTGTGCGCAAGCAATATCTGTCCCACTGGAAACAACCCTTCTAACTTTAGTTCCTACCTCCAAAACCACCACCGGGGGAATTTTAAAGGAACAAAAGGGGAATTCGACAGACAACTTATTACTATTATATTTACTGCATGTGAATATTTATATTGTTTTATCACAATCTAAAATGTTATTTAACTGTTATTTTGTATTGTTTCAGGAAATTTTATTTTTACAAAATTTTAATTCTAAATTTTATTTTAAATTTTATTTACTTGGTGAAACAATATGGAGAGAAAGTCAACAGAATTAATATAGTGTCAACCCTACTGCTACCATAACAGGAATTACCAGAGGCAGCTTGACTTTGTTTTACTTTTTCATAATTGTTTTTTTTTTGAAGTATTTTATGGCACATTTAACTAATACCATAAAAATCAGACAGACAGTAGTGAAGGCACAGGAAATGTGAGGAGAGACAAAGCAGGTTCATGCAACAAGAGAACTGAATCACATGGTAGAAAGCAGGATGTCCCATTCTTTTTTTAAGAATAAGGTACAAACTGGGCACAGTTAAAAAAAGCTCCTGTTCCTCAGTGTGTTTAAATTCTCATGACAAATATGGGAAAAATTTTAAAGACCAAAAAATGGCCTTTTGACTGTGATTAGACTTATATTTATATATTTGACGTTGACATGTAACAAAAGGTCCCAAGCTGAATGAACTGGGTGCATCTTAGAAGAACTTAAAAACAAATATTTCAAATGGATGGTATGTACTAACAGGTGGTCCAATCAGCAATCAGTGTCTCCATGTTTAATGTTCATGTTCCTTCTATACTTTTTTTGTTTTATCTTTATATAGATGATGTTATTGCTTGTTGAGAGGCGCTGGTGTTTCTGGGGTTTGATTCTCTGGCTTGGTACCAACCTGCTGGATCCCCAGACAGAGGTAGAGGATGCTGTCTGGAGAGTAGCGCTCCCCGCTGGGCCTGCAGACCTCCCTGACGAACCGGGACAGAGCCAGGTTCAGCTCCTTAGAACTCAGCAACAACAGGTTGCTTTTAGTCCGGGCTGCAGGAGACGAGAACAGACACAGGCTGCTGTTAGCAAAGACATCCTCCAGGTTTTCAAATATTACTATCAATCTTTAATTTACAGCATTTTCAGCCAAGTACTGCACATGGACTCTCATACTGTTACTACTGAGCCACTGCAGTAAGGTACCTGGTTTAGAGTTGTCCTTTACTTTGGTGTCGTCTGATTGGTCAGAAGAAGACAGTGCCCAGCGTCTCCAAGCGTGAATGCCATATCGAGCTTTGAGAGGCAGCGATCGACCTTCTGAGTGTCTTCCTGTTGAATGGGAAGATGAGGGCGAGGCATCTGAGCTCTCCTCTACCGCCTGCCTCTTGTTCCCCTGCAACGCACACACACCAATCACTACATGGTCAACTTCAACTTCAGTGAGGAACTTTTGTTTCCCCCTTCTGGCAGTGACAGTAATTACACAAAAACAGGCAACACGATTATGGTTCCATTTGCTCTGCTGAACTCCTGTTTGTGTACTGCAGGTTTAAGTTGGCCATGTGTGCTCGTGTATGTCTGTGTTCATACTTGTCTCCTGGGCTTTGGTCGTGGTGCAGACTCCTCTGGCTCCTCCTTCTCCTCTGCCAGGACTGGAGGTAGAGAGAAGCCCATGTCCTCGTCCATTCCCTCCAGGACGGGAGCAGGGTCTGAGGCTGAGACAGGAAACAACATTATTATTTTCTCATTCGTTACGAGGTGAAATTAGAAATCCAGTCAGGATGGGAAACGGCTAACACTACTGTAGATTTAGGGGTTTATACATGACTCAGTATTCTGTTCAATGACTGATTGTTTAGACATTGATTGTCTCAGCATTCTGGAGTTAAGAGCGTCGGGTACAGTGACACATTGGTGGGTACTTTCACATCCAACCAAGAGATTGCTTAGCCCCAACTTTACTTTGGCAGCATTACTTAATTATTTCAACTATTAGTGACAGAAGATGCTGTGAGTGAGGGTTTTTTTCTTTTCTTTTTTTGCTGTGAGTTGGGGCAGAGTGAGAGCACAGTGAGGAAAAAAGACAAGCAGAGCACAATGTGAATGTGTATGAATTCAACCAATACAAGGGATAAATCACTTTCATCTCTCATGTCATCTTGCCACACTGCTGTCAACATGATACGTTTCCTGTCTTGGCCAGGAAAAAAGCTGATTACAAATCCTGCTACATGTATACATGGGTCAAGAAATCAGTGTTCTTCAAGAGAAGTCTGGCTGGGGGAATGAGATTTCTCTAATCCCCTACCCTGATTATGGAAAATGGGTTTCTCATTTGTGTGACATTTAAGGAGTAAGTTTGCGAGAGAAGGGCAAAGTTCCCATAAAAGTAATCCAGTTGATTCACCAAAAATATTAAAGTATTCAAAAACACTGTACATTCAACTTTAACAGTTGATTTCTGCTAACTACAGTAGGACAGGACTGAAACAAAAATCTAAAACACACAGATTCACCATATTCATGATATGTACTAAAATACTGAAAGCTAAACATAATGAGCGATTTTGTAATGTGGTTATCATAACAACAAATCAATAAGAATAAAAATGTAACAAATGTCTTGGCCTGGTAATGACATGTCATTCCTGTGGATAGTGTGGCAAAGCTTAAACCCTCTGTCCTGATAGTTGTGATGACAACAGGTCCAGAAATAACCCGAGGGAGGAATTTAAATCTCAATTACTGTACTGATCCATTAAAAAAGCCATGCAG
Source organism: Centropyge bicolor (assembly GCA_037975185.1). Classification (NCBI taxonomy): domain Eukaryota; kingdom Metazoa; phylum Chordata; class Actinopteri; family Pomacanthidae; genus Centropyge; species Centropyge bicolor. Next base: position 119,017 of record JBBMOC010000108.1, on the reverse strand, counting down.
TCAGATGTTGTTGAATAAGAGCTTCACTAAACAGAATGAATGAGAAGGAAAAACACACACAAACTGAGACAAAGAGTGACAAAGTCCACTCAAGTGTGGGAGACAAAACTGACTGATTTGAGCATTTCTTCATTTATTTGGCAGTCAGATTGGGTGGCACCAAATAAATGCGAAAAGATGTCTTTTTCAAGTTTCAGTCCTCTTTCAGCAGACAACAAAGATGTTACTCATTATGAGCGACAAATCAATCTGAGCAATTCAAAAAAAAAAAAGAAAAAAAAAGACTCCTGTCAATAACAAAAACTGTAGACCTATTACAACTCATGGGTTTAACATTAACATTACAATTATTCACATTATGACAGAGATTGTTCCTGACTGACTCAGCCTCGCCGGCCGAGCATCGACATGTCTCAGAATCCCTGTACAGTAGGTGTTTACCTTGAGGGTAGTCTGCCTCCAGGTCGAGGTCGGGCTCATACATGTCCTCCTCTTCCTCCTCCTCTTGCTCTTCCTTCTTCTCCTCCTCCTTCTCTCCCTCAGAGCTGCTGCTGGAGCACTGCTCCCCTCCACTCTCGCTCTTCGCCTTCACCAGCTTCACATCTGAAACACACAGCCAGGCAGGTGCTCATTGTTATTATTTGATGCTTTCTTCACATCTGACTGAAGATTGTTTTTTTTAATGTTTGACATTGACACTTTGTTTAGTCGGGTTCCCCACGTCAACGAAGGACGTGGCCCTGTGAAGGCTGAAACAAATTGTTATCATCATCTGTCATTATCTAGCAAACCTAAAAATGTATTACAGACCAGAATTGTTACATTCTTCTTCTTTTGAATGTTTTTCAAAATAAAAAAAAAAGAAGTATACATCTAAATCTCAATGGCTTCCATCAGTGTTGCATTCTTCACATCTCTGATGCTTTTATCCAGACATCCAACATGAGTGTACCTGGATTCTGCTCTTCTGCATTCATGTCAGCCGTGGAGGGCAAGCTGGCCTCCACAGGGTCAGAGGTCACTTTGTTTTTCAGTTCGTTTATGGTGTGGATGATCTGCTCTGCCCCCTGCAGGGTGGTGGGCAGGAACACAGGCACAGGAACCTGGACAGGACAGGACACAGTGGTTTAACCTTAGTAACCTTACTTTGCTCAGTTTTAATTTCATTTATGAACGCTAACACATTTTCAGAAAAAAATTATCAAGACCACCTATTTGTTCACACAAGAGTAATTTTGAGCAGTCTGTCATTTTATCATTTATTGTACAGGCTTTTACGGATTTCTCTATGCACCTTTATAAGTGAAGTGTATTCCATATATGTGGATGTGCTAAGGATCATGTCTTACCGGTACAGGCAGAGAAACTGGAGTGGGAGTAAACTGGGAATACATATTCATGGGTATGGGCATGAAGACGGGCACAGGTATGGGCACAGGAACATACTCCCTCTTCACACCATCGTCTACATCTGTGGACGTAGAAATGTCAAATGATTATATTCACAAACAAGTATGTGTATTAATGGGTCATAAAAGTAATAAAGCTGTTGCGTTTACCCGTCTGTAAAAGTTTGCTCTGCATGTGTGGCTTGCAGTAGGTAGCCTTGGTCAGAGTGAGCGGCTTGCAGAGCACCGCCTTGTTCTTGACATCTCTCATCAAACCTCCACCAGCATAGGCTACTGTACCCTGGTTCACCAGCTGCAACATGGCACAGAAAAAAAAAATCAAATGTTATTCATGTTTAATTACAAACAGAAATGTGGCCTCTGTTCCTATAAATCAATCATTCATTATATGGAAACTTACAACAAACAATGGGATTGTTTTTGGTTACACATTTCAAAGTGCATGAACATCAATTCATCTAAAAAAACCATTAGGTGGTAAATGTAATAAAAACTTTACAGTAAATCAAAATAAAATACACCAACTAATGATTCATGAATTCAAAGCAAACTGTTTGATGCGAAAATCTTTTCCACATTCTTACTTACCCCAAGTTTGGCGCTTTGCATTTCAAACCCTGTAAAGAGAAAAATGAAATACATCTTATCTTTACCTCATGACGACATCTTGAGTGACACATCTATGAACATAAGCACACATCACCACTGTGCAGATTACATTCATCCATTGACTAATACTTGACCCTTAAAAAGATCTTCCACAAAAGAGTAAGCATGTGCTCAAGACAGTCATTTGTAGGAAGACAGACACACACACAGTTTATACCTATGCTGGAGTTTTCGGGGCCTTTCTGTGTGACCATGATGGGCTCGTTCTGCTGGCAGTAGAACTTCAACAAACACTCCTGATCACAGAAATGCTTCATCTCTGCTCTCCACATCACAGACTCTGTCAGGTTACCCTGCACCTTACAGCAGTCACACCTCGCCGCCTGGTGGCCACAAGGGGACAGTTTCAGGACATTCACAAAACATAAAGTGTGTACATATAGATTTGTTTTAATTCATTAATGGATACACGTGTATGAGCAGACCTTGTAGTACCAGTCGTGGAACTTCTTGGCACAGGTGTCGCTGCAGAAGTCCCGGGTCACGCCGCCGAACTGTCGGGTTACACCTCTCTTACAGAGCTGGTTGCAGTGGTTACAGCTGACACACTTCAGACCCAAGCGCTTGATAAAATCCTGCTTAAATAACAGCTTACATCCTGGAAACAAAACAAAACAAAAAATATATATCAAAACATGTTAAACAACAGAAGCTTTACCTAGAAGCAATAAGGCACTGAAAAGTAATCAACAAAAGACACTATGGGATGTAATCAGTCTCTCTGACTACTGACTACTACAGTCAAGAAAATTGCGAAGATTATCAAGTGTCCTAGAGAGGAGAGGAGAGGAGAGGAGAGGAGAGGAGAGGAGAGGAGAGGAGTACCTTCGCTGCAGAAAGGTCTCTTGACCCCAGAGAACTTGACCGTCTCATGTAGCGTCTTCTCCTCTTGGCAGTACTCACAGAACGTCACAATGCAGTGGAGCTTCTTGTAGTCCTCGCAGCATGCCTTACTACAGAACTGGTAGACCTTATCCTGAATACACACACATTTAGGTAAATGTAGAGTGCAGTGTGCTGCATGCATAACACATTGCAGAATGCTACTATAGCTGAAACAAGTTGGCCTGAATTTGACCTAACTCTACACTAGACTTTTTTTTGTCCATCTCTGTCCAACAAGTTGAGCTACATTGTATAATCCCAGATGGCAGAGAAGCAGCAGACATTTAAATTTGAGATGCTAGAATAATCAGAATCAGAATTTTGGCAGTTTTTCTTATGGAAATTGCTTAACTCATGAATAAAAAATATTGTGGATTCATTTTTTTTTTTAACTTTAACTTTTTTTAATTTAGCTGTTCATGTCTATGGCAGACTCATCATAGTTTTTGTGGTTCTTTACATTACTGTAGAGCATTATTTTGGAAGAAGAAGACATAAGACTGCCTGGCTGTCTACTCCCCAGGATGGACTCACCTCCCACTCCAGAATTTCAGGCTTCAAACTGAATGCTCCTCGACAGTAGTTACATTTCAGCTGGACTGTGTTGTTGGTGGTGGAGTGGGGCGTCTGTCCATTGGTGGCCGTTTGAAGAGTAGCATTCTATAAATAAAGACATATATGGACAAAATGGAAAATGATGACTTGCAGCTGGTTTCCAACATGTCTAAGGCCCTTCCAGAAGCATTTTTCATACCTGGTTGTGCTACAGAGGTAGTTTTTAATGGTTCATCAACACACTGACTTGCAAATATCTCTATGCCCACAAACTTGTCCTTCCACGTGGGTGGTATTATGTGAACTCTGTATCATAAACCATGAATGAGTCATGGAAGTTTCAAGAAGATCTGTTTTCGTGTTAATATGCAAATTTAGGAAACATGGTGCTAAAAAAACTAATCAGGTCATGGACTCCACTGAGGGAACCTGATGTTTCATGTTTGTGTATAGAGCTGCTGTTTTCATGAGGATATGTCAAATCGGCAGATGACAACAGTTAAGCTTTGTTTTTGCAACTTTGACTATCATTCCTTTCAGGTATGATAATATTTTATGTAGAGAAATTTGGAGGTCTATTCTACATAAATTCATATGCAGGGGCCATTGGAAAAACCGTCAGTTCGTTTAGTTTTATCCAATTATCTATTATTTTTTGTCACAGCAGCTGAGACACTGCAGGTGGACAAAACAATACAGTGTTTTCATGCAATTAAATCAAAGAACTACTGTGCTTAATGATCCAGAACACATCCGAGGGACATTTGATTTCCTTTGTAAAATGTTGTTGCGTCTTTTTTGGTTAAAGGACCCATATTTACATCTTCTGATTTGAAATGACAAAAGAGTCCCCACCTGGAACTTGGTAACACACTGTGAGCTGCAGAAGTTGAGGATGTTTCCCTCTGGCAGCGTGGCCTGGTACTGCGGTAATGAATTCCTCTTACAGAAGTGACATGTGGGCTCTGCGTCTGCACACACAGACATTAAACATCAAAACTCAAACGAAAATGCTTTTATCACACATGCTTGTGATTGTTTGTTTTAAAGGTCCTTTTAAGCATTTAACCATAATTTGATTTGCTGATGAATACTAATGATCAGGAGTGGACATGCAGGTTAGCAGGAGCTTTTCTCTGCTGTTTTGTCAAGGCAATTATCACACATCAAAAACATATAAACTAACAAAAAAACTCTAATTTAACTCCAACACAAACAATAGCTCCCCAGTTCATACCATGATAAATGCCCATCATGTTTCTGCCACTGCCCACCTGCAGCGTAAAGAACATAACTTTGTGCTGCTAAGATCTGCTGAACTCTGCATGCTATCTGGGGGTCTTATTCTAGTCTAAAAAAATCTAACATGATAAAAGGTTGAAAGTAAAAAGTACATTTTGGATGACCATTTTAAAATGAAAACCCCCAAACCTGGAAAGTTTGTGGTTCAGAAAAGCTCAGTTGCAACATGGTTAACCCTCTTGCTTGTATAGTCAGGTTACTCACTGAGGAAGGAGGTTGACGCCAGTTTGCCCTTGTTCATGCAGTTGACAGAGCAGTATGAGCCCATGACGCCGCCTGCTCCGAGGCTGTGGAGCACCTCACCCGTCTTGATCAGCGTTTTACAAGTCAGGCAGCTCGCAAGTTTACTGTGGGCCTGGGACAGAAGGGGAAAACATCACGTCAAACAACATGACAATAACACTGTATTGAGACACCGATAAACCAAATACATTAAACAATAAAATTGTTTCAAGGTTGACTCTTTTAAATGCACAAGGTGCTCAAACAGCTAAAAGCAAGGACTTTTTAAAACTATGAGAAGAATAGCAATTAGGCTTCTATCAAATAGTTTCCAGCCATTTTAAAAGTAACCATCACAGTCCACAGAGACACATAAACAGAAAGCACTATAATGACAAAATATCCAAGCATTCCATGCACCATGGTGGAGGGACGTAAAAAGTGCACCAAAGAAGAAGAAAATATTATTATAAATTGTGGGATCCCTCGTGGATACTTCCATTAAAATAAGATATTTGATGTGTGTGTTGGGTATCCAGAGAGCTTTCTGACTTTTATTGAGTGGACCTTGATGACAAAGGAGCATTAACAGTAAACAGCACAAACCTCCTGTGTACTGTAGCCAATCGTCTATATGTTTGTTTTGTGATCCTTTCCCCACTGTTAGGCCATAAAAGGCACACAGGTTATACTCTTTGTCCTATTACTATCACAATGGATTCTAGTAGTAGCACCAGCCCTGAAAATCTTTTATTGCATTACTTGACAAAATAGATTTTCAATATGTATTTTAAGACCTGGCACCATTTTCACTTTTATTTATTTCTTCCCACAAAGCACCAGAAGGAAGATGTAACAATAACAGAGTGAAGAATAAGGTCATTTTCCTGAGTGTGCAAAACTGTAATTATTGAACTGATTGCAGTTCTTCAAAATTGATTTAAAACTGAGAGTGATAACAGAATTTAGAATATGTCTCCTCTCTAGTGCTGCCATAAGTTATGATTTTTCTATTTAGAGGAAATGATAATTTGCTGATCTTTCGTATGGAGACAACGCAGCTGGTCAGACATAGAATGGATGGATGGATCATTAGCAGACACAGTAGATGGCTCACAGTTCTACTGAACAGTCAGCCTGTCATTTGAGTTTTATACCACTGAAATGAGACAGACGCGATGGCTTCTTCCACTTATTAGTGGAATGTCCAATAAGCTGGTGTTGCCAAGCAACAAATACAATTTCAACCTCTGATTTCTGGTGAATATCAAACAGCAACAATTCAGCTGTAACCTGTTCAGAAAAAACTGAATAAGAGAAGTACTAGAGGTTCAAAGAGATCCAGCGATTTGCATTAGTGATATTACAGGTAGAATTATGGTTAGAGAGTCATGTACCCAAAAACCTGCCAGTCATCATTTGGAGATGATCTATCTGCACAACTTGGCAGGACAAGCAGTGACACTGGCAGGTGAATTTTCAAATTCAATTATGGTCAAGACAGGATCTTTACTTTAAGAACAACGTTCACAAAGTGGACCCAAACACACAAACAAACATTTGCAGAGAAGAACAAACATCCTCAGAATAAAATACTGACCAAAACCATTTTGCCATAGGTGGTGGAACATAAGAGTCATGGTTAATTTCCTTCATCCGATATTTATTTCCTTTTTTCAGAGGGTGCACTTGTGTTACTGTAGATGTTTTTTATATTGTTTAGGAGGGCGAGTAACAAGGCCAGGTTAATCATTTCACTGTATTTACATATTAGTTACTGTGGAGGCAGTTTCCTGGCTGTGAGGAGGACGAGGGTTCAGCAGAGCTACATTAATAACAGAAACTTTGGCATGAATCATAGTTCTGGCTGTAAAAGCAGAGGTGCCATTTTAATTGGATATGGTTGAATGAAATGAATGAATCAATCACGTAGGTCCCAATCATGCAAATTCTACACACCTGCGGCCTGTGGTTGGGCCTACAGTACCTGCTTGTACTCCCTGATGCAGTTCTGGCAGCAGAAGCGTTTTTGTTGGCCATCGACCAGCAGGAAGTGGTTGGCTGACGCTCGGCTGGGCAGGTAGTCGCCACACTGCTCGCAGCAGTTCATGATCAAGCCGTTGGCCCTGCGGTAAACGTTGAAACATGTGTCGCTGCAGATCTTATGGGTCACAGTCTTAAAGCTAACCTCGTGCCGGATCTGTAGACAGAAAAATGCAAAAGTGGCAGCAAGAGCCTGATTAACTAAACTTCTTTTACTTTTTGTTTAAACTGCAAACTTCTCCTCAATCTGAGAGCAATGTATTTATGCATCAAAGTTTGTGTCACGTAATTTGAGTTCTAGTAGGAAAAAAGTTTTCAGAGGAAATCCAGTGCTTCCACTTGAATACTTGTCCTTTAAACTTGTCATAGGTGTGCTAAACGAAAAGCAGAGAAATATTTTGAATAAGAAAACACACAATACCACTAAAGGACATGTCCAACAAACCATTTCAATTCATGTGAAATTTCACACATATGACAAGGGGCAAGGATGACAGCCCAGACAGCTCACGTCAGGCTGTGATGAACTGAAATCAAAATGAGCTAAAGCTGCTTTTTTCAATGTGTACACAGGTGTGCTGTTCATGTTCTGTACGTTGCAAATCATTTTAGTGTAGTTTGACAGAGGCATCGCAGTTGTTTTTATATGCAAATTAAATCATCAGGGAGACATAAATAATGCAAACGATTTTAAGATGTTGCAAATGCAGATAGTTGTAGTTGCTAGGTGACAGTAGCACTAGTTAGTTGAGATGTAGGTAACTGAACAATCCCACAGCCTGAATGTGTGAGCTAGAAAATACTGTGAAAAACATCTTGCCAAGCTCACAAGCAACTGAATGATTAGTTCACTTATTTAGTTTGAACACAGAGCTAGGACCATCTTTTGTGTTACATCCCAAATTAATTCAACACATCCACCAAATGACTATCTATTGCTTCACTGTGGCATGGGAGGACTTAACTTTGAGACAACTGTTTTTACGTTATGGCCATGGAGGCCTGTGGAAAACGGGCCCTGAGAAGCCGTACTGAAATGGAGGGACGGAGAAAAGAACGTCCAGAAAGAGTGAAGGAGAGAACAGTGAGGGCCCAACTGGAACGAGGCAGAGATAAACACTGAAGTGACCTGAGGACAAGGACAATAAAGCTAAGGAAGGGGGAGAGAGGCTGGCAGAGAATGTTCATTAAGGGAGGACAGAGAAGATGTACATAAAAATGCAACAGAACTCGAGCATGCAAGGTTCATTATTTTTAAAACAAACATCCAAGCCAAGGAATGAAATAATGAAGAGAAGGTGAAGCCGAACATCAGTCTGCCGCCATGCTAGTGACTCTGAGGCTCTCTGTGTATTGACTGCATTACACTGAAAGGTTTTTGTAATGTTGGGGCACCCCGAGGGAGTCAGAGTATTAGAGACACCTCTAGATTGCATTAAGCCTTGATCACACTTCAGTAAAGATGCGGACAGCTGCAGACCTGTATGTGGACAGCTGACGTAAAAAGTATAGTATATCTAGTATAGTGGCATGTGCTTCGCTCTGGTTAAAAGTGACAGGTAAATGGACAAGAGAGGAGGAGTATGTGTGGCTTACTGTGTTGGACAGACTGACCTCCGTGAGCTTGCCACAGACAGTACATTTGGTTTTGAGGCCTGATTTGGGCGGGTTTTGCTTGTTCTCGTATGCACCTAGGCAGCCCGTGCTGCAAAACTCCTGGAAAGACTCGCTGGAGTCGACCTGGGCCACAATGGTGCCTTTCATGTTTGTGATGTCCCTGAAAAAAACAAACACATTGCAAAGAACAAACAGTTTAACATCTACAGAAAATGTGCATCAGTCAGTTAAAAGGATAGCAGCTGTCCTAGTATTCCAACATTGTGTTCAGAGCTTGCAAAGACATTTGTTAAAACTCAACTACAACCCCACTAATATAAAGTGTCTTCTGATCAATGGGTTCCAGCACTTTTGGGTCGACACTTACTTTTTGCACATGGTGCAGCTCTTCTTCGGGGCGGGTTTGTGTGAGAAGGCAGAGAGACAGGTGGTGGAGCAGAACAGGTGTGTGGAGCCTTTACGCTGGTAGGCTGTTTGGCCTTTCTTCAGAGGCTTTTTACAGTTAGCACAGGTCACCTGGGATGAACAAACAACAATGATTTAATGACTTGTCAGGGCAGTTTTACAATGGCAATAGGTAACCTATGACCTTACTCGATTAGCAGTATTTGTTCAATTCCAACTGTTTCAAAGGACAATAAATTTTCTATTTGTCTGCCATGTTATATTTGCGCTGATTAACCCGTGTGGTTGCTGTATAAATGTATATGCAGCACTAAATCCTAGCATTCAATTACTTTCCCACAGCTGCTAAACAACATCACCTTTGAATCTGCTTCAGTGGTGACTGGGAGAACATTTCAAAGCACATATATTTTCAATTTGAGCATGAAACACTTAAAAAATGGCCTTAAAATGACTTAAAAAATACAATATAAGACGTAGGATAGAAAGGTTGGCCGGACGACTAAATCTGCAGCTTTAGATTAAAGTCGTAAATAAATAAATAAAACTTCCGGTTTGTCTGTCGTGTTAATGTCTCCCTGTACATAATGAACTGCACCTAACGTAACTACAATGAACAGAGTGGATCACCTTGACTGTCCTGGGCTGTGGCTGGGAGCCTGAGGAGGAAGTAGATGAGGAAGACTGGCCTGGAGGTTTGGGGAGGGAGGTGGCTGGTGACGGAGAGTCGACCCCTGTTTGTTTTTGGTTGCGAGGGACTGAAGCTGACTGGGAGATCCACGAGTCTGCAGGGAAAGACAGAAAGAAAGAAAATTAAATGTTGTCTCCATCTTTGTTTTTCCCAGGTTAAGAAACAGTGAACGGAAATGTATCAAGAGGATTCATTTTGTAAGGGCAAGTCTAAACCCTTGTCCCAATTCTCCTCTTTAATCAATTTCTTCGTCTTGGAATTGCCTTCATGTTGGAGTGACCTTCAAAAAGAGAGTTACAAAGACTATGAGTAAAATAATGGAATGGGATGGCACTTGTGACTTGTACACAGCATTAGAGGCTGACAAGGAAACAAACAGACATGAAAAAACACAACACTAACAATGAAGATGTGCAGGACACCTTTTTTATTTTCTGCTGGACTTCGCTCCTCTGGGGGGGCAGGGGTATGACATCCATCAAAAGGCATCCAACCAAGGACATGGGGGAATTTGATATGCACCTTAACCACTATCAGGGCGCCACAGAATAGAGCATCTGACCAATCAAGTGATAAAATATCCATTTACACAGCTGTGTCACAAGTCTGTCCTATAGTTAAAGAGCCTCTCCAGCCAAAACATGTTTTGTTGTGTTGGTTGTAAAACTGAAAAAGATACTGTGCAGCAAGAAGAAGCTGCTCAAAATATGATTCTGCTGTACTGGCTTAAACTGCAAACATGAAACTATGACGCTTCCAAAAAAATAGTCCTCCAGCAGCCACTTTTAGAGCAGAGTAGCACTGCGGTCAACAGCACCACCTGGAGTCCGTGTGGAGCTAGACAGGAACATAAAACTGTCTCAGGATCAGTCCCAATGTCCCACCTTATCAATTCAGACGTAAATGCCAATAAGTCTGTGAGGTCTCAGGACTGTCCCACCGTGAAATCAGAAAGCGCCTGATGGTCCACTTGGGAACTTTTTAATCCCTGTGTGCACGCTGCATACATCTGCAGCGCTGCAGATTTTGCTTGATGGAATGAAGTCATATTGTTTTAATCTTAAAAACAAGTATGACAAGGGAGGAAGCAAGAAGACGTTTACTGTGCCTGGTTCTTTGTCTTATATAGACATGATTTCACAAGACGCAGTGGCCTTATTCTTCATAAAGCATCCTGAACCCCTTACACCCTATACTCAAACATCTCTGCTTAACACACAGGCGGAGTTTATCAGTTTGTGATGGTTCACTGGGTAGGTCTGAGGGGGAACACTGGAATATATTTACATGAATTACAATACTGGGTTAGTCTACTTACAATGCATATAACTGGTCAGATTTTTCTTTTACTCTCCACCTTTCCCTTCTGGATGTAAACATCTCCTTGCTGTGTGTAATGGTTTTTGTCTTTTTTTGACAGAATCTAGACCCACAGCAAAGCAAGACTGCACGCGTGTAGAGGTGAAAAACTCCACAGGATGTAGTAACGTCACCAACAGCCTATGGTTTAGCTGTGGAAGACTTTTTCAGAAAACAAGATTTATTTAGATTTCACTATAGGAGTTTCTAATTTAACAGATCTAAACTGATCTGATTGAATTATTATGGATATAGTTACAAGTGATGATCTTTTGTCCATTCCACTGCTGTGACAGCAACGCATGACACAGAGCTCTGCACAGTATTTTATAATAACCCACACTGTGCTTTGCTGGCTGACATCGCAGTGTGTTGTAATGTAAGATTCAACTTTTTTCAGGATGACCTCACTCTTCCATGTTTTCTTGTCACTCTCTTCTTCTGCAGCGGTTAGTAAACCAGCTTAGAGGTGACGCAACTGTCGCTCTTAAGTCACGTGAGATCGTAGTATGCAGCACTTCTGCTCGAATCACATTATCTACGAAACAGATGAATTCAAGAGATAACAAAAATCATACGAGAATCTAGCCCTGGTTTGCTACATAGCCTGCCCTGATGTATAGCAGACACTTCAGTATAGCTCCCACTGTGTAAACGATATTGCCGAATATACATCTCTAATGGACACATTTCTACCATCACATCACCCAACTTTATCCACAAATGCAAGGATATTCTTTTTCCTTTGAATTACTTTAATTATTTCACATTACTTTGTTAATAATTTTGAGGTCTGTATGCTTGGTTGGACTAAACAAGCATTGATGAGTTAAGGGCTCTGGGTAGTTGTAACAACATTTGTCAGCATTTTCAGAAATTTTTACAAACCATTAATGTTAAAAGTATTATTAGAGAAGATAATCAGCAGATTAATGTATAATGAGAATAATAATCATCACCATATTTAGAAAACAGTAGTATAAGAGTCGTATTACAGCAACGGCTGAGTTGATTTCCTAAGAATAATACTAGACCACAAGACAGGATGGCATGTATGCATTCAACATATATGCAGCAGGTTTTGTCATACACTGCTCATTTGAAACTAGTGCAAGCAAAATTTGTTTAGGAAGCAGAATGAAAACTGATCCCCAACTCCATCGGCACCTGATCGACTGAGCATTCTCAGGAAATGTGGAACCTTCCACGATTCTTCGAGTTAGTATGGGTAGTCGAGAAGGTAAATTAACAGACCTTAACAGCAATTTCACAGAACAGTTTTGAAACAGGGCACCACCTGCTTCACATAAACACAAGGAAAAGTAAGAGTGAGGCCTGAGGAGACACACCTTACCACTATCAGTGGAGTCTACATGGAGTTTCCTCAAAGCTAAAATATAAATACATGATTGTCAATGACTAGTGTCAGGTGACAGTGTGATTGAGGCACAAGCAAACAAAGCTCTAATTTTTGATATGTTGCCCTAGCCTGCTTGCACTACAGTGAGCAATGCTAAATATGGTGTGTCATTTTGGTCACAATCGTAACACTTTCAAATTTTGATAAAATACCATATTAAATTTCTTCTTGCTGCATAATAAATTCTGCTCACCTGCTCTGTTGTGAGTCCCCGTGTCTCCATTCTGTACCAGCTGGCCCATGGGACCCGAGCCCCTCCCAGGGTTGAAGGAGGCAGTTGGTCGACCAGGTGGGGTGTCGGGATTCAGGCTGAATGTACTGCTGATCTGCAGACCATTTTCCTCTGTTTGGCCTTCACCTGCCTAGACAAACAAGTTGCTTAGGTTAGTTTTTCTCCTCAGTGACAAAACATTAGAAAACAAGATGATAAAGAACCAAAGACACAAGTGTGCCCTGTGTTGCTCATCTAACCAGGAGCTGCCAGTGCAACTTGGATGAATAAAATATCATCTCTCAACAGTGTTATTACAAAGATATCAGTATCCACTTTGCCTAGAATGACACCTGCTTTCACCAATGTCTACAAAACAACTGAAGAACCTACTTTTCCTGAAACCAATTAGGAGGCAAAAACCCCACAACTTTTTAGTATATATAACTTTTAAAAAAAAACAAAGGAACACAAGAAGCTGGGTATAAATAAAATCAGTTTTGGTGATTCTCACCACTGTGACAGCTGCCGTCCCGCCCTGCAATGAAGTCACCGAGGTTATCATGAGGTTCATGTCTGCCTGGTCATCCACTGGATCTGGTGAAGTATTTACTGCAGAAATGGGGGGGCTTCCTTTCTGGCTACTGGAGCCCAGTGTGGTGACACTGGCGATCCTGATCTCTGAATCTGGCTCAGTGCTGCTGAGTGCACCTGGAGAGTGGGAGGCAGAGGTGTCGCCGGGGTGCGCTGGTGAGGAGGGGAAAGTGTCTTTCTGTTCAGAGTCCTCCTCATCATCAATGACAATGGGCTCTGCTGCTGTGGTTGGAGGTTTAGGAGTCGCTGCCACAGTAGATGTGCTGGAAGACGCAGGAGAAGTGGGAGTCTTTGAAGGCATCGCTGCCGTGGACATGTCTACAGTTGCCGCAGCAGTAGCTGGCTCTAGGCAGTCTGTGCTGGGCGTGTCTTGGGAAAGGGTTGTGGCAGAAGGCTGGGGAGCCTCCTCCCCTACGAGAACCACATCATCATCATCATCATTATTATTACTGTCCTCTGTGCCATCCTCCTTTGTGGCTCCATCTTCTGTCGCCATGGAAACTGCCTCCCCAGCCTCCTCTGAAGGGGGCGTGGTCTGTTGCTGAGGGGAGGGAGTGGCATCCATGGGCTCCACCCGCTCCCCTGCCTCCTCTGCTACGACAGGGTTTAGTTCTGACTCCCCGTCCATGGCTAAGGCAACCACCTGCCAGTACAAACAAAAGGCAGACAATTAGGCAAAGCCAACACCGGTGGTTTTATGACATATGTCTGACAGCTGTGCAGGTGGTGGCCTAGGTATCCCCAGAGGCAAGCTCCCCCCACATAGCCTCCGCATACCTGGTTGAGACAAGTTCCCATTGTTTGCTACCACCATTTGTGCCTATGTCACGAGCTGATAGTTGGTAGTAGGGCTGCGTGGTATACACGGTATGACGGTAGAAACGGTATAAATTTGGCCACGGTAGAGATTTGTGCTCTACCGTCATACCGTCGATGATGTCATCGCACCTACCTCTGTGTGAAAATAGCTGCAAGCACAGTAACAGCGGAGAAGGAGGAGCTGGTCAAAAAAACGGTGCTACATCCATGATTTAGATGTGTGTGTGTGTGGGGGGGGGATCTTTTTTTAACACACTCGTTTAAAATATGAAATTGTGATGAAATGAAGAGGGACGTCACTTTGAATGACAGTTGGGTAATGGATGACGTCACGGACACTACGTCCATGTTTTATACAGTCTATGTTTATACCATGATATATACCGTTACCGTGAAAGGATTCAATTTGTACTGCGATATGAATTTCAGGTCATACCGCCCAGCCCTAGTTGGTAGTTCTTTCACCAAAAATCTGACCTCTAGCCTTTATAGCCATGCTATTTCAGATAATATTTCAGAACTTTTCAGAGGAGGAATGTTTAGAAAGCGGAGCGCACAGATTAAAAACAACCAAAAACACTTAGATAGCTTGATGCTACCTAACACTAGATAAGTGAACAAATGTTTTAAATCCCTTTGGTTAAACTTAAGCTTTAAAACATCTAATCTATAATCTAATTTTTTTCATGAATGTTTCATTTCAAATTATGACCTGTTTCCTCCAAGACAAAGCTAGACCCATGATTTAACTGTATGCTCTGCTCACAGTTGGAGCCCAGTGGATCCTTGGTGATGCTGGGGGAAGTCATGTGACAGCTGTGTCACTTCATTGAGGTCACTGAGGTCAATCAAAACTTTTCCTTTTTAAGGTGAATTACTTGACCATGAGGCTCAAATCACTGTACTTCTTTTATCAAGCTAATAGGAAAAAATAATAGGAGCAGTTTAACAGTGTTGATAATTCTTTCTAACCTCATAACACCAATGACTTTCTTCAGCAGCCTCAGTAATAAATAATTGGTGGAACGTAACACATGCCTGCATTGTTATTGCAACCTTAGTACAGATTAGTCAGCTCCTCAAAGACAAGAAGTGTACACTTCTTAAATTGTGAGAACTATTGCAATCAGCTCAGAAACATTGGCAATCTATTAAATCAAAATGTTTTTTCCTGAGACAATTGTCGAAAACGATTCCAGTATCACTTTAGACAAGTCTTATATTGACAGGACTGGAGGATGGTGGAGGGTGCTCCAGTAGTAGTAGTGCAACGGTAGTGGCAATGTCTTCACAGCTGAACGTAGACTCTCAAGAACTGCTATGTGCCTGCCCAGCAACGAAGACAACTTTGCTCCTCCTCCTCCCCATCATGCATCTTCCTCTCATCCTCCTTTTTCTGTGCACCTCCTCACCCAACAACCCAGCATTCTACTCCTGCTCTCACCTGCTGTCTGTCACATCCCTCCCTCCCCCCTCCCCCTCCCCCTGTGTGTCGCTCCACACAGCTTCTCTCCTGTTGCCCCCAGCAACTGGTGAAGCTACACCTTGGTTGCCGTGGTGACAGTAAGGCCCACCACCAAGGGGACTTGTTGTCTGTGCTCTACATCTGGATGCTGTTGAGTTGGCCAACACAATATCTAAACGATATCACCGTATGTGATAATCAGATCATTAAGGCTGTTCCACAACGTACGTAAGGCTCAATGTAAAAGTGCATTTAACAGTGAACTGTAACTAAATGTGGGCTTCTGAAGTGTCTCTAGAAATCCAGAAAAGAAGAACAGATACAATAAGATATGCTGCTGGCCAGTTTGGTGTCACACTCCGGATCAAATATTATTTAAAGCACTTTGGGGACATCTGCACTCTCTATGTTGATCTGTTTCTGTCAAAATCTCCTTTTCATGTTACACAGCAGTGAGGGTGGCTGTGAGCCACACATCACATCACTGCTGACAGCTGCAGCACAGAAACACACATACCGACACAGAGAGCACACAAACAGATGCGAGCTCACAGACACACTCCTGTGCAGACAATGATCTTTGTAGCTGTACGTTCGTCAGCAACGGTCGCTCTGAACAGGAAGAGCTTGAAAGCACCTGAATACAGCCTTCAAAGCTATAACTGAGCACAGTCTACACGAGAGAGGAAGTCAGGCTTTGACATCACTGTGGCGGCCATTTTGGCCCCAGCACTGTGGGGTGCTTCCACTAAATATCACACCACTACAGCTACGGTCTCTTGCAGGAAACACATATGCCTTTGAAGAGTACTAAGGTTTTATTTATAATTTACAATTTTCACTTTCCATGCATTAGCTTCATGTCCAAATTCAGATTTTGCTGTTATAGTAGATAACAAATATTACTGATGTTTTGTTGTGTTGGCTTCACCCACACTTTCCTGAGTGAACACAATGCCTGACTCCCGGTCAGACACTAAAGGTGCTGTGCTGTCTGGCAGGAGATCCTGATCACATGGTCAAAACTGGGACGTATCTTTCTGTGACTGGACGTGATTCCTCTCAACAAGTAGCTCCAGATGTGTCAGCAGCCTACAGTCATGTATAAATGAGATCTGCACTACACTATTTATTTCTCCATATTTTACAGAATACTCCATTCCAAAATTTCAAAAGATGAAAACGAAATAAATCTTCCTTCCAGATTTCTTTGGATATCTTTTTTTTCAAAAAAAAATAGGGAGCTGATCTGCTACTGTGGGTTAGCAATTTGACTACAGTTTACTTGACTTATTTCAAGACCACTACTTGGCAAGAAAAGGGTTGCCGGCAAAATAACAAATACTTCAAATCTAAGGCAATAGTCCTCCTGCATCGTGGCTGCATATGATTTTTGAAGTTACTAAATACTACTGTTACTAATTGGTAACTATACCACTAACCTAAAACCTTATTTTGAGACATAATAGCAATTTTCATTTCATACCGTGCTGTGAAAGTAGTTGTATAGTAGCATATTTGTCACAATTGTTTAAGATCTCCCACCAAAGTTAAATACAAGAGGAAGACAAACCTGACACAAAACATAGTCTTTAAATAATGATTTCATTTATTGAAGGAAGATATTATCCAAGAACAAGTGGCCCTGGGTGAAAAAGTAACTGTCCTTAGTTACTTATTTAACCAATGAACCAAATTCAATTCAGGTTCAATTAAGACTACACACAATCAGGCCTGATTACTACCAACCCTTTACAATCTAGACATCAGTTAAATAAAACCTTTCCAGCAATGTGATGTTGGCTAAATGGACTAAACAAGCAGCACAGTATGCTGTGATCAAAAGAAATACCAGAAGAGATGAAAAAGAAAGTTACTGAAATAGATCAGTCTGGAAAGGGTCACGAAGCCATTTCCAAGGCTCTTCTTCCAGAGTGCATCAACAACTCATCCAGGAAGTCACAAAAGAACCCAGACAAGCATCTAAAGAACTGCAGGCCTCACTCGCCTCAGTTAATGTCAGCGTTCATCTTACCACCATAAGTTATTGGCCAAAAATGGTATCCATGGGGGGGCTGCAAAGCAAAACCACTGTGAACACTGAGGAATACAATGGCTCGCCTCACAATTGCCCAAAACCACATTGATGACCCCCCCAAGCCTTCTGGGACAGTGTTATGTGGACTCATGAGCCAAAAGTGGAACTTTTTGGAAGATGTGGGCTCTGTTACATCATACCAACCATCAAACATGGTGGCAGTGTGATGGTGTGGAGATGCTACACTGCTTCAGGACCTGGGTGGCTTGCCATACTTCATGGAATCATTAATTTTGCTTTCTACCAGAAAATTCTGAGGAGGAGTTTTCAACCATCAGTCTGTGACCTGAAGCTCATGGCTTTAACAAAACTAATGAAAGCTTTTGAGTGGTGTAGTCAATGTCCTGACTTGAATCTGACTGAGATGGTGTAGCAGGATCTTAAATGGGCAGTTCATACTTGAAAACCTTCCCTCTCATGTGACTGAACCAAAATAATATATAATAATAAATAAGAAAGAGTGGTCCAAAATTCCTCCACAGCAATGTGAAAGATTGACCTCCAGTTATTGGAAGCATTGCAGTTGTTACTGCTAAAAGTGATACAGTTAACTTACTTTTTCAAATGGGTGTTATGGGTGTAACCTTTTTCCTTCAATGAAAGAAATAATCATTTACAAGCTGTATTTGGTGTTTAAACAGATTATCTTATGTTCAACTTTGAAGATCTGTAACAAGTGTGACAAATATGCAAAAATGGAGGGGGAAAAAAAATCAGGAAATGGGCAAAACTTTTTCACAGCACTGTATATGACCTTTTCCTGTACTTTGTGCTATACATGTATTTGAGTCAATGCAAAAAAATGTATTTATAAGCAATGCTAAACCCCATAAATTCCTGCCAAACACATATGTAAATCAGTGATAATGGTTTAAATGCAGCGGTGACACTGACTGGGAGAAGTTTAATGGGATATTTGCACAGCAAAGCTCTCAAAGACAAGTATTGAGTTGAAACAGCACCTGTAACTGACTCAGCAAAAATCAAACATTAAATACTGGTATTTAGAGCAGGGCCATTGTGTTGCATTATCAGATGTTTTAGTTACAGGTTACACTCCCATGTAAACAGCAATAAAACATCTGGACCAAGGCTACACATTAAAAATCCAAAACAAAAGTGCAATTCAGAGACTGCATACTTTAAACAAATATACAGACTACCAGGCTGTATCAATTGGTTTAACCCACCCCCTTGAATACAGTCCATGTTATCTTACCCTGGCACCACTGTCACTGACCATTGGAAAAGGCTGCATCCCTACAGAGGAAATATAGCTGTCCTTTGAAATGACAGTAAAAAGATGGGCTACCTGAATTCTGTTTTCTAATAATAATTTACTGATCTCACTTCTTTTTTCACATTAATTTAAACAAAATGTGAAATAAAAAGCTTTGAATGGAGCGAAATTCTATTTCAAAATTCATCCAAGTCAGAACTTTTCAGTAAAAAGACTGCACACACTGTTATACTCCACACACTGCACCAGAGCTGCATACAGTAAGATGTATGATGATTATTAAGATCTACTTGACTGTA
The DNA here is from genome assembly GCA_037975185.1 of Centropyge bicolor. Lineage (NCBI taxonomy): Eukaryota > Metazoa > Chordata > Actinopteri > Pomacanthidae > Centropyge > Centropyge bicolor. The sequence goes on along the minus strand of JBBMOC010000108.1, from coordinate 99,714 downwards.
AAACACTGAAGCTGGAAGAGGAAGAGAGCTGGTCACGGTGACCATGTGACAGGAAGCACAAGCCAGAACAGCATGACATTCAAGATCAATAAGTTGTTCTGGAGTGTTCACAAACAGGATGGGATTCCAAACCATTCTCTAGAGTCAGTGAGTGTGCTACATGATCTAACTCAAGCTTGTATTTTAGAGGACATATACCCAAGCGTATGTCTACAGATCATGTGTGTTAGGGTTAAAACACATCTGTCTATGACCATGAGGTTAACTGGTGTCAAAATATTAAGGGAGGTCCCAAAAGCCCCCTTCTCCCCATGTGCAACACCTCCCCAAAGCCAAGCTGAGCTGCAAAAAAAACTGCATCACAGCTATTTGGCCTGATATTACACTAACAGAGGGAATCTATGTGCAAAGCAACTCAGTGGTGCTCAGAGTGGAAAAAATAGCCTGGTCTAGACTCAGTTCAGACTGCAATGCAGAGCTAGGAGCCAGCCTGCATTCACGTGGATGAGAGGGGAAAACGAAGGTCCGGCATTAATGAGCTCTGACATGCAACCTTGCACCCAGCGTCAACACCAGGTGGACGGACAGAGAGGTGGGCTGGGCCGGGGCTGAGACTGCCTCCGCGCAACCAAACAGTGAGCAGACAACAGCTGCGCCAGACCAACCCCGGCCACATCATCACCTCACATAGGTGCACCTCCACCTTTCCAACGCCATCAATGTGCGCATGCAGCCAAGCTGACATCATTTCCCCCCGCAGGTCACAAGGTGGAGACGTGCAGCTGTTTGCGCCAGTTGCGCAGAAAGCAACCGACTAATAACATATTCAAATCAAACGCCTGAGATTATTATATAAGGCTTATGTCACTGAGAAGTGATGCGTAATGCGCAGCCACCAGAACATCCCCCAAGCCAGCTGATGGGCTAAAATGCAGTCCAGTCCGGTTACCTGGCAGCTGAAGGCAAAACTAAAGCTGCCTATTCTGAGCTGCACACAGCTGATGAGCCCTCAGTGCAGTGTTAAAAACCAACACAGGAGGACAGCCTGTACCAAGCTTCCAGGGGCCGCTCAAGTCCCCCCTGGCTGTGCCCTTCATTATGAACACCGGCTGGAGGCTCAGCTCCACGACGAGGACCACCACGCCACCAGATCCGGTCCACACACCCGGTGACAAGCGGTGACTGTGGCTCGACCTGATCCGAGCTTCCCTTGCCTTTTCTCCCCAGCTTAATATTTAACAAACTTGGCTATGGAGAGCAGGTCCAAAACTTTAATCAAGAACAATAAAGAGAACTACCTGAGCTGCGCAACTCTTCCATAAATAGCCCAGGTGAATGAGAGGGGGGCAGGGGTAGGTTAGCTTCCAAGTTGGGATCCAGGAGAAACGTGGTTCAGGGTGTTCCGTTCCGTTCCCACCCCTGCCCCTTCCTGGCGCAAACAGCCATTGGATTAGCGTCGGATCGAGGGGAGGAGAGCAGACACAGACTGCGCCGTTGTTGAAATAGCACTAAAAATGATCACAACTTCTTCGCACCAGCACATGAAAATAGACGCAAATGTTGCGCGCATATACACTCCCAAACACGGGCTCTGACGGCTGGAAACGTGTGCTTTTACTACAACACCTCTTCTCCTCGTCCACTTTACTGTTTCCACTCGTGCACATTGTCAGTGGCACCAAACCAGAGCCGGCATCCGCATGAGAAAAGCCCGATTTTTATGATACCTGTGACGCTGGGGTTTTAATTGGAAAGTTACCCTGCACGTCCACCCTGGCGCAATCAGTGGCAAATATACCCGGCCGCCGCTAGGGGCGCCCTCGCGTTACGTATCACATGAACTGTCTTCATTTGTGTCATGCGGTGGTAAACAGCGAGGCTCGGATAAACCCCCGCATCGGGTTTGCGGGAGTCTCTCGGGAGTCACCGTGACCCAAAGCCGGGTATGAACCCAATATTTCCACAACCAGTTAGAAATTGCCCCCCCTCCTCCTCCCCCTCCTCCCCCAGCGGAAAACAGCACTGCCTGCCGTCCGCCATTAGGGAGCCAACTGAACAATACTGGAGACTAGAGGCGGCAGCAGCCACAGCACACACAGAGCAGCGGAGACAAGCTCTTCATATTCACTCTTTATTGGTCCCTAAACGTGTCTTCTCGCCCCACCGTGACTCATGACAGAGTCCTCGGAGATCCACCCGGCGGCCCGCACAAGTTCCTGAAACTTTCACTAATTAGGCGTAAAGCTGGAATATAAAAGAGGTCTGTGAGGTTCTCTTACCGGAGTCGAGCTCGGAGCGGTGTAGCGCCACTTTTGTGCCTTCACATTAATCCTGGGCAGCGCATGCGCACCACGGAGAACTTTCCACTTTCCGTCCAAAGATTGTCTAATAGACAGACGACTCACTCCGTATGGATGGCATTTCACTTGATGTAACGCACCAATTGGGAGCCTGATGAGAGCATTTACCTATGTTTCAGAAGTACTGACAGAGAATACATTGATATCGATTGTTTGATCTAGTTGTATTACATACATACAACTGAGCAGTTTTTGTTTTGGATAATTATTAGGTAGGCAAACTATCTGGTCGCCTAGTTATCACTGTGTGAGCTCAAATGACCTTTTGTGCAATGCAGCCATTCTGAACATTTAGGATGGGATACTGAACAATCCTACTCAGTTTTTTAAATTCAATTTTGTTGCAAGAAAGTTTGTAATCGAGATTTCTAGACTACTTATTAGTTAAGGATAAACAGTAGGCAAAGATGACCATTTAACTATTGTTTTGGTGAAACATTTTACTTACTTAAATAAAGCAGGAAAAACATCTATGGTTATTCTAGTCAAGGCCTGGAGAAATACCAGTAGATACTGCTTTGTTTTAAGTTGTTGTTGTTTTTTTTTTTAAAGTTAGGAACCAGCACAATAATGGAAAAAACCAATGGGTTCCAATGAAATTAAAATCAAATGTCAAACTCCACGAATTTAAAGTCACTTATTTAACTCAAACTGGATCCCCACACACAACAATACTAGAATTTTCTTGCTCACTGTAATGTCTTTCAAGCAATTTTTTAAATATTTGCCAAGTGTTTTCTTCTACTGTGTATAAATATATTGAACCCAATGGTTGCCTGAAAGTGAAGGGAAAAAAAGCAGAATGTGTAACTAGCTGAAACTTTCCAAAAACACTGGCATGGTCCTTTAAGCCGGAAGTCCCGCTTTGCATATATGCTCATTTTTATTGTAACCGGAAGTGGCGGCAGAGTGAGGACTCACTCATTTATTATCCTCTCTGACGGCATCCATTCGTATTTCTTAATTTTTTTCGCCGCGCAAGCGCAAGAGCCGCAATCAGGGGTTGCTCGGTTGGCAATTAAATAGTCCATTAAGCTGATTTAAGCTCACCGATGCGCATCACATCTCCCGTGTAAACTGACTCCACTTCCGCTGATGAATGACATAGTTTGATCATGAGGGGCTTTAGTGGAAGAGCTAACAGAAGCTGCGTTGAAGTGCAGAGCTCGGGTCCAATCAGGAGCGGGGATCCGGGTTGACAGAGTTCATGTTCTCTGTCGGTGCAACATCGGCTTTCCTCACGTAGTTTCATCCAGACCCAGTCCACAAACGGAACAGTCCACGACATGACTAATAAATCAGACTAACAATCCCATAAGAAAATGCTGTGTACACACCTCAACATTAGAAGTAGGATGCTAATGTCTGATGAGCTAAAAATACTTTCAAGTGCGACAAGCTCACCTTAAACTCACTACTGTGTACAACATGGGCCAATTATGAGTCACAAGAAAACACATCATAGGGGTAAGATCATGTTTTTGTATCAGAGAGGAAACAAAGTCGAATGAACTCATGATTACGTTTCCAATATGGCGGATCAGGTGCGTTCAAGGTAGTGACCTCCAGCTCTGAAACGTGCACATCGGATCTCCGTCAAGAGGCGACGGTGCAGAAACATGATGTCAGTCTCACACACGTCCCTGAACTCACCAGATTAAAGGCAGCAATGAATGGAGGAGAGGCTGGTATTATTTCTATGTCAGTCTGATAAAGTGAACAGATGTTCTGTCTGTCAGCTGCTGAGCAAAATGTCGGAGATTTCTGTTCTCCCACACGACACAAATTATCCTGTAGTGCAAAACACAATGTGACCCTGGATGCAGATTCAAAAAGAAATGCAGACTGATATCACCCCCACCAGTATACACTTTATGAATTTACTCTGTGTGTGTGTGTGTGTGTGTGTGTGTGTGTGTGTGTGTGTGTGTGTGTGTGTTTGAGGCTCTGATGAGTGTGAAACAGCCAATATGTGGTTTCTCTGGTTCTATCCATCCATCTACCATGTTACTGTACCTTTATACATTTACTCTACATTACAATGTATATATGCAAAATATGTTAATATTTCTCTAAGTCATCAAAGTGGCTGGTGGGAAAATTTGACATCAACAGAGCCACTGTGCAGATTTGACATTTGAAGTAACTACATTTACTCCAGTTCTGTAGGTTCTGTAGGTTATCTAAAGGGAAATGTCAGTAATTTAGTGTTTTGCTTCCATAAAGACAAATGAAAGAAAAAACGATCAAAATCATGATTTTTGGGTGCTAGGCAGTTGAATAGCTGAGAAATTCTGATCTGTAACTTTTCCTAAACACTTTTCCCATTGACTGTAAAAAACTTTCCTTGACCTCAGTGGAAAATGTTGTGAGGTCAAGGAGAGATGTCCTGCAGGAATCATAAGCACTTGCTTCACTTACACTCAGCTATGTAATTATGCAAGGATGGATATTGAATATGTTCCTTTAAATGTTGCTGCTGTAAAGAGCCGTGCCATGGCATTGTCTCTTTCCTTCTGTAAAGGATGGCGCAGTTTACCCTGTGCTAAAGGAGATAAGTGAGGACGCATTGAAGCATCTTTTCCCACAGTATTCAGAGAATTCAACCAGCTCTTTTCATGGCTGCTATTCAGATACTTCTGGGCCATTTCGCTCAGTGAGGAACCTTCCTAAATAAAAACACTGTTTGACTGATCCTACATTTACCATAAATCAACAGGATAGCATCTTTTCTCAGAGCCACCCTGCCTGGTAAAACCCACGTCTTTTCAACTCATGACAGTAGTTTATAACACAAGACTTTCAGATAGAATATGGTATTTAGTCTCTCAGTAAAGCTGAAATAACCCGGATGACATCATCAGGGTTCTTTTTTTAACAGCCTTTGGAAACTCCCTCCGAAACAAGACATTACAGGCAACCTTTTTTACAAGGTGCAAAGAAATCATCATGATGAGTAATCCTGCCTTCATGTGCGTCCAGTGAAGATCTTTATACACCTGAGTTTATAAAATATCATGCATTTTTATTACAAACAGTATGTGTGGGTAATTCCGTGCCGAATCACCAGATTTTAGAGAAAGTTCCTGCCTGACCATCTCAGATTTTGCTCTTTATTTATTTTAATGTCCTTGTTATTGTTAATAACTGCTATGCAAAATTTTAGGCCAATATCTCCACTGGTTTTGGAGATATATGAGCATTCACAATACAGACAGGACAAGCTTCTTTTTTTTTTTTTTTTTTCCATTTTTAGGGGCCTATATATGAGAAAGTGTAATTTTTGTCACAGATTTAACTTGTTTTCCTGATTGTACTAGAACATGTCTCACATATTAAAAAGAATCAGACATGTGGTGTCATTAAATCTGGAGATATAGAGAGCCAAAAGGGCTATCATGGACAAACACACATTCCAAGAAGCCATATTTGGCATGTCATAAATCTGCAAATATGTCACGCCTATCAAAGAATCATGTGTGAAAATTTTAACCATTTAGTGTGAACAGTTCAACAGTTATTAGCCATCAAACTATGGATGTTTGATTGTAACCCTTGTTTTTATGCTAAATATGAGGCCACGCCCCCTTTTTGAAGGCTTCATATCTCCAAATACCAGAGGAGATATTCGCCTAAAATTTTGCACAGCAAGTATTAGTAACAAGGACATCAAAAAAATCAAAAAATATGAAGCAAATCTGAGATGGTCAGTCAGGAGCCTTGTGGTGAATTATCCATATGAATAGTTAAAATAAGCTCCACCTCAGTCAACCTCTGCATTAAAATGCTGCATGTTAATGCTTCTGTAATAAGAATCCATTATCATGGTGTATAATAATTTAACACTGACAGGCACCCTTCTGCTGGCATAATGAGCACTTTTACTTTGATACTTTAAGTACACATTGCTGATATTACTTTCACTAACGACTGTGCCGCCAAGCACAGCTCCAGTGTCATCATTAAATTTGCTGACCACACGACCGTCCTGGGCCTCATCACAGACGATGATGAGACGGCCTGCAGAGAGGAGGTGAAGACACTGACCAGCTGGTGGCAGGACCACAGCCAGTCTCTCAGTGTCGACAAAACTAAAGAGATGATCATGGACTACAGGAGACAGGGGGGGTGGGCAACTGCCTCATCCACTCTGGTGATGCTGAGATTGAAGGGGTCAGCAGCTTCAAGTCCCACAGTCACCCAACACACTTCCTACCACCAGGCCATCAGGCCTCTCATCTCAGTAACTAAATATTTCACATTGCATATCTGCTTCTGAGCTTTATGCAGGAAGGCACTTTATTCACCATGACTGCTGTTATCACACCACCACATACCCAATGTGCAGTACATCTGTATACACTTATACTTTTACACAAAAATCATACATGTCTTTTTCAGTCATATTTGACCTTTATATGACTGGTGCTGTTATTGTGACCTGTGCTCTTACTGCCGAGCTGGCCGGTTTTTCTCATCCAACACGTTTCATTGTAACGTTGACCCCATGTTAACCCACATATGACGAGTAAATCTGAAAACTGAAACTTGTCTATAAAGTCATCTGACTCCTCTTTCTCATTGATGGGACAGTTTACTTTGCATCATGTTCGTCTTAGCTGAGTTCAGATGGGTTCTCTTTCCTGGGGGAGGTGAGATGTGCTCGAAGGCCTCTTGAGGGGTTTTATAACCTCAGTTGATCTTTTTCAGTGGAGTTCTTGAGTGCATCTAAACTACTGGACTAGACAGTCTGACCTGGACATTCATTTAGTAACTAATGTGGAACTTTTGATAATATCACATAATCCACATCTGGGCGACTCCATCTGCTGAGGAAGATCAAGCGATACAACAAAAGCTCCAGAACTGCCACTGAATGGTTTTTAGAGTAAGATTCTTTTGACACCATAAAGCACTGTAGGACTGTGAACAGTTGTTACCAAGTCCTGTTACACATTCTGGACTGAGGTCTGGACTCTTCGGCTCAGGACATTTGGTTCTCCCTCACAAGTGTCTTTTTCACATGGACATTTTGAGGATGGCCTTTACAAGACAGGTTTAGTTTGATGCTGTGTTATTGGAATCTTTTTTTTAAAATGCATGACCTTAGTGTAGTCTGAGGGAAACTTTAAGTTCTTGTATCCTTCCCCTGAGAGGTAATACTGTCATTGTGCTGCTGCCCAGATGCAGGTGTGTGTGTGATTCTTCATGACTTCTGACAACAGCTGGCGATGATGATGATGATGATGATGATGATGATGATGAGGATGATGATGATGATGATGATGATGATGATGATGATGATGATGAGGATGAGGATGAGGATGAGGATTTAGGTACATCATGGAAGAGGGAGTGAATATTTAATTATGTGATAACCTACATGTTATATTTGTACTTGATTTGGATTTTAGAGGTTTTGTTTTCTCTTGGACATGATGTATGTTTGCAGGTCAGAGGGGGACACTTTCACAGGTGCTGTATCTGTTGTTCAACCTGAGAGTGGCTTTGACCTGTGTGTGTGTGCAGCGACATTTGGTTCATTATATGCACTGTAAACATTTGACATGCTCATTATTTAAATATAAATTACTCTCACAGCATTTCTAATTTAATAGCCAACAAACAATCTCTGTCTTACTTCCGCAGATTATTTTGAATGTTAACTATTTAATGAGAAAATAAAAAATAAGTGTGGAAGGCCAGGGTGTGTAATCACTTATGTTGTATTTCTTTAGATGTACTGAGCTTTGTTAGAGGGAAATAATTAGGGTGTAAAAGTTGTTTGACAGCTTTTACTGAGAGAAACTATCAAGAAATTATTGCATGTTCAAGATTGAAACCAAGAACAGGGAATAACTTCCTACAAGCTGTCCACATCCTTCAAAAGATCTTCTCAAGATATCTTCTGTAAAACAGTGACCACACCAAACTCAGTGTTATATTGAGGCAAACTAAAACCTATTCATCATCTAATTGCAACATCCCCAGACCAACTCCGGCCAGAGACCCTATGTTTTCACCTCTCACTTCTTTTCTGACCAAATAAAGGCAAAATGCCTAAAAAGCTCCTGTAAAAAAAACCATGTTCTCAGCACCTGGTTCTCATATACCAACCTCAAACTTTCCACTGGATTAAAAACACCCCCTTGGATGAATGAATACCGGCAGAGCAAACAGTGTGGAAATATATGTACACATTTTATTAAGGACATGGACACAGCCTCAGGTCAAGCAGTGAGTGGCTGCAGCATCTATACAAACAACGCTGAGACCACTCTGACTGACACACACACATACAGTACATCTACCTGCAGGAACATTCAGAGCCAAATATTTGCCAACGCTCTTAAAGTAAAGGTGCATACGGAGGGACAGAAGTGGTGGGGGGGTTGGCAAAGTAGTCAAAAAAACAGAAAAACAAAACTTGTCAGTGAACACAAAGAATGAAGACAAACTGTCCCAGTCTCAAGTACACATCCTTTATATTGTTCATTTCTAAAGACTGCGTTTTAAATGTGTTCTTGAAGGCTTCAGATCTCTTCATTTATTAGCTATTGACTTATATCACCTCTAATCGTTTCATTTGTATTCTGAAAATCACTTAGCAGACTCATGAAATTAGCTTCACATGTGTAAACCATCACAGTAAACATCAACTGCATTAAAGCTTCTTCTTCAAGTTTTATGCTCGTGATGGTTGACACAGATGGTTTATACATGCCAAGCACGCTTCCTGAGTCTGCTGTCACTTTTCATCCCATTTGGCCATAAACAGGAACCAATCACAGCATGGAGAGTAGGAAAAACATTAAACCAACAAAACACAGCTCAGTGACTTGCAAAATGGTTCGTTGGGCTAAAACATACAAAAAGACTTGTGACGTCTGCTCTGGAGTCATCTTTGGTTCTTTAGATAATCCATGGATGGGACAGAGCTAGTCATCCTCAAACAGCCCCCCCAGTCCAAAGGCTGGACAGAAAGTTTCACTGCTTTGTTGTTTAAAGTCACTCAGTCCCACTGATGGGCTCTGATCACAATCCCAGCTGCTACTGAACTATACAGCTACACAGACTCTGCCTGTCTCCTGAAACCAACACCTTCTCCACACACAGATTCCTCACTCTGTAATAAGACATGTAGGGTAAAAGATGAAAATGAAAACGATCTAAAGCCACTTATGATGTTGCTTTGGCTTCACTTTTTAAGCTCTGCTGCCATTTAACACGGTAAAAAGAAATGTGTTGCAATCCTCCACTGAGTGGAAAACTGTTCGGGTGGGATGAACTGAAAATGAAAGTCCTGTTACAGAGCGTCAGTATGATGGAAGGTGTTGGTGGGTTACATTTCTGCAGCATCCATACGCCTGTTTAGATGAAACTGAGTCCGTGAGCTGTGACATCCAGTAAGCAAGAGCGACGAGAATATCAGAGACTGACAGGAAATCAGGCTAGACTTATGCACAAGAACGTGAACACATCAAACCTTTAAGTCTGTATCTGCTTTAGAAAAACACAGCAGATTACACTTCCATGCAAACAGCAGCGAGTGCAGGCGTCCAGATTGTCTCTGCTCGGTTCAACCTCAGTCGTCCGCCACTCAGACAAAACCACAGAACAGGAAGCAAATCATTCAAATCTATCAACAGCAATGACTGGAGCGTTACATGTGTGCAACTGAGCTGTTGGTTCTAATGTTTTTAACAGTCAAAAAGAGCACAGCTGGGTAGATTCCTTCTTCACCTTTTAACTTTGACGAGAATGAGAAAGAAAAACACTCAGTTAAAACTGTGGACATTAAGGCAGCGTGGAGAGGCCCCATCAATCTGGAGGTGATGGCAGCAACAGAGCAGCTGTTCATCTCACAGGACATTGTTCGACGCTTTAAAGACGTGACGTGTCGCTGCCCTGAGCTGAGTTCAGGCAACGGAACACAGCTAACATCCAGGTGGGTTTGGAATCCACGTCCTGCTGTGGAGGGGCTCCTTTCACATCAACTACACTTTTCAAATCCTAATGAGAAAGATTGTCAGAGGAGAGCGGAGTGCTGAGTGAGTGACCGGCTTGGTACAGCGTCTGTGTAAAACTGTTGGTGACGAAGAAGCTCTCTGATGTAAATACCCTGAATCTTCACCAGCAGGGCGTCGATCAAGGTCGGCCTTTTTAGCCCTTAAATGAACGAAGCTTTCTACTGTACATACTAAATAAGTTAACCCACTTCAACAGTGACGAATAAGCAACAAACATTAACAGTCATCAGATGACGCTTTCTAACTGTATATATGTAAGTATATATTTATATATAGAATGTGAATATGTACAGACCAGAAAATATAAACAGCAACTCTGTGCATGGAAGGCAAAGGAACTTTTCTTCATTCATTTAAAAAACACTCAGTACCTTACTTTGCAATCACCTCAATCTGGAGTATGAACTTGTGGGAAAGCGAGACAGAAAATGAGACGTCAGGGGAGTAAAGGGGCATGACACCAAATTAAAGGATGCACATATACGTATGTAGTGTCTGTGTCCCAGGTCAGTTGAGTCAGTGTCTGAACTTCTACGTCTCCATTCTAAGGTGATGCTACTGATTAGTAACTACTCCTCTGATAACAAACTGCTCTCTCATTCTGTGAAACCAACAACAAATGTCACACAAAAAGTGAATCTCATTCTGGTGTAAACACTTGCATCATCTGTAAATTCTGCCAGAAATGATGTCCAAAAGGCATCATAGCTTTAGACCAGAGTGAGACAAAAATAAAACCCTCGGGGGAACAACAGATACACAGGTTGATATACTGAAATAAATACATTTCAACATGTTACTCAAAAAAAGAGTGTGAAAGCCTCAGCTTGGTCCAACAAGTATGCTAATTAAAAAAAACAAAAACAGTGATGGAGAATCTCCTCATGTTCTTCAAATGCACCCAAACATCTCTGTCAGTCTACACACACGTCCACACAGGCTCGTCTCACAAACAGCACACACATCTATCATGTCCACGCTGACAGCAGGTGGAGCTCGGAGAAAAGGCACGACTCGGGTGGGTTTCAGCTTCTGAGGGTACGACAGTGAGAGAGGAGGGAGAGTGTGACGGCCTCCTGCTTCGCCATGGTATCAACAACGAATGGATGGGCTGCTCGAGGGTCACTCAGGGGTTAATGGAACCTGCTCGGTCCTCGTGTTTGCGCTGCATACGTGGGCCAACGCAGAGCTGTGGTCTGGACTAAATTCAGATATCATCAACGAGCTTCAGTCGTTGAGAATTTGTAGTGACATCAGAGGAAGGCTGCTGTTAGTGTCACTTCATGGTGACGAGGATCCAACAAACTCTCTCTCTCTCAGAGGACAACGAGCTGCTGCTCAGCATGTGTACATGTGCTGCTGTGTTTATTTGTGTTTATTTGTGTGTTGGCCAGGCTCGGGGGGGCCTTCGACATGATCAGAGGGGACATCACTGCAGCTGGACTCTGTAAGCACAGATGAGGAGCTTCACCTGAGGAGAGAAGAAGATCAGACACACACAGTGACACACTGTTCGGATCCACACCGACTGCTCGTCACAACAACAGTTAGTGTTTCTGAAAGCTCGTATGATGGAGGTTTACAGCAGTCACTTTCAGTCTGGTGTAGAGAAAATTGTGTGTGTTCCATTTTTGTCTAGAATCAACATGAGAAACCTGGAGCACTAATGAGTTAAGCTGGTTATAGTCTATTTGTCTTAAACAAAAAGCCCCAAACCACTGAATCCTTTCAACACGTGAATCAAAGCCTGATACAGTATCTCATTCCTCCATTGTTGTCCTGAAAATAATAAAAGCACATCAGTGAGTCACAGTCTTACGCTGGCTGACATGTTCATTCATTACCATGGAGTCAAACCCACAGACTCTGTCCTGCTGCTGGAAACACTTCCTTATATATCAAGATAGACAAATGCACTTAGAGTAATATCTGATAAAAACTGCGGCGCCCGGCAGTGCTGGGAACCTTCTGATCCCTTTGAATAAAATGAATCTGTCATGCAGCATAGATTCGACAGGCTGCTGTGGTACGGACTAACACATGGTGCACGCTCCACCAGGTGAACGACCGGGGCTACTGGGATTCCCATCGTCCAGGAACGAACGGGATCAGGGCTGAGTGCCATGGACGGAGTTATGAAGTTGGAAAACAGCGAGTGACAAACTTACATTTTGTTGGTTTTCATTTGATTTGGGGAAGAAAGAATCCCACTTGCTGAATACAACCTTTTCATTGGCTAAAACATTTCGTCTGATTCGTCGACTAAGAGAAGAATTCTTTCAAGTCCAGATAGGCTGAGCATGAAACTTCTGATCTGGTTCATCAAGATCTGGAGTGCATTATATTCCAGACTAAAAGGACTGATTGACGTCTGTTCATCACTGGAAGGTTGTCGTTCGACCCCAGCTCCTGAGTAATGTTGAGGCAGAGCGTGAGCTCAGAGGGCACAGAGTGCTACACATTCTGGAGCCGTGTGCTTGTGACTGAAACTTGCAAGTGTAAGTTATTTGCGGTAGCTCGCTAACCTAAGAGTGATGCTCCAGCCAAACCTGTTCTGAAACACCTCCAGGCTCCAAAAGTATCTCAAAAACTTTGTGGCTTATTCCTTATTTAGCGAGAGAGTGCGAGGTGCTGGGCTGTATTCTGGGTTCAGCTACATACACAGGTAAGAAGAAGAAGAAATATAAAGCTGTATGTCTTCCTGGGACATTTATAATGCTATGAAACAGCATTAGTTAGCACAGTTATCAGGAAGTACACTGTTTACATGACAGAGTGAACATGATGAACCCACCAGGAAATGAACGTCCTTGAAGTCAACGCACAGTATTTCTGGATGACTGGATGAATTGTATTATGTTGGGACAGAACTATGTAAATGCAGCAGACTGACTGAATGAAGGAGGAGTGAGGAGGATGAGTGAGGAGGCTGTGTTTTTTCGATGCAGTGATGTTGTCTTAACAGGGTGATCATGAAGCACAGCAGCTGTGGTCAGCTTGGATTCATGTCACTTACACTTCACTATCAACATGGAAATGAAATGTATCAAAATGTCCATAGAACAAATCTCAGACAGGAGCTGCAGCTTAGTTCACATCTCCACTGTCCATCTATGCACTCAATATGATTTGTATTGGATAACACCTTTTCCCTATAGTTTCATACACGTCCTGTCTGTGTCCTTGCAGTGACTCTGCTGAGATCGGAGCCGGCATGTCTCCTGCCCCTTCATTCATCAACACTGCTGCTCTGTCCGTGCTCACTCATTCACACACTTCTCTCTACTTTGGATTTATCGTATTATTTTGGCTTGACCATCTAAACCTGCTGACTGACGATTCTTCCTTCAGATGTCTAAAAGTGACGACGGTCAAATTGTGTTCACATTGCATGACGGCCTGATTGGCAGCAGAGGCTTTCATGTGTCTGTTCGAAGCAGTGCGTGTGTTTGTGTGTTACTGTATGTGAGTCACCTTGGCTGTTGGTGCCTCTGCTAGACGAATGAAGAGTCTGTTGATGCCTGGAACTGGGCTGAAGGAGTAGATGAAGTGACTATCCTGAGTGTTTGAAGACAGAAATTAATACATTAGAAAAAATGAGCGTACCACCACTTCAAATGAACAGTTCATGCTGAAATACATGTGTGCATAGTTTTCTGTGAAACCTTCGTACAGGTGTAAGTCATTTGATCCTGTATGGGATTGGAAAACTCCTTCAGTAACAATGGAAGCTAACTGTATAGACATGTAATTAATGAATAGCATCTGTGAATAGTATTGACCTGGGGTTTAATATAATGAAAATCTTATGCTTTATAACTAATTTGTATTGATTTATCTTTCAACCTGATGCTACTCTGTATGTTCTCTGATTGTTGCTTTACCTTTTTGTACTTTACCAAGGGTTTATAATTGTTTAGATAAACCTTTGAATTTTTGATTTTAGCTAAGTGCTGTGTACTTGTGTGTTGTTTTTGCTAAGAACCAACCAGGAAGATGGGCAGCTGGAACTTGTCATTGAGCACCACGGCATGAACGCTGCAGGGTCCGCAGAGCCTGGCTGTGATTTCATTCAGGAAGTTTGCATGGAAGATGAAGAGGAGGATGCCTGAGCCTGAAATGGGACAGAGAGACAGTAATGTGACAAAGGAAAATAAGAAAATAAATAATAGTCTCCCACAATGTCGTCTGAATTTCGTACTGTCCCAAATCCAAGGTTGAGAAACTCCATGAACGGAGTGGATGCATCCATGAAAACGTCATCAACAAACCACAGCTCGTAAGTTGTGTGAGATGACAAAGCTCTGTATTTAAAAATGCAACTAGCTGTTGTGAGAGTGATGACCTCCAAATTGAACGCTTGTTTTTTTTACCCTCTGGTTGTGGCTGTGACTTGAAGCCAAATTCCAAGGAGAAGTCTGGTCCCTCACAAAGCCTGTGGCAGGCGAGAGGGAAGACTGGCTCGAGCAGCACCAGACGAGACTCAAAGTACGCTCGGATGGTGTCCTCCGCCACACTGGACAGCCTGAGAGACGGTGAGATGGGCACAGAAGAACATTCTGAATGCCTTTCAGAGCAAAATGCATGAGAGTACAAGGTAACGTACGACATTTACTCTCTTTATTTTGATGTAAACAAATGTAAATCTAAATAATATAGTGTGGTGTGCAATGCACTGGCATCACCTCTGACCATTTCTCTGAAGTATTAAAGTTCAGATTTTTCAGCCTCATAATACTATGGCATCAATAAAGTATTTAAAATTTTTTGCCCCCCCCCACACACTCTCTCTCTCTTAAATCCAGCTGTACACTCCATCCTTCTCCCATTATCAGTGTTGACTGAGGCTGGGAGCTAAAGTTAGCACTCACATGCTGATGTGGTCCTTGATGAGGTCGCACACCATCAGATTGTTGCTGAGCTTGGCGAAGTACATGGCCGTGTTCTTGTGTTTGGACAGGATGTTGCAGTCAGCTCCATACTCCAGCAGGAGGCGCACTACGTCAGTGTTCCCTCTTTTGCATGCCTGAAGTGAAGAAACAGGAAACACTCACCAACACAACCTGTGTCTCATGTCCAGATCCTACCACTGTAAATCACACTGGATAACAAGTCTAAAGTCACAGTTTTTTTATTTTCTTCAACTTGTCAGCTTTTCGTCAACTCTTCAGCTGAACTTTTGCAATGATGCACTGACCAAAGACAAATGTTTGCCACCAGTCTGAAAGGCACAGCATGTCATTCACCCTGATTTTGAGACGCATCACTTGGCACAGGCCTGAAATGTTAAACAGAAGTTTCTCTTGGGGAGGGGTGACATGATTGAAATCAGTGTCACAATAGTAAAGGTGCCCTGTGGAGCTTTCCTGTAAACAAACCCAAGTTACATTTACAGTCAGATCTACCCACTAAAACATATTGTGTGCATCCTTGAGGTTTAACACACATGATGAATGCATTTCCTAAAACATTTGCAAAGACATTTAAAAAAAAAAAAAAAAAAGTTTGAATCTTGCTTCATTTACATCCAAGTTTACCTTTGTTGGCATATTCCCATCAAGATTAGTGAAAGAGTGTGACACCATCCTTGGGAATGAGTATTGGTCCATTGGTTTAAAAAAAAAGAAGCTGTACATAGAACTGCTGTGGGAGGAGGTTAACCTGTCATAGCATCAGTGTCTGGAGTAGACGGTCACACCTGGGCTGGTCTCATGTGTGAAATGCAGCATTACCTTCATCAGTGCCGTCTCCCCGCCTAATGTCTGAGCGTTGACATAGGAGCCTGCCTCCAGTAGAATAGCCACAGTCGTCAAGAAGTTCTGACAGAAGGTAGGAATAAAAACAAATGTGTGAGGAAATACACAAAAGTGGTAACAGTCTGCATTTGAGTCTGATTGAAAACGCACATGAGGAACTGAAATGAACGACTTAGTTTGGAAGTGAAGCGATAGTACTACAGTGAACTATGATGGTGCACCACCAGTGTTTGATATTTGAACCTACATGAACTGATTCTTGGTACAACAATGCAACATGCTGTGAACACAACACTAACACACAGAGCTGTTTCTTGCTATATGTGGAGTACACAAATGCATAGGGCCCCCACACCACCAGGGGGCCCCAAAGCTGTACATTCAGGCTCATCTGAGGAGAATTAAAATGACCTGTCTTTATCTGTAGTTATCTCATGTTTTATTATATCCCTTACATGCTGAAAAACAAATGTAGGATATTAATAAAAATGAACTGCAATGATAGGCTGTGGCTGGTGTTTTTGTGGCATAATTAAATCATAATCGTTGGTCTGCACTGTCACCCAGCGAGTGACGTGCAGGTCGCCCACAGGTACAATGGGAATGATGGACAGCTGCCCATCATTCCCGTTAGTGAGCACCATAATAGCAACTAAAAGAAATGATCCCAGTGGAGCGGGAAACCCCCTTCTCATGTGAGGAGCCACATTACCTTTTCAGCAGCATGCATCAGGGCTGTGGTGCCGTTCTTCTGTCGTCCATTCACCCTCACCCCCTTCTTTATCAGCAACCTGAGGATGTCGTCCTGCCCCCCCGCTGCTGCCAGCATGCTCAGGGACATGCCGCTGACATCCTGTGGACAAACAGACAGATACAAAGCTACAGTGTCACCGACAAAAGGGATGAAATGAGCAGCCTCTCACTGACCTGCTCTGGATAGTAATGTGCAGTTTATACTTCATTACAGCTGAAGAGGGGGAATCCCTGACACTTCTTCAAAACATTGTGCAAGGTTTTTTGAATTCTGCTATCTTCTCTTTGGCTCTCAGAAGGCACAGTGCAGTTTGTTTTTACAATGCATCGACATCTTCCAGATAAAGCATGCACAGGCCATGACCACAGTGTTCGGCAACACTGTCCAATGCTACAATGTTGAGATATTAGGCATGTTTGTCCTACAATGTCCCATCACAAACTCAACAGTGTATACTTGCCTGAGGCTGAGAAAACCGACATCTTGTCACAGCAATGCTGGTTCTAGGACTTCCCCGACTGGGGAGTCCATTACTAACACGGATGAGAATCATAATTCAATAATTACTCTTTATTGTTGGAAGACCTCAATTGTACTTGAGGAGAACTCCGTGCTCAATCAGCTTCTCTAGATGTCTAAAAAAATTAATCCATAAGAAAGAACTGATGTGTGATACACTGTGTAGGTGTTACTGCACAAATGGTGTAAAATAATGAAGGTTAGTCTCACACACACACACACACACAGAGGTTTCCATGTTGACCAACTTTCTGATCATCACTTGTGGGGACCACCCTTTCTAAAGATTTTAGATGCATGAAAAAAATCAGGCACACTTACCACAGCTTTGTTAGCTTATACCCAACTTCAAATATCTGAATTCATGAAGTAATGACTTGACCATGCTAAATGGAGACTTATGCACACTTCTACTTAAATGCCCTACTTTCATTATGTGCTATCACTGTATAATGAACTTTTTACATTTTCCTTAATTTTCACCTGAAAGTCAAATATTCTCAACTTTTTGTGAGTAGTGTATAGAACAGTACAATTTGTTGTTCATAGGTAATACAGAGATGTAGTATGAGGACTGCCAATGATGCTAATGATGCAAAGCATAATTCCTGCATAGTGCACCTAGTGCTGTACACATAGCCATCTTCACAACATAGCAGTATTTATTTTTGATTGATTGGCATTCCTAGATCTTGGTGAATATGGTGTGATTGAAGAGAACAGAATAGATGAAGCAGTAAAAGGCTATCTCTATTCACATACAAAAGATTGAAATAGTAGTGAACTATTGTCTGGGTATTTTCCGACCCATATCATATCCACAATAAGTCAACCCTCTAAACCCTTCCACTTTTTTATCTTCAATTCTCACAGTCACAACTATTTTTTTTAAAAATATTTTTAACCATAGTCAACCACCCATAATCAGGTTGCTACTTAACACATACCACTGGAATAAAACTATTAAATTAAACATTTCAATTGCAGAATTAAACTTTTAATGACTTCCAATCCACAATTGAAATCAACAACTGAAGTCTCATATAAAAAAAATAGAAACGTAACTTTAAACATGTTCAGTTGACCTTCAGGACATATGCAGTATGCTGCGACGTGAATATAAACAAAAACTGCCATAACAGAGATTTGGTAATCTTCACACTATCTATGTTACAGTTTCTTTTCGTAGGCTTTAATGCGGTTATAAACGTAGAATTTCAGGTTCTGCCAGTCCCGGTTCTTCAGAGCTTCTGGTTCAGCCCTTAAACACTTCTCACAGTCCCCCTTTGCTGGTACAATACAAGACGTAATGAATCGATGCATGTGCCTTTCCACCGCCTGCACTTCCGTCTGTTGCCAGGGTATTTTCCTCCTCTGGGTAGCTTTACCTTTAAGGGGTCAGAAAAACAAATTTGTAATTGAAGCGTGTGCTGGAGTTTTGATCCAAAGTTCTCATTGCTATATCATGCATACAGAAACTGGAGAACAAAGAAATATCTGGTTCTAGAGCTCAGTCTGTTATTGTGTGTTAATGGTTAGATAATGGCTGACAATTGCTAATTTAGGCTTGACAGAGAAGAGTAAATGCTAGTTTTGAAAGGAAACAAAGCATGAATTTATCATTTTTCAGTGACAAAATTATAAACAGACGTAAGGTGGGCAGTGATTACTGCTAGTACAACATTTGGCCATTTTTAATTTTATTCATATACTGAAAACGCGTCTCCAAAAAGGAACAGACATAATCATTAGTGACATACAATAAAGAAATGTGTAAAGAGTTCACCTTTGGACGAAGGCACAACACTGACACAGAATTCAACATTTTCAATTGGTGTGTCATTTTTTTGGTCTAATTATAACAAGTGCATAAAAGTGCATTAAAATATTAAAGTGTAAAATTGTGTTCATCATTGCAAGTATATTTGAACTACATATTATTGAAATAATGAATGATTGTTTTTTTATTCATTTCATCTTCTATTGACTCCTGATGTCAATTATGATGATAAGAGTTAAAAGTCTTTACAATCTCTGTTCCACCTTTATCCCATCCCTTTACTTCCACTGATTTATTTCTAATATCTCTTACCTCTAAAATTCCATCAAACCTTAAAAATACATATTATTGTGGCATGGTTACTGCTAATGAAAGCACAGGCATTAGTTAGCTAACTAACTAACCAAATAGTGCTGAAAGCCTTTCATGCATTGGGAGAAGAAAGATTATTACAATAGAGGCAAATTGTAGTACTTTAACTTTAAATTAATGACAATACATACCATCAATGGTAGATGAACAGTTTGTCTCCTGTGTGATCCCATCTTCCTGATCACTGTCCAAAACTTTTTCTGTGGAAGTTTTTAGAAGTACAGCTTACCAATGTGATCAAACAAAAAGGAATAATTGATAAGAACAGAAAAAGAAACAATGAAATAGATAATAAAATAACACACCATCTGGATCTATCCCAATCTCATCCAAGCTCTTGCCATGAAACTCAGCTAATCTTCCCTGTTCGAGTGCCATTAGGACTTTGCTGATTTTGGCAAGTTGCAGGGTCTTCTCAGGGAGGCGACAGAACTCACGATGGATTCTTATGTCGTGTCCAAGAAAGTTGGCCAAGTGCTCCATCTCTGTGTCCGTCATGTTCAGCACTGTTGACAGGGTTGCAGCATGCTTTCGCAGTCTGGTAGATGTCAGTGACTGGGGACACTTTGCACCACACACCTTGGCAAAGCCACGGATGCAGTCTGAACCACGGAAATGTGACATAGCTTCTGGTCTTGCAAACAAATAAACATTGTCTTTTAGAACTCTACACGCCTCTCTCTGCTGAACGAGGAGTTCTAATGCATCCAAAATTTTTGGAGTAAGAAGAATTGGAACAGGGCGACCACGTTTTCCCCTGATCACAATCCTTGAGAAGTGTCTGCAGAGTTTTTTTTCCACTTCAGAGAGGGCCCAGTCCACATCTTCATGCGGATCAGAAGAGTCTCTTGATAAAAATGCAGTTAAAGGGATTCTGGACACCTCTCCTTCCCTGCGTCGGTTAAAAAGAATGATCTGGCTGAGACACACCTTTGCCAGCTCCATCCAGGCTTTTGTAGTAGGACTTTCATGAAGTGAGCTGTACCACTCGTCTCGCACTTGACTCAGATATGCATGCATTTTTTGGACATCTTCAGTAAAGGGCATAAGAGTGGGCACATTCCACTTTGCTTCCCTGATGTTCCGCAGTGCTGTAGCTGAGATCATCTCTTTCCACTTTTCCTGGTGGACGTCTTGAAACTCACTTGCATTCTTCACAAGTTCTTTGTTGTTTGAGATTAAACCCTGAGCTTTTAAAAGTCTGCTTGCTTTAACCAGGGAGTTCCCAAGTTTGTTTGCTCGTGATGGATTCAAAAACGTGTTTTTTTCACTGTCATACCCACATGTTAATTTGACAGCTTTGACAGTCTCCATGTACTTCTTTGGATTTATGAGATCTTCCATTTTTGTTAAGGTGGTGACTCTCCTGGCATTGTGAACCAGCCTTCCCATTTCTTGCATCTTCTCTTGCACATACTTTTGATTCGTGGCTGATATCCCACCTTTGCTTAACAAGTGCTGTCCAAGATCAATAATGACTTGGTCATTTTTTATTACGTCTGTGATTGGGTCAGGATTCATGGCACTGATAACTCCCCACAGTTGTTTACTCATGTGGGAGGGCACAGGCCCTGTGTATGTACACATGGACTGAACACGGTTCTTTCCTGGTTTGGGGGCAACTGATCCAGGCCTTAATTTACAAGTACGCATATGTCGCCACAGGAGCTTTCTTGTAAAAAGTCCTTGACAGTATGCACAGTGCATGAAGTCATTTCCCTGTGCTTCTTTAGGGGGTCGTTTAAATGGCACTAGATCCCCCTTTCCTGACTCCATAACAGCAGCATTGTGAGCATAGTTTCCTCTGTTGCGAATATAATCTAGCTGTTTTTTTCTCTCCTTGGAATTCTTTGGAAAGCTTAGAGCTTTAGCTACATCAGATTTGTCGTCATGTGCGCACTCAAGATGCCTTGCTATCTTAGCATAAGGCTTAGAACAATACAAGCAGTAATGTCTCTTGTCATACACTCTTGTCCCACCTCTTTTTCGGCATGCATTAACAACTATGCAGTCATTTTTGCTCTCACTCGAACAGGGTTCTTCTGCTCCAGTAGCTTCAGATGCAAGGCTGTGCCTGTCAAAGGTCATTGTGTCCGATGCTGTGGTGTCACAGACAGGGGAACTCATTGAGTCAGAGCCATCCAGTATATCATCAATAGCCTGGAATTCAGTCCTTGGGTTTGGTTTGAGGCTAGCATCACTGTCACTGTCACTTTCACAAGTTGAATCTGGAGGATATTCATCTGCACTCTCTGATGTAGAATCATAAAATTCCCCATAATCTTCAAGACCTTCAAGATCTTTCATCTAAAAAACAAAATAAAATAAATTAGAAATATGTGCAGATTTAAGTTAGTTAACTAATTGTTCAACAACTTGACAGAATTGAATAGGCAGCTATTTTAATAATTAACGATTTAAGTAATTTTTGAGTATTGCAGGTTTTGTTTTGTTGCTGATGACATAACCTTGGCCTCAAAGAAAAGTTATTTTATAACCCAAATGATTTAACATTAAAGAATATAATCCAGTGAATTACTGAAAATGATGCTGATTGTAGTTTTAAACACACTCACAGTTCAGTAAACTATTACTTTATTTACTTTTGGCTTATTTAAGAACGTACTATATTACTTTTAGTTATATATAATAAAATATTTCTTTCTGCCCAGCCAGCCACACTAGTTTACCATCCCAGTAACTTTCCATCATGCTTTTAGCTTCTTGAAAAATAACAACACATGACAAAGAGAGAGTGCAGAGTTAAATTTGAAGTGATGATCATCAATGTACCTGTTGGGCAGTGCTGCTTGGACCAGTAGCGTCATCAGTCCGGGTGTTTGACAGGGTGGAAGGCTGGGAGTCCTCCACCGCCATGGTATAATTTGAAATGTTGGTCATCTGTAAAGACATATTTTATAATAATGGATTTTAAGTATTTATTTGTATCACACTTTCTATTATAATTTTTATAATAGAAACTTTTATAATAACTTGTATGAAATTAAGCATTTGATTAGAATTCACAGGATGCCAGGTTGGGGACAGTAGTAGACAGTGGGACAGTGTAAATGCTGGTGAGCGTTCGTATTGTGCTGATCCATCTGAGCTTTCAAATGGAGGGACTGGCTGGAGGCCTCTACTTTTATGTCATTAGTTGTTTCTTCAGTCACCTTCAAACACATAAATCTCACTAAAATTACACAAGTTTTTTTAAAAATTGTTTTCATGCAATTAGATGCAACATGACACATAACATTAGCATATATATTGATGTCATATATAATAATACATAATATCAGTCAGAGGGACCAAAACAGTACTTTTAATTCGATACTTTAACTACAAATTGCTGTATTATTTTCAGTCAAGGAATAGTCTAATGCAAGGCGTTTACTTGTAAGTATTTTTAGATTGCTGAAATTGGCACTGTATTAGATCTGAATACTTCTTCCACCACTGAATTTGACAACTGCTTCAATCTGACCACTTTAATTTTGTCATTTTGTCTGAATTTTGTAATTCACTAGTAATTTAAAAAGTTAAATTTAATTACATTTCTTATTTCCCAGTGAAGCACTTTGGTCAGAAGCAATATATTTATATATACTACATATATTTTATTAGGTACATATGCTACATAAATTCGCTTAAATATAATGTCACTACAAATTTTGATGTTGAATTCATCATATTGACATAAAAATCATACATTTAAGCTAGAATATTACTAGTAGAATCAATTCCACCTCCAAACTTTCACCACCAATCGGGTAGGCTAATGAGTTAGCAGTTTCTATCTAGCTATCTAATCTAGCAAACTAATAAGGAGTAATCTAATCTAGTTTGAGGCTTAAACACTGCTTATACTGGTTTGTCATATAAGTATGCTTACCTTTTGTTCCAATTTTGCTCCTCTGCACAAATGATTTGATCCATAGCGTGCATCTCCTGCAAATAACTGTCTTCAGTTTCCACCGATTGCCACCTTTAACACTGAAAGTGTCTTTTCGCTGATTAAATCCTTCTGAATGAGGACCAGGGAGTGGGATGGTACCCAATCATATTTGGAAAAAGTGTGTGTGTGTGCAGAGCAGTGAGTGCATTACCATCGAGAAACTATAAAGGCGCGCAGTGTAGCACTGCACACACACACACACACACACACACACACACTTTGACCAGGAATTGTATGGGCAATTGCTAAAAAACACTCCGGTACCTTAAGAATAGCTCCTGTATTCATTTGAAACGGTTTCTCTAATGGGGACCTGATTTTTTTGTCCTCATTCTGCAAAAAGTCCCCATGATGTGATAGTGTACACAGATTCTTGTCCCCACAGAGTGATGATTACCAACTCACACACACAGGAAGGAAACGAACACAGAATGTTTTGCCACAGGCCATCAATAACTACTGGACTGCTATGATATTCTATACAACCATTCATGGTGCCCAGAGGATGAATTCTGCCGAGTTTGGCAATCCACAGATTTTTCCTTTTTAGTGCTTGGGTAATGTTTGTGGAATATTTCAACAACTATTTGATGGATTACAATGAAATTTGCACATTTTCAAGGTAACTGGGAAAAAACTGTACTGATTTTGGTGATCCCTCGACTTTTCCTCTTGTGCCATCAGCAGGTCAAAATATTCACATACTGCGTGAAATATCTCAACAGCTACTAGAAGGATTGGCACCACATTTAGTATATTTATCATGCATGCTGCCCAGAGGATGTTTTCTAATGGCACCACCATGAGGCTCTGCCGTTTTATCTAGTGCCATCATCAGGTCAAAACTTTGATTCAACAAGTACATTGGATTATGATCAAATACCTGCAAAACCAATGGAAGTGCCTTCAGCCACAGGCGTACCCATTTAAAAATTGTTGCCATGCTAATATATTAAACTAAGATAGTGAACATGATAAATGTTATGTACACCTGCTAAACATTGACATGTTAGCATGCTGACATTGGCTTTTGCTCAAAGCACCACTGTGCATAGGTACAGCCTCACCGAGCTGCTAGCATGACTGTAGACCCTTCAGTCTTGTTGAAAAATCCATACTACACTTTGAAATTGAAATCCACTTAACATAGCCTGCACTGTATTACAAAAAGTCTGGGGAATCTGATAAAAAAACATTTACATAAGTACAAAATGTTTTTTAAGCCAAGAAGCATTTTATTGTACAAGCAGAGGTTCCTTACAATACTTGAAAAGAAGCATTAACTGAAGGCATCATAATTGCACCAGGATGAAGAGTAACACGCACTGTGTGCTTATACAATAGCAATGAAAGAAAGCTATCTACTATACAGGAATAAAACGTTTTGCTTTGCAACACCAAACAGCAATGGTAGTGTCTGAATGATCATTTAACATTTGTAGAACTCAGATTCGTTTTCCAAACACTGCTGTATCTGAGGTGTAACCCTAACTACTGTATATACTGTAACACGGAAATACCCCTTTCACAAGGAAGCAACTACTGAGGAAGAACCTGTTTTCTGTCCGTGTGAATGAGTTAAAAAGGGGTCTCTGACCCAGGTCTGCAACCCTGCTCACAGTCAGGATTTTATGTCTGATACTATTTGTTTTGGTATGAAAAGGTGAACACTCAGTCTATACGCAGGTTCACTACAGCTGCTACTGAGGATAACACAAAAGCTTTTGTCCGGGACAAATCACAGCAGTGCTATCTGGATCACAACCATAACTTATGCTCCTTTTTGATCAAAGTAAAGTGGGAAACATACTGTGGATAGCAAGTTGAATGCAGTATACAGTAAATGCTAATGAAGACATTAACAGGGTTGACTGACCCCATGAAATAACAGATGGTCCACACCCTTTGTTGAATATCCTATGTAAAATAATCACTGTGGTGACAGATTTTTGAAACTGAAACGTGACAACCGTGTTCAGAGACTAGTGACCAGCAGTCTGCTATTGGAAATGAAGCTTGAACTTGTGTTCAGTTTTCTGTTTTTAACCTTCAGCAAGGTTTGTATGTAACAAGGAAAACCTTCAGTTAAATTGAAATGTATGTGACGCAACTGTTTTGTTCTTTTTTGAATAACTGAAATGCATTTTCAGTTAAAGATGATAACACTAGGACCAATTTGAACTTAGTTAACATCCTATTCACAGGGAAAGTAACCGACCTCTTCATCCACTGTCTAATGTCTGGTATGATCAAGGTTTCACCAAGCTATGCCCATCCCTTTTACGTTTAAAAACGTAAAGGGATGGAATAACAACAACAACAAACTACTAAACTTAACTAAGATGCAATCAACATGAAAGGGAAAAATGTAATACAGCAAATAACATAATAAGGCATTCTGATCTTTGCAACAGAATATTAATGTCACAAATATCCGATAATAAAAGCTTAAAACGAAGTTATACAAATGAGACCAATGCAGTGTATTTTACCTCAAATTAGAGTACTAAAGTAATTAAGTACTAAAATGTTTTGCACAGCTTCTGTATAGTCATACAAAAATACAACCAAACCTTTCGGCAGCTTCTTAATACACAAGAAAAAACATACAAACATATAAATGAATATAATGAACATTTATCGACATGATCCTCAAAGGAAAAAAAATACATTTTTAATATTTAAGTGAGAGGTATACACACGGCTCCTAATTCTCTAACATCAGCAAGGAAGGTATGCCATTACTGCTGCAGGCTATCAGGGGCCATCTACAATACAGGCTACTGGCTAAAGCAAGGATATAATACATTTGGGCCAGGCATTTGGGAACTATGTAGAGCAAGTCAACGAACATCTATCATGTTGGAGGGACTGGCTGCAAAGATTTGCTGGTAGGTTTTCAATTTGTTTTTTAAGATCATCAAAATTCATAAAAATGCTACTGAAAACAGTACAGGCAGAAAGTTAGATGTCTACGTACGTTTTGAAGTAAATAAGAGTAAAAATCCCTTTAGAAATGTACAGTCACTGAGGCCATCTCTGCCCAGTGCAGGGTGGGAAATGCCCTGGTCGCGGTGGCTGGGGAGTCCCAGACAATTATGAATGCGTTCACCATTTTCACAAATATTGTGTTTGAAATGGTGAAAGCATGTTTGGGTGCCACAGTTGCTAATTGCCAATGAAGTTCACATTCACTAAATGATCACACGTCTAAAACTCGAACATTTCTAGAGATAACCTGTGATGTCCTGACAAACTGACAGTGTTACATATTGGACTATGTTACATACTTATATGCAATCTAACCATAATAAACATTTATATCAGATTTTTCTGAAACCAAGCTACAGTTCAAACATCCTTAGTTCCACCTCATCCGTGAATGTTCATGCAACAGTACACCAACAGCTTGGTCCGGTGGACTTGATTTTGAATACTATAAAGAATTTCTTAAAAAGTGTGACTAAAAGAAAGGCAGGGCAGTCTGTAATCATTGTCAAAATCCATATGGCTAGTGAGAACCAAGGTTTAGTGACGATTCATATCTACTAAATTCTTAAGCCCCATATAATCTGAGGTTAAAGCCACAGCCCTCACATGCCTCTAGAATCTCAGTGATCACTTAATGTTTTCTAGCAAGTCCATTACAGATATTTACAGGGACAAATAAACGGGACCATCCCACTCTGTGTTTGGATTAGGAGTCTCTGGTTCCTGTCCTCCACTTTGTTTGGAGGCGACCGGATGCCCTCTTCTTTTCATTGACTGAATTGAGTTATGTACAAAATATTTGACTTCCCTCCATGTTCTAGTGTTCAAGGCAGGTTCAGCAGCTAAACATGCATCACAATCCTTTTTGCCCGGCACTTTCACCAGTTTACAGAAGTCTCCAAGCTGACGTCTCACTGCAGCCTGCTCCTCCTCACTCCACAACCTCTTGTTTCTCTTTTGAGGTTTGACAGCCGGAGTGACTGCAGCAGACATGGGTGTACTTTCTTGTACCACTAGTGTTCTGTCAGGAGCATTGGGTCTATGAATTGTTGGGACAACTTGTGCAGTTGTAGGGACCCTAGGTGGGCTTGTGGGGTAAGCAGCTGTACTTGAATGGTTCAGAGGTGTGAATGAAGAAACGATAGGCCTACTTCTATCGTTTAGTGTTGAGAATGCAGGGACCATTGGTGAACTTGGAGTATTCAATGGCGTGAATGTAGGCAACATTGAGGTACTTGGAGCATTAAGAGTGCTAAAATTAGGAATCATTGGTGAACTTGTAGTGTCCTGTGGTGCATACACAGAAGGGGGTGGCATACTTGTGGCATTCTGTGTATAAGGAGGAGACATTGGCATGATTATGTTATTCTCTGATGTGTATGCAGGAGGCATTAGTGCATTTGTAGTGTTGTGTGGAGTGAATGTAGGGACCACTTGTGTATCAGTAGCATTCAATGGTGTGAAAGTAGAAATCAGTGGTTGACTCGTATGGACCATATTTGCACTAGTAGAACACAAGGATGCATAACTTGAGGTTATGTCTTGGGGGAATGATGTTGATGATTCTCTCAAGTTGGTTGGTGATGCCATTGTCATACAACAATTTGAACTTTCCAGGTGATCTGGATGCACTGTTGTCATACTACAGACAACATTTGTGTCTTCCAAATCTTTCTTTCTGGCCTGGACTCCAGCTTTTGGACTCTCATTTACATTCTCTTCAGACTGTTGCTGGTTATTTCTCCTGCGTATTGTCTGTAGTGTGTTGTGCACATAGTTTTTGACATCTGTCCAAGATCTTCCACCAAGATCTGGTTCAGCAGCTATGCAAGCATTGCATTCCTTTTTCCCAGGAACCTTCATTGTTGTGATAAATTCACACAAGTAGCGTTTCACTGCAGCCTGCTCCTTCTCACTCCAAGGTCTTCTCTTCAAAGCAGGCTTCGGTACAGTTCCTAAGAGTGTAGAGAGCCATGGTTAGACAAGAGAAATAAAATCTTCATCAAATTTAGAATGCAATGGACTCTCAATGGAATTTGTTTTGTCAATTTCTGTCTCCAAGACTGTTTGGTACTGTCAAAACCTCCACAACAAACAAGTAGACCTCGAGTGGAAATTGTTTTGTCAACTGCTGTTTAAAAGGAAAAGCATGAGCTCTCAAGTCCTACAACAAACCAAGAAAATGGGAAGTTTGAACATGTACTGTTTCTGAGAGAACTTCATGTGTTGATGAAGACCTGTGTAATACAGTTGAAAGGTCCAGAACAATCAAGTGAAATTAGAGTAGAGATTAGGGATGCACATTTTGGATTTTTTGTATGACCGTTAACCGATGTCCTTTAACGNGGCCCTTTGTCCTACCATTAAAGACATAGTAAAATAAAAAATTACATGTTAAAAATTTTAGTCCTGCGTCCCTATATTAGTTGTTTAGTTTCTATCTAATATATTATCATATTATTCATATGTACTATGTTTTTATATGAACTCTTTTCTCTATGCCATATTTTGTTGCACTATAGGTTGAATACATTAACATATATATTACCTCATCCCACCCATCACATAAAACTGCATTTGTCTTGAGGCTCATTGTAGCTAGCAGAACAATATCATGGGTCAGACTTGTGTGCCTGGATATCAGTAGGCAAAAACTGTTTCCAAAAAAGCGTGTTTGTGCTCCAGTTTGTTCATTTCATCCTTGTTTCCTCTGCCTGATTTGACAACATGGGTGAGGGAGGTGTGGACGAAAGCCAACAGTCTTCTACAGGTCCATATTGTTTAATAACCAATTCAAAATTAGTAGTTCAAAACTTGTGTTGATTAACAACCACATACGTTTTTAAGAACCCTTGACAAAGTTAGAAAATCACCTCCTTGAAAGCTTTTAGATAGCAGAAGGAGTCAGTCAGTAGTTAGTAGTCAGTCAGATGTATGTACTCACTGGGTGATAATGGTGGACCTGATAGGATCTCATCCTCCCCATTCAGATGTTTCTGGAAGTCATCCAGAGTCATCCAGTCAAGGTTGAGGTCCATTCCTAGACTCAAAGTGGCTTGGCCCTTGTCTGTACATCACACAATACAGAGATACTTCACTGGTTGGCAGGCTGAATCCTTGCATGGTGCAACGTAAGCTTTTATACCAATTCTCTCTAAATATCTTTCAGAGGCTCAAATTTATGTTTCAGACCTTAGTGTTTAGCTTAGTGTTTGTCATCATACTGAGGTCACATGTCAAATTGAACAAAAATCGACAAAGCCGACATTTCTACTGAGCAGAGGGAAATGAAACAACAATCTGATATTAGGAAGCAGCAACGATCAGCATGTTCTCAGTGGCAAATCGGAATCATACCCGATTTGTCAGCGCCCTCTGCTGGGTCCTGAGTGTCCTGATTGTCATCACATGCCATGAAGAGTCTGGGCTCGCTGTCTTCTCTCCTCTTCCTCCTGTCATCTGTTGGGGTTCTCCTCTCCCAGCCAGGCCGCTGTGTCTCCTCTGACTTGTCCTTCCGCTCCCGGGGTTCCTCTCCAGGCCTCTGCTTTGCTGTAGACTCCTCTCCCTCCCTCTCATCACTGTCCAGGTTGAAGCCATAACTCTGGCCAGGTCTGGGGACTAGACAGGGGAGCAGACAAACAATCATATTTCTTGAGAAACTTTTCATCAGCTTCAAAGCTTTTCATCCTCCATTAAAGCCATCAGTTAAACCTATAGAAAACAGCAGCTTGTTTAACCTTCATGGTTACCATCTCCCATTCTTGCTCGGTGCCTGGTTATAGTGGCCACATTGGTCAAGTGGTGAAATTACTCAGGAAAAAAAGGAAAGTTTAAAGTTATTGGATGACATGGTGCTTTGCCAAAGAGCGAATCTCAAGGCAAAAAAACAAACAAACAAACAAAAAAACCCCAACAAAAATCAAAACAAACGTGGGGGAGAGACTTGGGTCTGTGCTGTGCTGGACACACACTCCAGCTTTGCATTACAGCAGCAGTTCAACAAGATCCTGTATGCCACACTATGGCAGCTGTAGACAACTTGTTGCATACTTTAGTGAAAGTGCAAAAGCAAACGCGGCATTAAAAGAAAAACAGAACATACAGCAGTTCCCAGAGCACAAACTAATGCAAGATATCCTTTCATGCTAGAGCGTCTCTGCAAGCAGAGATGGCCCATTTCAGCTGTCCTGTCTAACCCAAATGTTATGAAAAAGCCTGACTGACCAGTCTAAATGCTGGACCTGTTGACAGACCAGCGGGCCATGGCAGAAGAAACTGCAAGTATCCTTAAACCCTTTATCACCCTCACTGAGCTCTTGTCCCAAAAAGAAAATGTGTCCTTGTTAGTAACGGCATCTTTGAGTGCAAGGAGATCACAGCAACACCACATAAAGGAAGTAAAAGTGAACTGGTGGAGGAAACTGAAAGGAGGTGGCAAGTGTCAAACACGAATGAGGACAGTGTCCTCAGTGCAGCCATTGATCCATGTTTCAAACAATTAAATTGGCTGTCCGAAGAGGAGGAAAGGAACAGGTGTAGAAGAAGAGGACCACGTTGGCCGAACACCTGGTCATATAAAAGGCGTGGTGAAGATGAAATGTAGACAGATATGTGGCTAGCAACTGTAGCAAAGTGCTTTGTTTGCAATCCTACCTCATCAACTCATTAAAAGCAAATATTTTCTAGAACTGGCTTTATTGTAATCAAAACTAGAAATTTCCTGTTGGCAAAGAACGTCTCTTGTCTCCTTGTGTCTTATTAGACCCATAATTACATTAACAGTGATGTAAAAGTGAATAAGTAAATACTGCCCACAAGTTTAAGAACCTTGAATCATGTACTTGGTTTAACTTCAAGCTATGTTAAACAGCAATAATAGGATATAACGACTCAATTGTTGAATGTCTATTTGATCAATTAACATAATCATGATCCCATAGGTGTCCATGAATTGAGCAAAACCAAGCAAGTAAACTAAGGGCAGGTGCGTGGGCACCTTTTTACAAGCTTTGCCTGAGGGGAGGCCCACAGTCTCAGACTTTGAAAATTGCTGTATTTGAGTATTAAAAGGATAAATACTTAAATGTGGAAGAGGGTATCTTCTCTCTACACTACCATATTCTCCTCAAAGGAGACAATCCTTCCAGCATCAAACCAATTGCTCAATCCCTTTGATGCACTCAGACAGTACCTCAACAAACTGTTCTTTTCTATGGTCTGTGGTGAACGTAAAGCTACAAAATATAAAGACAAAACAAAAACCACAAAGATCTGAAATACAAGTTGTTGTTGTTGATGAATGAAATACAAGTTTGGATTACACACACATCTGAGGTGGTGAACAAACCAACTTATCAGCCATGCCACACTACAAAATTGAAAACTTTTCATTTTTGGGTATTCAGAAACTTGTTTCACATGTAAACAAATTTTCGATGTTGGTGTCTATGCATTGCACAAAGAGGCTAAAGGTGCGGTCACACAGACTTTATGTTTTCACAGGTTTTACATAGTTTCACCTTCTTTGCGTTTCTGTATTTAGTTTGTTTTCATCTGTTGTTAGGCTGGTCATTAACTGAAGTCAATTTGGATTGATGTGACTATGTACAAGAACTAAGAACATTGAACATAGCTGCATGTTTTATACATGTGATTGTTTTTGTGCCTGCGTATCATGCATACCATCTGACTGCTTGGTCTTCTCCGTCTTCTTGGGCTCTGGTTTCTGAGCTGGAGAATCTTTGTTTGGCTTGGTGACCTTCTCAATCTTTCCTATTAGCTAGTATGGGGAGGGAAAAAGTAAAATGTTAATACCATGTGGTTTTCCTGGCGAACCACTAAGCAGCAGGGTCCATCAGATGGCCTAAACATTAACGCTAACTAAATCAGATGTTCATTTGACAAGTCATCAAGGACATGCCATCTTATGTCATGTGCTGACTTTTTTAAAGTTTTGTTTAGCAAATTCCTATCAAAAATGGTGACATGGAAATAAAGTATTCCATTTGACAACCAAAAGCAGAATAAAAAGAAATAGCAGAAACATCAGACAGCATTCTCAGTGATGCCTGCGAGTGTCTTTGGTGCTATTCCACAACTGCAGTTCTTCAGGTCTTTTATGATTTCCATTTAGGCCAGTTAACTGTTGACCAAAACCACTGTCCGCTGTCACTGCCTGTTTCCTCTCTGCAGTATGTGAGCTGAGGAAACTAAATATTGTTTTGTTGAATTGCTGGTGTGACTTTTTGTTTACAGTACAGTTTTAAAAGTAATTTAATTGTACACTAGTGAATCACATGAAATGACTTATGAAATGGATAGGATATCAATGATGCACATAAAATCCAGTTTTGGCTTCTTCTTTTTTTTTTTTTTTTTTTCTACAGCGGCATGCTAAGATGCGTTTAGTTACCATTCACACTTTCTGCATGTGCTTCATAATAAATTCATTTTAATCTGAATGTAATTGTAGGCCTCTACTGTGAAACTGGATTGGTTCTCTTTATTAACAGTAATTTTTCCATTTTCTGGCTTAATCATATCTTCTGGAGGTCTGTCAAAGTTTGCAAGGATGTAATGTGTATTATTACACTTTAACGAAGCTTGACATAGCCCAGAAAATGAGAACAGGTGTTCGATCTTATCAGACCTAAAAGACACAATTTTTCTGCACTTTTGGCAAGTTAAATAAACATGTATCCTATTTTCAACTTCAACATTTTATGTCATGTGATGCAAAGCAATAGAAACATTTTGATTGCACTAATATTGTACCTTTGGGGGTTTGCTGCTGCTGCTGCTGCTGCTGCTGGTGGTGGTGGTGGTACTGCTGCTCTTGTCTGGTGTGGGCTGATGCGCTGGCTGCCTGCGGGGGGCGCGGTCCTTGGCCTCACAGGTTAACAGAAACTTCTCAAACAGGTTAGTGGAGCCTGTGTCCTTCTGCCCCAATACCTCCTCTTTAGCCACCTCATCCTCCTTCCCCTTGGTGCTGCTAGCCGCTGTGACAGAGGATGACGAGGATGATGAGGACGTGGAGGAAGGGACTTTGGGTGGCGCTGATGTGCTCTCCTGCCCTTTGCTCTTAGCTTTCTTATGCAGGGTGGAGCTATCACTGGAGTCTGAGTGTGGGGCAGCCTCCTCCTTGCCTTTAGACGTGAGGCCCTTTAGTTTCTGGAGGCTACTTTCTTTCTGCGTAGTGTCTGGCTTTCTGTTCTTTTTGTCATAGATAAGGTCCTTAATGCCCTGCAGCTTTACTTCCCACTTTCCCTTCTTTTGTTTGGTCTTGTCGTCCAAACGAGCCTTTTCGAGTGACTTTGTTGCAGTATCTGTCGATGCAGCATCATCCATTTGGGACTCGGATGGGCCATCGCTCAGGTCATCTTCCAGAGGTGCAGCGGCTTCGTCTTCAGATGTTTCAATTTTCCTTTCCTTTTTCCCTTTCTTTTTCTTTGCCTCCTCTCCCTTTTCTTTCTTATGCTTTGCTCCCTCCTTTCCCTTTTCCTTCTTGTGTTTTTTGGAGGGAACGGGCTCATCGTCCTCCTCTTCAGAGTCAACAAGCCGCTTTTTTGACTCAGTCTTTTTCTCCTTGGGAGAAGAGGGTGGAGTTGGGGCTCTCTCTTCTTCCTCATCTGTCTCTGGTGCCGGTAAAGGCCTGAACTCTTCCTTCCGCTTGTCTTTCTTCTTCTTTTTCTTTTTCTCCTTTGGAAGTGGTTCCACTTCTTCTTCTTCCCGGATCTTTGTCTTTTTCTTCTTTTTGATGGGTGCCTCACTTGGACGGTCTTTGTCACTGTCACTCTCTGAGTCGGCATCAAACAGTTCGCTCTTTGTAGGCAGCAGTTTCTAATAGGAGAACGGGACAAACAATGTCACATTTGTTAACATTTATACTGTAGATTTGGCTTTCTGGCTTAAAGGCTCCCTGTAGAGATTTAGACCTATGGAGCTGTTTTCTTTGAGTGTGTCCCAAGTTTGTTTATGAGAACGCATGTGCACAAAGGTGACACAATACACAGTTTGATCAATTTCGTCACACTATTTCACTGATGTACAAATAGTAGAAACATGCTGATATATGCCACAATGCGTGACACTGCATGCTGTTAAAGATGGACGTAAGCAATGCTAGATCTAAAATACTTAACTTTGCAAACATTTTATGGGCTGCCCAACCCCACCAAGAGCTTGCTCATGCTGGGAATTGTTGGGTCAATGTAAATAATATTATAAAGACTACTGTCTGGACCTGGTCTATGTGAAACATCCCCTGAGATAACTTTTGTGAATAAAATTTTGATGAAATTGAAATTAAAACCCACTGTTGTTCGTTAACTAATTGTTCCTCCTCAACTATATCCAAACAGCATCTGTTTAAAATTAACCTGACAGCAAACCAGTGATTCTGTCTATAACATTGGGCAGCAAACAATGAATTCGTTGGATTGGATCACTTACACTTCAGCAGTTTTAACAAAGAATCCAAATTATGGTTATGGTTGAATTTGACTCCTGCCACACTCATATCCAAAGAGACATTGTCTGTGTTCATATATTGAAAATTGAGTGCACCTATCCCAGTATTATTGTTTTGGTGAATACACTTTCAGAACATACCCGACTATCACTTTGACTTACCACGCTCTTCTTGGCTTCTGCCTCTTTCTTGGCCTTAGCATCAGCCATGGACTTCTTGAAAGCTAAGAGGACCTCGCGACAGTCCTCTAAATGGGCCTCTGGCTCCCAAGTGTCGTCATCTGAGCAGTAATTCTTCCAACGGACTCTGTAGAGCACTTCACCCTAAAAACAGTTAGAGAAAATGTTAAGCTCACACATTATGGTAATGGTAGTTGGTAAGTGGAATTTAACTGGTGGCTATTTCACCAGCCAAGATAATCTGTACAGCAAGACAAGATTTCTATATGATGGCTAACTGCATGCAAACATGGCTGACAAACTACATAAAATTAATAATTACAGCATTTTGAATGGATGGATGTTTCGCTAATTTGCTGTTTGTATTCATAATAGATGATACACTGTACAAGACAGGAAGAGTTCTATGGGGGGAAAAAGCAAAACACTTCAATTGGGAACATCCACACAAACAACATCAATAATTGCTCATTGCAGATGCAGTTTTTCACAAAACAGCGGTGTCTTGATGTATGAACGATGTGTATGCACAAAAATCATGCATGCGCATGAAATTTGATTTTTTTTTTCACAAGACAGTAAGGCTGCAAACATTTCATGATCTTTATGATGATAATGCTTTATGATGCATTACTGTACATTTACTATCCAACAGTTTATGAAGCAGTTCAAATTTGCTCAACCTTCAACATCTAAACCTCTGAAATGCAACATAAACATTAAGACATCCTAGAGAAATAAAATGATGTTCAAATCAGCTTTGTGTGTATATGTGTGTAAATAATGGATTGGTTTTAAAGCATCAATATTTAGAGATGAGGTTTAGATGCTTTATTCATTTACAGTTTCTTGGTCAACTTAACAATAGTTGGGCAGAACAAATCAAGCAAAGTTAACAGCACAACAGCCTGTTAGCGCAGACAACAAGGACAGCAACAGCTGTAATACTTAATGCATGTTCAATGAACTGCCGGTAGTCCAGGCTCATAGATATATACAGGCTGATTGCCATTGTTTTGAGTTTAACTGCTATTATCCTGGTGGCAAAGTATAACACACACACACACACACACACACAAGAGAGAAAACAGCAATGATAAGATTGGTTGATATAGATGGTGGCAAAAGAGTGAATGCCCCCATCAGCTAATATAAGTTGGGGAGGGACCCCCATTGATAACCTTATGAATGTGCTTCAGACTTTTTTAATAAATGAGGCTCATTTGCATAGAAAGGGATCGGTTTTGCACCAAATGTATGTATATCATCTATGTACAAATGGCACCAGAGCACCAAGATGCTATTTGCATGGCAGTGCAGTTTGGAGTGAATTTCACCTTTTGAGAATTATATGTTTCTTTTTGTCTTATTTGTGCAGATTTCCTGTGGCCTTTGATGAGAACATAAAATGTAGAGTTGCCAAGACAAAGCATAACCATCAAGAGAAGAAAGCAATGCTGAACGCAGTGTAAAACAACATGGCTTTTATTGTGAAGTGACCAAAAGTCACACTCAGTGATAGCCACTGAGTGACAGCCACTGAGTGTGACTTTTCTCAAACTTTGGTTACAAAGAGTTAGTCCAAATATATGTTTTTTAAAAGTATGTGCCTTTGTAGTTAGAACATTATTTTCACACAAGGGAACCAGTTAAGTGAAGAGCTGCCACCCCACCTACACTGCTTATTCCACGTGTCTGTGTCATGCTAATGGACATAGACATTAGCAAACTATCCAATGTTACTCCTGCATATTTTTTTAAAATCATTTTCAAGCTAATTCACATACTGTAAGAAGACTCAGTTTTTCTTAATCATTTGATCTCATAAACTGAAAGTGAAAAAACAGGGGGAAAAACCTGACTTCTTAAATTGATGTAAACAAACACAGTGAATGTCTAGAACCCTTCAAACCTAAAAGCACCCTGGCACACAAGGGAAAAACAAACACTCCCCCTCAACCCACCTCTACTCATATACACACAAAAGCACTCCCTCAATCACGTGAAGGGCTAGTTAATATTTAAGTGTGAAAATGTGCCACCATCTTGGGACAAGGCATGACTTTGTAAACATAAGAAGAAGAACTAATGGGAGGGATCACTACTGAAAAAGAAGTGTCATCACCGACAATCAACAACAGCTGAAACACTGACAGCAAAGTCTGATTGTTACTTTTACTATGTTTATGCCTGGTAAGAGATTCAGATAGTGTTCAATAAAACAAATCTAGAAACCACAACACCATCAATAGCAACAAAAATATTTTATTCCTCCAAGAAACAGGGTGGCACTATAAAACAAAACACATACATAATACTTATGTTTACACTACATACATTCAGATTCTGCTTCTGCTGAGTACTGCAATGTAATCAACGTCTCCATTTAAATGTGTGATTTGTGTAAGACACAGTGATCATGTTTTGGGAGATGTGATGAAAAGTGAGTCAAAGTTAATCATTATTGAGGCAGTTACTGAGAATTAGTTATGTTTTTGGAAAAGCAAGAAACTACAGTTACATCATAGAACAGGGTGTTGACTATCAAATATTAGTAGAGTAGATGTTGTAACATACTTCACCCATGGCTGGTTATTAGATAGATTTTCTAAAAATCTAATCTCAAGATTAATATTTGAGTAACCTAACGGAGCAGATCATCACAGTACAAGCACGTTGCTCTGTCTGACAGGGACATAATGTAACTCAAAATAGTTCAAGTGAAAGAAATCTATTGCAGTTCATTATTATACAGTGTGGTATAGCTCTCCTTTAGATCACAGAAAGGTTTAAAAAACCACAGGTTAGCCGGTGTGTTTGTGTCAAACGCGGCGGCCACGATGGTAGCGTAACGTTAGCAGGCGATAGTAAATTCACACCGGGAATTACGTTAACTGGCTTTGTTTACCGCTGGGAAACCATCCGCTCTCCAATCTGCTTTATGCACAATGTGACTATCATTATTCCCGGCTCATGTGCTTGATCCAGCTATACTGCTGCTCAGGAGCACCCTTGACTAGTATATGTGCAAGCTTGCAAAGCGTCCGTCCGTCCGTCCGTCCTTGGCCCCAGCAGGGTAGAGGCGGGCGGACATCATGGGAGAAGTTGCACAGTAAAACGATGCTATGTATGGACGAGCAGCGAATCGCGACAAAAAGGGAACCGCACATGACTAGTTAAGTGACACAAGAGCAACTAAATGCATCAGAGGC
The DNA here is from genome assembly GCA_037975185.1 of Centropyge bicolor. Lineage (NCBI taxonomy): Eukaryota > Metazoa > Chordata > Actinopteri > Pomacanthidae > Centropyge > Centropyge bicolor. The sequence continues at coordinate 61,333 of JBBMOC010000108.1, read as the reverse complement.
ACTGCAGGGAGGCGTTAAGTTAAAGGAAAGTGTGTGGACACCGTTGTAGGTAGGCTATGCGTCGTGAGAGTGGAGCTAAAGCGGAGCCAGCCATGTTTGAAAAGCTAGCCAGGCGGCTATGTAGCATTTAGCTAGCCGTACCTCTTCCACTCGCATGTCAATGATCCTCTCCACTTCGTACACATCTTCCTCCTCGTCTTGCTCGCTGTCCGCGGGCTCTACCTTGTCCGTCTCCGCCGCCATGGCTGCCGAGGTTGTGCGGGTTTGCTGAAAATGTAGCCGCGGATTCAGCCCGTGTGCAGGCCGCCTTCGCCGTGTGCTCTCCGGGGCAGGACGCTCGCGTACCTGGCCGTAGTTGCTGCACTCGCTCTGCGGCTTGGAGAGGGCTCCAGCGCAGATCAGCTACCGCCCGCTCTCACTGCGCTGCGTTCAAATGCCGCTCCAGTACCAAATCATCCACAGCTATTTCTAATCGTTTTAGTCCAAACCAGTAAGTGAGAAATTAATTTGTGCTTTACGATATGCAGCACGAATCATTTAACCGAAAAGATGCAGAAATGCGCCACACTAACGCCAATCATTGAAAGACAGCACCAAAAACACCGGTAGATCGTTTTAATCACCTGAATCTGATATGCTTTTATATGCTTCTTAAAAAAAAGGTTTACTATAAACACAAGGACTATAAGACGACATAAACTATTACAAAAATAAGGATTTAACGACGCGTGAATTCCGTTATCACTTTGCATAGTTGTTGCAGACGTCGAAATGCAAAATTCCGACGTTCACTAAATGCAGCATGGACACAAAACTACCCTGTAAATTTTTACATATCTAATAATGAAAAAATGGAGGACTGCGCAAGAGGTCAAAGAACTAATCTGATAGAGAACCTCAGAATGGTTTTAAAGTTTTTTGCTCATAAATGTAGGTGACATTAAATACATGCATAATTTACAATATATAGCGAGCATATGAAAATATACAGACAGAGTACTATACTTACTATACTATACTATACTTCAAATAAATCATATTTTATATTCAAATATCAAGAAATGCATATTTGTTCAACTTATCTATATCTAGTACATATTTTTGACAACAGTGACTAGTTCTGATGGCAGTTTCATTTAATCCTCAAATCCAAACAAGCCTGAGCAAATGAAGTACATCTTGACTATATCACAACTTGACTTAAGTTCTTAACAATTAAAAAAAAAAAACTTCTTCACTTTTAATTAATATTTTTTCAATTCATTAAAGGGCTTCAATAATTTAAATCATGCAAATTTATTTCAACATTCTATCAACACAAATATAATTCAACTCACACAATTCCAATAATGTAAAAAAATGTAAAGACAGAATAATCAGCTACTAGAAATTAAAATCCATGCACAAAGAAATAATTACTAGCTGGAAAAGGGGCTCTGTAGTATCTTAGATTTTGGTCATTTATTGCCTCAGTCTTGCTATTTCAATATTTTTCAGATTTATAACCTGAATTTTGAATATGTGTAAGAGCAGCTGTCTGGTGCTGTTGCTGTGGGTTGGGTCCTCAGCCTCCATCTCAGACACCAAAAATGATTCTGAGATCAGCCAGAGAAAGCTTGGAGAGGGTGCTTCCTGTTCCTGACAGCACATTCTGGGCCAGCTCTTTTTTCTTCGCCTGCAGTGTGGAAATCTTCTCCTCCACTGTGCCTTCACACTGAAACCTGGAAAGACACACACCAAATTAAAATACACTCAGGCAGTCAGTAAAATGAGCAACGATGCAAACAAATACAGATTTGTAAAGTAGCTGAGTCGATTAATAGCTGTCTATAAACCAATTTACTCAGACAAACCCGATGAAAAAGTTTCCCATTAATCTGTAGCTTTGTTCTTCCACTCCCCTTACAAATGAACATTTTAATTTGATCACAGGGTTGTCCGATTAAGTGGTATCCATATGCCATTTTACAACTATTGTTACTGGTGGAAGGTAGTGCTCAGCTCAGGTAGTGGCCCATGGCTGCGCAGCAACAATGTTGCATGATGTAATAGTGAAAAATAGTAGTGGCCACACACATACATTAAATGTCCTGCTGATTGTTACCTGTGAATGGTGACATCTTTAGTTTGTCCAACTCTGTAGATTCTGTCACATGCTTGATCCTCCAAGGCTGGGTTCCTGTCAGAGTATACGTGAGTCAGAGGCTAAAAAGTCAACCATTATCCTGAAAGTGTCAAAGAGTTTTGCACTTTGTTAGTAGCATTACATATTGTGTATGTATGTAATGACCTAGTCAATGCAAAACAGCACCAATCATATTTAATAATGCAACATTTAAGAGGTAAATATGCTGGAAGAAAGTTTAACTGTGATCACTGTGATTGTGATTGTAAAAAGGTTATAATATCTTAAATATCTTCTGTGGGAAAAACAGTTCAAATTGAAGCACTGAAGGGGTTGAAGAGACAGTTGAAGAGTCAGTTGAAGTGTAAGCACCAGAAGGAGCTGGAGTTTAAGCTGAGCTAAAAGCAGCTAAAGGATCAGTTCATGTGTAATGATTTTATATAGCATTTTTCAAGTGGAGTTCAGTTGAAGGTGGAATCAAGAGTAAACATAAGAATTAAAGGTACTTTAAGAACAACAGCATAACAGGAATAAAAACAACAATTATTCAGGCAAAAGATATAATCTGTATACAACTGGTCACACAAGCAATTATACTCTTCTAGTTTTGTGCGTGCCAGTGTGTGTCTCACCAGTGCATGTCCATGAGAAAGAGGTGATTCCCACCGATGAGATTGAGTCCAACTCCTCCAGCACAAAGAGAAACCAGCATCACCTGAAGAAGACCAGAAATAGGTGTTTTATGAGCTTTCCCAGTCTTTTATTACTCCTGTCTCGACTTGTTTGAAACATGTTGCTGCCAGCAAATTCAGAATAAGCTTCTGTTTACAAAAATCAATGAAGTTGATGAGGTCAAACATCAAATACATTGTCTTTGAAAACAACAACAAAAAAAAAACATGTTTGTCACTATTGAAAATGTCATTGTTGAAAATATAGGCCTGTTATACTTGTGTTAATTTACATGAACATTTCTGATATATACAAACCTTTATTAGCAAATGATATTAACTTTGTCAAAGGTTAAATATTAAAACACTTCCTATCAATTTAAAATTAGTAACAGGTTCTAGTCATGTGTTTTGTTGTTGAGTTTTAGGTGAGGTTTACCTTAGGTCCTTTAGGGTTGGTGTTGAATTCCTCCACCAGGTCCATGCGGCGTTTGGGGTTGACAGTCCCGTCAATGACACCGTATCTAAGACCCATCTTTCGCAGATGAACTGCTACAATGTGCAGCATGCTGGTCCACTGAGACACGATCACGCTACACATTAGCAGAGAGGAGATACCATGTGGGTTACACATATGATGGTTAGATTTATTGGCAGCTAACACTACAGGTTTACAGATGTTAGTAGTTACAGTTTAAGAAGAATATTGTGACATAGTCTAGAGGTGTAGAACAGCTTCTGAGTGGACCGTGTGGGGAGATTCATTTGCTAGATAGAAGTTATTTGACAGATGCATTTGTTTGCCAAAAGAATGTGTTGAATTTTTGCTGCAAGAATAAAAAACAACTCAAAATGAAGCAGATTTAAAATATGACTGGATGGAAAATTACATCTGAGGTGATTGTGAGATATTTTACCATTTCTGATCATCACTCTTCTGTCTGATTGTCTCCAGCTCAGAGATAATAGCAGAAATCTGGAAGATTGAGGTAGAAGAATTAGATAATTTGTTGTTAAATTTTCAGAACACAACAGCGACACAGGAAAATTGGAACCCGTCAAACATGAAAAAACAAAGTTGCACATTTTCCTTGGGCATTGACAAAGATAGATTTTAACATATGACTCATGAAAGCGACAAATTATGATATGATCCGTCATCATCTTCAACAGTAATTACAGCTTAACTTGTATCCAAAAACCTAAAGGCCTCATGTGTACTGTCTGCCCTCTGCAACACTTTAACTTGATTTCTCAATTAGTGGGCAGACAGGCTAGAAGGGAGGGCATCTAATCCGTAAATAGTCTGTGACCTGACTGACCACCACTGAAAACCACAGCTCTGATACAACTGTTTCTCCTGCTATAGAAGCCGTTTGTTATTTTGATGGAGAACAGTCTGTACAGCAGATATCAAACAGCCTGCAGGATGCATTCTCACATTTAGGGGGTCATTGTGATGTTAGGGTGCTGTGCACAGCGGTAGCCCACCTTGGTGCTCTCACAGACGTCTTCAAACAGCTGTGAGGGGAAGCGGGTGCCGTTCAGAGCCACAGTGTGTTTGGGGTCAGGGCGGGATGACGAGGGGTCGGAGGACAGTGACAGAGCATTGAGCTGTTCCTCCAGAGACAAGACGATCCCATCACCCTCCAGCTCCGATGAGTCAAGAGTCTGAGCAGAGAGCAGAGGAGAGAAAGAAGGAAATCAGTACTTGTGTATACTATGCATGCATGCTATATGTGTGAGAATGTCTTTCTGATCAAGGACAACACTGGTGATCTTTGTCTGAATGTGTGTGTGTACCTTCTTAAGAAGCGACGGGTGACAGCAGCACTGTCGGAGGCGCAGCAACAGAGACAGGATGTGGATGGTGCTGGATGCCTGTTGGGGCTGCTGGGAACTCGACACGGCAGGGTTAGCCTGGGACATACCAAACTCTTGGGCCACTGGGGAGGAAAGGCATTTTTTTTAATACACCACCATTAATGATAGCAACACTGATTACTGACCAGGTCTCATTTATAAGGCAGTGTCAGACTTGACCCAATGTAAAAATCTCATTCTATAATTTTTTTTAATGAGCTACACATAATTTTATAAATGCAGCTTTCTAAAAACATCAATCTGAAATAAAAACTCTTGTATAGAAAAAAAAAAAATTCTGAGTGCACATTAGGTGAGACGATATGTGCTCCAAAAAGTATCATCTTCTTCTCATAACCCCACTAGCAAGTGTAGACAAAACAGCTACATAAGAAGTTCAAGTATCTCACCTTTGTCAAAGGCATTGGAAGTGGAAGACTTTCCCTTATTCAGATCATTCCCTTCATGTCTCTTCAGGTAGTTCTGCAGAGTAGATCTGGAAGAAAAGAACAAATTCCAGTGTCATTTTTTTATTGATCTGTCTAATGTCTACCCATCTCTTTTTATCTAGTCACACACATTCAGACTTGGAGATGTTGTAAACACCTTTATGGTAGGCAGACTGGTTCGAAGGGGAACACTGATTAGTCGTATTAATAACATATTAACAAAACAAGGAAGTGGAGGATGGCAATATCCTCTTCCCTTCCTTTAAGAGTCTGTTGTTATGTCCACTGAATGGGATTGGAAAAGAAGAAGTATACCTCCATTCCTCTGCATGTTCTTATCATAGCTACTTAGTCTGAAACCTTCTCAACCAAACAGAAATGTGTGAATACACTGTAAAAGACTAGAGGAGATGTTTTCTTAGAACTCTTTTGTTAAATTAAAAAGTAAGACAGGTTGTTGTTTTACCTGGACTGGGCAAAGATCACATCATAGACAGCCTGTTCATCCTGGGACAGTTTGAGCCGATGCACCTGGCAGGTCCGCTCAGGAAGAGACACCTGAAACATTCAGTGAGTGTATGTTGATGTTCCAATCCATCAACATCACAAATGTAGGTTTGCAAAGAGTCTGATCTGTTTGTCTGAACAAGCCGGCAGCTGGATAACCAGCCACGGCAAGCATATAAGCTGCCATCATTTATGGACAATATCAAAAATAATGCCCTCATAATGAATGTCCTCGATGGAATGTCTTCACAAGAACAGAAGTCTGAGGTGTGTGTTCATCCCTACCAGTGGTTTTCCTGTGGAGTCCAGTTGGTCTTTGGTTCGTCTGAGCAGAAGTGTCCTTGTGAGGATGTTGAGTCTCTCTCTGCCTCTCTTAGAGCCGTTGTCCACCTGAGCTTTCCACAGTTTGTACTCATCGAACGGAGAACAACGCAAAAACCTGAAGGACAGACAGAGACAGGAAGTGAACGCACAGACTCTCATCCAGCTGACTGCAATAAAGATGCATTATCTTCGTTCATTCGTTCAGAAATAAATGCCTTTTCTTAATAACAATCACAGTCACTGCAAGCTGATATTTTTTTGGATTCAAGACATAAACGGATCAATCAAATTAAGCCTTGCAAATTTTCAACTAAAAGGATCATAAATAAACTATATGAACAATTATTTGCCTCATTTTATGTATATTATTGTATTACATTTCTCATTTTTTTGTCATTCCAGTCTCTGGAAATTAAGTGCACCTCACTGAACCCCCACAAGTCTCTCATGCAGGAAAAACATAGGAAGTGGCTCTATTGAGTAAGACTTTTTAAGAACTCCTGTATCCATTGTGTGTTTGTCTTACTTGAGCAGCGAGTACATGTCCAGCAGGTTGTTCTGGATGGGTGTGCCAGTGACAGCCCAGCGAGCCCGAGCCCTCAGCTGACAGACAGCCATGGAGGTCTGGACCTTTGGGTTTTTGATGTTGTGGGCTTCGTCCAGAACCACCCGGGCCCAGGCCACTCGCAGAAGAGGAGCTGAGTGAGTTGACTGAGGAAAACAACATAGAATAAAGTTAAGTTAGTTTTGTAGCCAATGATAATGATCAGTGTAACTAAACCTGTATTTACACCTTACAGTCAGAATCTTAAATTGGACAAAGCTAAAATCAAAACAGTTCCATTACATCATAAATATAGATTTCTCACCACATCATCAGCATCTTTGCTGGGTTTCTCAGCCTCCTCCTTCTGGACTGGGATCTCTTTAGAGACCAGACTGTATGTTGTCACGACCACGTCATAATCTGCCAGCCTGAGGGATGGATAGAAAACATATACTTTAACATATCATAACATAGCAATAGTTTTCCTGAAGCTCTGAGCTGAGTTGAACTGAGTTAAGTTTGAATAATAGGATGATAGTTTAAAATGTGTTTGACTTTTAGTGAAACTGTATTTTGATTATAAAATAATAGCACAGTTTTTGACGTGGTTATTAGTTGTGTGAAAAGCTTTGTCAGAACACAAACAGCAAGTGGGTCTTTGCAATGTTTTATCCAATCATTCAAAATTGGACAGCAGTCTGACAGGTCATCAATGTAGCTGTGTGCCATGTAAACATGCTCCTGGTGTGTTTTTTCTGGCCTCTTTATAGCTATATGTTCATTTGGAATTGGCAAGCATTGAAGTGAATGAAGCAACAGAAAACTAACTTCAGGAAGCTTTAATTAGGTCATAGCTCAGACCAAAAAGAGCAGGGTGTGACTGCAGCTTTAGTAACAGAGACAACAGAGGTGCTACTGTGTGAATGTGTGTGTGGTTCCCTCACACTTTGGCACTTCTCTCTCGATTGGGGCCGTGGTACAGGTACACAGTCAGCTTGGATGCTTTCACATGTCGGTCAATCTCCCTCTTCCAGTGGTGGATCAGGGAGGCAGGACAGATGATCAGGGTGCCTTCAGAAACCATGACGTTGGAGTCTGGGTGATCAAAAGACCAACTAATTTAAACATGCATACTTGAAATACTCAGCGTATTGCATGGACACGGATTATGTTGTTTTATTCATCATACAAACGGAAAGCGTGACAAGAGGCTCTAGTTACCAGTTTTGGAGAGCCAGCCATCACCATTCTTCTCCTCCTTCTTTTCATCTTCCTCTTTTGCCTTCTTCTTAGTCAGTATGAGAGAAATCATGGTCAGGGTTTTTCCCAGGCCCATGTCATCCGCTAATTCCAAAAGAGGCGAGAAGAACAAAAAGGGGAAGAAAAACAATTAGAATTTGAAGCTTCTCTGACATAACAATTATTATACCAACCATATCTCACATGTTTAATTAAGATTTCTTCTCAGTCTTCATTGTAGTATTTTCAACAATAACCATGTATAAAAATGGTCAACATACCCAGAATTCCTCCACAGGGATTCTGGTTTTCTCTCCAGAGCAGCCAGGCCAAAGCTCTCTTCTGATGAGCCAGCAGTGACACCTGACCAACCAATCACAAGAGGACAGCCTTATTAGAATCAGATAAGATAAACCTTTATTCATCCCACAGTGGGGAAATTCACATACAATGGACCAATCAAAGAGATTGAATTTTTTGCTTAAGATTCACTTGACAATTGGAAGTTCTGGCCAAATGTATGTGGACACTGAATGCTTACAACTATATGTGAATATTGAATATGTCATTTAAACATTAGGCCTCTGTTGTTCTGGTTTCAAACTTTCCACCAGATTTTGAGCCTGGCTGCAGGAATTTGCTCCCATTCAGACAAAAGAGCATTTGTGAGCTGCAAATCTGATGTTGGGTGATTGAGCGTTCCAGTTCCTCTCACAGGTGCTGGATGTGATTGAGGTCAAGACTCTGTGTAGACAAGTGTGTAGGGGGGGGGGCACTGTTAGGCTGAAACAGGAAAGGGACATCTCCTAACTCTTGCCACAATATTGGAACACAACTCAGCCATGTATTAAGATACACACTTGTGTACATTGTGACATAGTGCTGATGTACACACATCCACATACTTGGTGATTTTTTGTTTTAAAACATATCACAACGCAACAATAAATGCCTCATTAACTGAAAATCTTTCATTCAAATTACATTAGTGGTGCAAAATATTTTGAATTAAGGATGGATAAAAACAGATCAGTGAACAAAGGAGTGTCTAACCTTGATGCCTTTGGGGTCCGGAGCTTGAGTTTCAGGGTCGGGGCAGGATTCCAGGGATTTGTGGAGATGGTCAATGGCCTCACAAGTGGCATTTTTAACTGCCAGCAGGCGGCTCTCGGTCATCCTGCCACCATAAAATTCCTGGGCTTGTGGGTTAGCTAGAAACATGGACAACTGAAGGTTAGGGAGTTTGCATGAGTCAAAAACAAAAGCAGAAAAACAAAATCAAGGTGAAAATGAGACATGCAAAAGAGACCAAATGAGGTAGGAAGGATAGCACAAGACAGCTTTCAGATAGATTCAATGCACAAGTTTCAGGGCTTCAAATGACAGAAATGTCTTCAACATCCCTGTTGGGCTTACCTCCATACATCTGGGCGTATTCTTGGCTCAGCTGGAGCCTCAGGGAGCTGCCAGAGGCCTGATGTTGAGTGGGAGCTGAGGCTGGCAGGGTGGGGAGCAGGATGGCTCCACCCTGCCGGCTGAATGGGTTGGCCTTGCTGCTACTCGGACGATCATCACCGCTGCTACATCCAGCCTGGGGCCCTGTGTGGATTTTCATTTCGATCCATTTAATTTCATTTCATTGTTCTTCACTTACTGACCTTTTTCATCATCACCTCTGTACTTTCAGCTATTATTTCTAAATCAGGTTCTTTAGCTTCCCTGTATTGTAATGTTTCATTGCATGCAGAAGTCTTTCACTGTTGCTCCCTTTAGGAAAAAGAACGATTTTGAAAGGCAAAGCCATTTTCTTATATTATGTTTTATCCATTTTAAGAAGGCAATGGTTTACATGACCCAGAGCTGACTGGCAAACAATATCTGTGCTACAACATGTTGGGCCAGTTTTGATTTAACATTTACAAACAGGCCTTGATGTCTGCTGCAGTGTTTCACATTTTCACAATGACCCCACTCACTAGCAACCACGCTGGGAAACTTTGTGGAATGACTAAGACACTCATGATTTGTAACTGAAAACATGTATTCATTTCTACAACCACAATAGAACGGGCTGCAGTGGAATGGAGTGAGAACGTTACCTGGCTGAGAAGCAGCGGTGAGGCTCAGAGAGTCCAGCGCTTCCTCCAGTTCTTTGACCTGCGTCCTCAACCTCTCCCCTTTATCTGGCAGCGCTGCGACATTCACCACAGCCAGAGTGGCCTTAACAGGAGGAAGGGAGGGGGTGAGAGGACGGACAGATACAGATAAGAATGTAATATATATAAAGGATATCAGCACCCTGAAGAGAAGGGATGTTTCATTCACCTGAAAGTAAAAAAATCAAGTTTGCAAACTCAATTCTTGTCCCAGATTTTGCGTTGTTGTGGTCTGTACTACTAAATAATAAATCTGTATTTTTTGTCATAAATGTTAGGTAGCTGAGAAAGAAAGACTGTGTCTCCTTGTTTACAGTCAGAAATGATCACCATGATGTAATGTATATTGACACGTCAGCATGATGTCGCAGTGTTCATAAGATCTGCTGCTCTTCTGCGTCGCGCCTGTTTTTTTAGACAGAGATGGAAAGATGAAGTTCTGCAGCACTATTTCAATACACTGTGTTGAATGTGTGTCAAATGAAGAATACCACACGACAGGGGGCGCCCGAAGCTTCAAACGTCACTGATGCTTCAGAAAGCGTTTCATTCAGTTTGACAGTTTTGAAAGAAAGAAACTAAACTATGTTATAGGCTCATTTGGGAATAAGAAAAGAGGAACAATTTAGAAATGTACTTTGCTTAATACGTGCTGACAGGTTGACATGTTGAAAATAAGTTTGAGGTGGATATCTCAATCAGGATTCTTTACAACATTATTGGCATTAGCCTCAAAAATACCAAACCAGTGCACCATAAAAGGGCTCATCTATGACCTGTAGAGCTTTCAGTATCTTGCCAATCATGTTTTTGACAGTTAGTCCATGACTTACCTTTTTCTGTTGGAGTTGAGCAGTGAGCAGGTTGTGCAGCCCTTTGGGATCTTCCTGCTTACATTTGACCTGAGTAGCTGGCTGGAAGCCAGGGAAGGTGGTCAGGGTCTTTTGGACACCGGAAACAGGAGGGGTTTTCTGAGTAGCAGGTTTCACTGACACTACCACTACGTCATCATCATCATTGTCTTGGGGGGTTTTGGTTTGACTGGACTCTGTGGATTGTGTTGGTTTGTTAGATGGTGGGGGCCTGGTGTTGTCAGAGCCTCTGGAAGCCGGGGGGCTACTGCTGGTGGCAGACTTCGAGACTCTCTCTTTTACAGTAGGGTCAGTTTGTTTCACCAGGCAGGTTGTGCCATCGGTTGGTTGCTGGGGCGAGTCCTTCCAAGGAGCCTGTGAGCGTGGATTTATTTTCTCAGGCTGAACAGTCTTTATACTGTGTGTGGAAACTGTTTTTCCTGCTTCTCCTCTCTCTGCGTGGTTCTCTTTATTGTTGTCTTGCACTTTATCTGTCATCTTCTCCACACTGTTTTGCTCCTCATCTGAAACCTTCTTCTTTAATTTCATCCCTACTGGAAGTTGTTTTCCATGGTAAGTATCCAATGAAGTCAGCTTCCCTTCCTCCTTTTCTTCCTCTCTTCGACCTACACGCTCCACATTTTCTTTCTGAAAACGTTCTCTTCCTTCAGCCTTGTGACTTGTCTCACCGTCTTCCCCCTCCCTCCTTTTCTCATCACTTCCACCACACTGCATCCTTCTCCACTCAGAGTTCTTGTCCGTCTTACCAGAAACCTTGAAGGGGTTTCGGACAGGGGGCAGGCAGGTGGGCTGCAGCTGTGTGTCAGACAGAGCACTTCTCTTTTCTTTATCTGGCTGCAAAGATGGAAGACAGCAGAGATTTCAAAGATGGGAAGCAGACAATTTTCGGGAAAGTGATTAAAAAGAATCTTTAAGAGACGGGTGAGTGATGAAACTTATTAAAGTTAGAAAATAAATGTTCACACTGTTCACTACAATATCTTATGCAGAGCTGCATCTAATAACTATTAAATCAACAAATGTGATTCATCTGCTGATTATTTTCCCGATTATTTGATTGAATGTTTGAAACCAGTCAATCAAGGCGATGTCACCAAATCTATTGCTTTGTTTGACCAATTAGAAATAATATCAGGATAGTTGTTGATTTTTTTTTTTTCTCCACCAATTAAATGTTTTGTCGACTAATTGTTGCAGCTCTAATCATATGTGTGTCCTCGTCATTTAAGCTACTTACTTTTTAAGTGCATGTTTATGCTTTTCTTAGATAGTGGTCCATAGAGACGCTGAAGGAAGTAAGGGCAAAGAGTAATGGGGATGACATGGAACAAGTATTTCTGGCTTCACTCAAACTGTAGTGATTGTATGGTCAAACCCAAATGTAAGTTTTTTCAATTATATCTCTATAGTAATTTCACACATCAACATGTTTGGAAAAGTTGGGATCATGACAAAAATTCAACATAAAGTTCTGAACATGATTGTGTAATTATTGAAGTGTGAGGCTTGAAGACAGAGATGAAGTGATGAAGATGTGCAGTTAATACGTCTCAGACACGGATGATAAAGGTATTAAAAGTAAATAAATATGGGTGTGTATGGTGAATCTGTGACAGGTGATGTCTTACTGTAGTCCAAGGCACACTTCCACACCACCTCTTGCCTGCCTTTTTACCCACAACACAGCGGAAGAACACCCTGGAAAAACAGAATTAAGTTAGAGTCAGAAGTCCAATCCAACCAACCAGGCGTGGGGTCACCTAGAGACAGGTGTCTTGTTCATGTGCCTAATTTCAATGTAGAGCTCCAGCAGACATTTCCTCACATGGATTGAAATTTGTATTACTTCCTTATGTTGTGGACTAGTAAACTACCTGGACACCCACCTGTATCTCTGCTGTTCCTGACTGTAGGTGAGAGCTTGGAGTTCCACCATCGAGTCCTCATGATGGATGCAGTGGGATGGTGAGATGCTGGAGGAGATGATAAAAAGAATAATGATAATGCAGCTCAAAAACAGGGTGATATATCTGCACAAAAAAACACTTTTCTCCCCTAAACACAAATGTGGGAGAAAAAAAATCCAAAATTTGCAAAACAAATGTAACTTTTGTGCCATTACATAAGAGCAAGTTACAACCTCAGATGTTTAAAAAGTAGCAATGAACAATTCAGATCCAGCACGCGTGGAATCATGTTTGATATGAGTGCAATAAAATTGGATACTGGTATAAACAACACAAACCCGGTATGTGCCTCAGAGACAGTTAAGACTTTGGCAAAGCAAATGATCTATTTCAGTTAATAAACACAACACAGGCAAACTAAACAAGGTTTTAGATGTTTAGGTATAAAAGAGTGGTCTCATGCATCTAGGCTTTTTGGACGCCTCTGGGTTGGAATACATCAAGGTTCTTTATTGAGGAACCTGTAAGAGTTTCAACATACTGAGGATTTAAAATCCATGTCACGTCTGTGGTGGGTATCAGAGCCCATCATCTCCTTGGACATGCTCTCTAAATTGATCTCACAGTGTTGAGACACAGGGGATCGTGGTGATGTGAATACCTGGCCAGCTGATTGAAATCACAGCCTTGCTGGTCAACGCACACATAGAAGCTTTTGCCTTTATTTTTTCCATCTCTTACGCCTGTTTTCAGCATACACATGCTGCCTGTATGGTGACATAGAGAACAGGTTATGTCAAAATGAGTTAGGAAAAAATAGTCTTATCATGCACATTTGAAGGAGTGTTTCAGGGAATAAAACATAATCATCTAACGTTTTACTTCACAACAGACAAGTGACTACTATAAACTTATTGTGATTTCTTCATAACAGAAACCCACTGAAAACTATGTGTCCACCTGAAGTAATCCCATTCTGGACCTTGACCATTCTACATCCCAGATCCTGCCTGAGTTACTGCAAATCTTTCCCTCAGCGTAGCATCTAGATCTTCTCCACATATGTCTACAACATTCAAGAACCTCCTGGCAGTGTCCTGCACCATCTTCATCCTTTCTGACTTTCCTTGTCTTTCAACTGCACAATTTATAACCATGGAAAAGAAATCCCCTCTTGTCTGTGTAGATATTCTGTTCTGCTCCGGTTCCTTTTACTCTGCAGCTATTTCATCATTTCTCTTCATTCTATTAACAGCTTCAGCAAGTGTCGAATTCTTTTCTGCCCTGAACATGTTCACTTTTATTTCCTTCATTCTTTTTGGACACTTTGATGACCCCAAACGGTGATTTCCATTGCAGTGGATGCACTTTGCTTGCTCTTCTTCTTTTTTGCTCTCCTCCTCATAACAATCATCCTCTCCACATCTTCTGACTCTTCTACATCTTGCAGCAACATGTCCATAATCCTGACAGCAGAAACACGTGACAGGAGCTCTCTCATGTGGACTCACCTTGTAACACACACTATCAAGGAGCAGCCTCTTTGGCAACACCTTATTTCCATCACTTGACCAACTACTTCTCTTACTTTTACTTTCCTTTACATTCCTCTCAAATCCTCACGATCGCTTTCGTTTTCCCACGACTCCATTCCCTATCCTGTCATGTCATCCAACTTCCCCACTTCCACTCAAACATACTGAGCCGACTTCATTCAATCCAAACACGAGCAGCAGCCAAATACTCCACTTCTCCTCGAGCTCCAGCTGACTGCCCCACGACCTTGTTGTGACTTACCATGGACATCACATAAAATCTTCTCCATTGTTCTGACACATTCAGTTCTGTTTCAACTGCTCCTGCTCAGTCTGTGGTTGTGACAAAGTGGAAGTCAATATTTTCGTATAGACCAATCGGAGCTGTCGGAAATAAAATATCCGGTTTGTAAATATCAGTATAAAGGCTTTCGTCCACATTAGTTAATAAAATCACAAAAAGTTTCCCGGTGAAGTAAAGATACAAATACATACATAGAAATATGACTCAAAATACATTGGTAAATTTAGTATGCAAAATGAAAACTCAACATTATATCCGATTTGATTCACTAGTTGACCCTTATTTTGAAATATTTGAAGGCATTAACCGGATATAATTCAAGGCCCATTTTTCTAAAAATATATTTTGAAAAAATATAGCTCTTGATTATATTAAACGTGTAGTTTGTGTACATTTTAATATTGTAATCGTTCCTATGCCATAAAAACCAAAATTAAATAAGAAACGTGAAAGTTTTAAAATACAGCTGCACTGCATTACCCATAATGCAACACCCGATTTGTCGTCGTCGTTGCTCTCGCGGGCTTTGTTTTGATATGGCGGCAGCCTTCGAAACTTTTGTCTGTTATGTTTCTATAACGCACGTCTTTACTCCAGTAATACCGCTTTTCGCCCATGTTACAGGTAAATCGCATGTATTATGACACTTTTATTAATACTGCGAACTTCTCTGACTCGTCACTACAGTGTAACGCCTGTCAGAAAAACTTTTTTGTATCAAGTAAACGCAACCTGCGAACAACATTAACGTAACTATAGCCAAGACTTTTAAATGCACCGCTAACAGACTGATACGTACTTAAAGAACCACCAGACTGTTAACTGAGCTGCGAAATAGCTAACGTTATAGTTAGCTTCATGTCATGTTTTCAGGCTGTCAATGATTCAGCCCGTTTGTCTTCATAAGCAACCATAGTTTAGTGCTGTTGCTAACCAAACAAACGCCCATTTAAAACCGACACTGCAGTCGTGACATGCTAACATCTAACCTGTCCAAGCCAGATAGTTGTAAAAATAGTTGCTGCTATTTCAGCGTGTACCAGTTGCTATATTTATGGTTTAATTAGATCTCCATGCAGAGTGACCGGTGTTTATTCACGGTGTGACTAACCCTTAACCTGTCACCATAATCTGTCTGTTCAGATCCCGGATTAGCGAGACAGAGACAGCGCGGTCATTATGTCATCTCCAGCCGGGCTTAAGTACTCCCAGGCAGACTTTTTGGCCCGGTGGATGCCAAGTAGCACGAGAGCCGGGGTGATCCTCAACCCCTGTCCGGACTTGGCTGGCTCCTTGCGGCCCACCTCTGCCGTCAGATCCCCGTCCCTGGAGCCGGACGACTCCTTCGCCTCAGACTTCGCCCCGCTGCCCACCTCCGCAGATAGCAGCTGCCTCGGTGTGGATGGATTTGCCTGGCCGCCTGGAGGAGAGAGGGCTGGGACTGACAGACCAGTGAACGCTCTGTCCTCAGTGCCTCCGAGAAATTCACATGGAGAGTTGGACAGTTTGGATGAGATGGCAAGCAAATCACAGGATCTGCCTCTAATGATGAAGCTAGAACAGGTAAGGACAATATTACAAAAAGACACTGGACACTTAAACGAATGTGGAATCTGCTGATGTCTCAGACCTTAAGAGATATTGAGATATATTCTCTTGTTACTGGGAGAGGGTCCTTTGTTATAGTGGTCTTTAGTGACAAGAGTGAGGCTAAATGAACACCTAAAGTATTTTGATGGATGCACAGCTTCAACAGCTCAATATCTCAAACCAAATAGAAATAGTTAGGACATTTGTTAACGCCCTGAAAATCTGAAGTTGTGTGGACTTCAATGTTGATTATATCAGTTTCCTATTTACTTAACACCTCACACCTCCATCACACACTCCCACACACATTGCCTCTCCCTGCTATTAATAGTAAGGCTATTTATGTCAACAAGCATTAGAATAGTGAAGGAAGTGTGGCCATGCAAGTCATTTCACACTTTTGATTAATTATCTAATCAGTATGTGCTGTATACAGTTGTGGTGGGCAGCCACAAATAAATTTGCATGTTGGAAAACACTAAGGTGGAAATGGTGGCACTGTGAGGTGAAAGGTTCAGTACATACTCTGAGCAATGTGGCAATTGTAAATTTCTAGCAGAAATGATTTAAATCTTCTGAAAAGTGAGATACAATAAGAGTGTGAGCTCTATCACTAATTAAAATATACATCAATACACATTTGTGCAGTTGAGAAAATGGCAGCAGCACATGCAGGAGCAGCTAAAAGCCCATCAGTTGGAGGAGCTACTTCACCTCCAGGAGGAACAGCAGAGACTGTTGGGAATCATGAATGGATCCCAGGACTGCACAAGAGGTAAAAACGAGTAAAATTACCAGAATACCTGCAATTGTGATAATTTTTTTCAAAATATTAAATATATAGACCTTCTTTATATATATGGTGGAGAGTGGTGTGTATGTATTTTCCCTGCTTCTCCCCACTTAGTCATAGCTTCTTTATGTCCATAATGTCCCTCATACACTGTGAAGTGACTGCAATGTATCTCACAGATCACACAGAGAGCTCAGAGCTGTCAGAAGCAGAATGGGGGGAGAACTCAATCCATGGAGCCTATCATTACACAGAGACGCTATGCAGCCCCACTGTAAACTGCCATAGAGTCAGACAGGGCTCCACTCGTGGCCTCCAACAGGAACAAGAGCTCTCACCAACAGGGAGACAGGAGCGGCTACCAAGAGATCAAGTTTATGAAGAGGTGGATGAAGAGGAAGAGGGTGAGAAAATGTTTTTTAAGCCAAAGGTGGCAACAGAATTAGTACAGTTTTTGTATTTACATTCAGACTGCTACAGTCAACACAAACCCACCCTTACTTTAATTAGCTGATGTGACTGTGGCGTGAAATCACTTCAGTGAGAAATTTGAACCGTGTGTGTTTCCTACAGGCACACAGAACTCCAGAGAAGATGAGTGGAAGGAGAGTTTCGATACTAGCCATATTCATGAGCATGATGACACGTTAATACCAAGTCATGGTGTGGCTTTGACTGAAGACAACAACAGAAAAAAAGATAAAGTTTTCCATGACAGGTAAATACAATATTAGTATATTGAATAAAGACATAAACCAAGCAAGTTGTGCAACAACATAATGTAGCTCTTATGTTTTGTATGGGTTTATTTCTTGACAAACCTGTCTGTATGCATACATTTGCCTTGTGTTTGTCTGTGTGTGTGTGCCTCTTTCCAGACCTATCGAGGGCCAGAAGAAGACGTTTGAAGAGTTGTTGGAGGAACAGCTGAGGCTGGAGGAGCAGAGGCTGAAGTCTGCGCGGCAACAGCAGGTCAGAGAATATAACAAGGATCTCCATAAATCAGTCAGTACGAAAACACAGTGGACTGTGTTCTTCAAAGTAGGAGAGTCACAGTATATACACTGAATGTATAGCAAACTGACAATCTCAGCCCAGACTGACTGTGTTATTGTCATATGGTAATGCTCTTCATGTCTGTGCTTTCAAAGAAGGTTTGTTATCTTAGGCCTTAGAGATACTACAATACCAACTATTTTGTTATGCGACAAACGTCCAGATTCACATTACATTCACTTTGTGTCTCCTCACCTTAACAGAGCCGAGATGGAGCTGAAACTGTCCAAGCCCTTCCCAAGAGGGCCTTTCTGAGGCGAGGCGAGGGCCTCTCAAGATTTACCAACAATCGCAAAGCTTTCTTACCAAAAATGGACTCTAAACCACAACTCCAGGCCAGAGTAATCTCTCGCAGCAACTCCGAGCCTGCAGGTATCCAAAGAGGCAACACAAATGGCGTCCAGCGGCTTCCTGTCCAGCGTAAAACTGCAACACTCAACAAGGAAAACCATCTGAGAGGTCTCAGTTCGCCACCTCAGGACAGCAGAGGTGAGAGTAGGACAGCACGGATGAAGGTTTTGGGAAGTCATCAAAGACAGAACACGGCAGGAGAGTCAATTCAAACTTACCCAGAGAGTGGACAACCCAAACAACTGGGACAAGTAAAGGAGCAGAATAATAGGAAAGGGGGTCTGTCAGCTCAGGCTGCAAAGAACCCTGGTCACAGCATGCAGCCAACCCCTGTAACCAAACAGGTGGGCGTGGCAAGAGGGCCAGAGAAGCCTGAAAATGATGCAGCTGGAGAGAGAGGTGGTGCTTCAAGAGTGGAGTCAGTAGAAAGAAGAATGGTGTCAGAAGGAGGAGAAGACAGAGTTCCACAGGATTCGTTTGAGTTGTCATTCCAGGAGAAACTCCGATGCTGGGAACGTGACCGGCAGATGGAAAGCATGGAGCTGGGAGAGTTTGAGCTGCTGGAGCAAGCAGCCGAGGAGCTGTCCTTCTCATCCAACTCCTCCTTTGTCATGAAGGTGCTTTTTTCAACTTGATAATAATTTCTGTGTTTTAAGTCAGATATATATTTTCTGATTTTAAATGAAACTTGATGTCTAATTGCATGATTTATCTCGGATGCCTTGTCCTAGTGTCAAGTTTTCTCTACCACGATTTCTTTTAACAGTATGCAATACACTTTACACTTCCTAGTTAATACAGCAGCTATCTCATATGTTTAATGACTGCTGTCCTTTTTTTAGCAACACAACTTAGTGATGCAACTATGTTCTCTGTGCTGTAATGTAAGAAGCATGTGGACTAGGCTAAAGAAAGCTTCAAGAACTAATGCAGCCAACATTTAAAAGTCTCTAGTAGTTACACACCTCATTGCATGGATTTATTTTCTGGTATTGTCTGGTATCATATTAGACCTGCTGACTGTGAAATCCTGTGATTTTAAAGACCCTGGTCTGCACTTGCAGGTTCTTCAGATGGACCAGCTGCAGGCTGCCAGGGGGCTCCACCCGCGACGGCTCTCCTCCACCCCCATTAAGTCACCTCCCAGAGGTGCCCCTCAGAGGTTCAGTAGTGTTGGTAGTGGTGATGATTTGGCATGTAAAAGTGATTCCTTGCACTCAGATCCATGTTTGGTCAGGACAGGAAATGATCCGCTGAAGAAGGAAGTGAGCACTGAGGATCAGGATAGTGGGAGAGAAGAGAGGAACAGGAACGCTGATGTTTCATCCTGTGACAACTCTGAATTTGAAGACCAGGAAGTGGTGGTCAAACCACCTTTGTTTCCCAGCAATCTTTGCTTTCCTGCACAGTCTAACCCGCCATATGACAAGCGCTCCTATCAGGACGAGGACAGTTGCAGGGATTCAGCCTCAGATGGGACACCGGTCGATGATGAGACTGACAGCATCCTGAGCAATGCTGAAGAGTCCACCCTGACAGAGGACAAAGACGGGCAGCAGGGTAGAGTTGTATTTGACGACAATGACACATGGAACGACCTGGAGGACACTGCCGTCAGCACAGCCAGTGACAGGAGGGGAGTTTCCAAGGCAACAGCCCGTACTATCTCACCATCAGAGCGGACTCTGTTGAGGAAGGTGGCAGTGAGCAAAGTTGTGGAGCTGGATAAGGGCCCGGTTGTTGGTTCAGCTAATCAGGAGCCAGATCCTCCTCCTCCTGCATCCCAGCTCATGACAAGGTTGTTCCCCTCGCTGAAGCCAAAGGCTCAGAGTGCACCTCTCCCTCCTCCTCCTCCTCCTCCTGCTGCTGCTGCTTCTGTTGCTCTCGAGTCCAGAATGGCAGAGGTGCAGACGGGTGAGACAAAGAAAACATCATAACCTGTATTCTCATTTTTACTGTCACTATATAGTGAGACAGGAAGTAAATTTTCACTGCTGTTCTCACATGAATTTTACTGTCATTGGGCCATGACATTTTGCACCAATTCATTCTTATTTTCATCATGATTATTATTTTACTATTAATGGATTTATTTATCGAAGCTCAACACTACAAGGCTTAAAGATATCAGCTTGTCTGATACTGGATTTTTGAGACAGATACGGATGTGTATCTTTGGATCTTGTTTCATAATCCTTACATCTGGGACGCTGGTGCCAGTGAATGTTGACATTTAAAAAAACATATGCATGACTGAGAAGCTGACTGGATGCCACTTTATTATGCCAGTTACTGTACTTTTAACAAGGAAAAAAAATTAAATTCCATTACAAAAAACTAGAGATGACACTTTTCTGAAGGGTGGTCTTTGCAACAGCAGTGAGAATGAAACGGACATGAGGTTATATGAGCATGTTTGTGTGTGTCCTCGTCCCCAGGCCAGCAGGTCCAGTCTAGACTGCTGAGGGAGAGACTGGTTGAGCTGGAGATTGAGATTGAGAGATTTAAGAAGGAGAATGCTGCCCTCGCCAAACTCAGACAGGAGAATGAGAAAAACCAGGAAAATCTCAGGTGACATATCTGCACGTAATATTGTTTTAATACCCTTTAATTTACCTCTCAAAATAAGTTTCCACTCAAAGTTAGGCTACTGATATTCTGTTTGATAATGTTGTACCAGTTTTCTGTGTATTTTCTTCATTTAATTTTACTTAGGAGAATGATACTTGACTTTTACACTCGAGTAGTTTCAGAATTGCATGACCTGCTCCAGTGAGGTCTCTGAATTTATGAATTGATTTATGCGTTTTGTCTCTCGTGGCCTGTGTGATTTATATCTGTACTCTGTTGTTGTCTTTTTAGGAAAGAGCGTTTGGAGTTTGAGCAGGTAAAAGCAGAGGCTTTGGCAAAGTTTGAGGAGTACAAGAGAGAGGAGAACAAGAAGTTGCAAAGGGAGAAAAAACTGTTTGAGAAGCACTCGTTGGCTGCCAGAGCCGTGCCCGACAAGAAGGAACGAGAGGAAATCCAGGTGACACAGACAAAGGTTGAATTCACACATCAGTACTACAAACAATCACTAATGTTGCTCTGTATAGCTTTTAAGATAGATGATTAAGCTAGAGATTGGAGAAGTCATATCAGAGTTGAGCCATTCAATGATCAGTTGACACCGTTATCACAAGTTCATGTTATAGCACTGCTACCAGGTAACTGACAATCAGTCATGTTTGAACTTATCCATACTAAGGTCTTTAATACCTCACCCCCAGGGCTCATTAGTGCCAGGTTTTGGGATCGATCACTAATCAAAACCAATGAAACAAATGTTCACAAAGTTACTGACCTGTTCAGCAGCACAGGAAGCTCTAATGTGTGACATCCTGACATAGGTGGAACTTCCCTATAATCTGTCCTTGTGCTCCCTGCCAGGTGTTGAAGCAGCAGCTAAGCTCCCTGCAGGAGGAGCTGAGGGGGAGGGAGAGTCGCTGGGCCTCCACGCACAGCCGGCTGAAGCAACAGATCGACTCGCTCAACCAGGAGAACACTTCACTCCGGGACGAGGTACCCACCTGACCTTTGACCCTGGCATTATGTGAAAACACATATGTTAATGCAGGGTTGCCATGAGACTAGAAAGTAACTGCAAGTGCTTGGATATATTTATATCAAGACTCAAGACCATGGAAGTGCTTTTTCTCGTGGGCATACCCAGCTCAAACATGTGGCAGGTCGCCTTGGTAGTTGTTTACATTGTTTACTCCGGGGAAACCCTAGATTTTGACCCTCTTATGAATTGTGACATTCCTGGTTATTTTGCTCATATGACACGTCTTTGTTACAGTGATATCACATAATCACTAACATTGATCAAATGTTACCCTTTTTGAATATATATAATCTGTAGCCATGTTGTGTTTTTAAACTTACTTTCTCTTTTGATTCAAGATTCGTATGTTGGAAAAACTCCGCCTCAGTGCCTGGAACAAAACCCCTGTCACTGCAGACAAAGAAATGAAAGATGGTCCCAAAATATCTGACAGTGTGTCATCTGTGACCAAAGGGGTCAAATTTGCTGTAAGCATGTTTATACTCGATCACATTTTTCAATAGTGAGATCACATAAACAACATGGTTCTTTCCACTGAAATGGGATTAAACTGTTCAAATCAGTGTTAGGACAGTGTGGGAGTTATTATGGGTCCATAATACTCATTTATGATCTTTTATTGATGGTCTGTTTTCCATCTTGGCATAATGTTGAATTGTCTCTCGCTTTTCAGAGCCCTCTTGACTCCAGAGGAAGCAAGAGCAGCAGCCCCCCACAGAGCAGCGCGGCTGCAGCCACTAGAGGGGGCTCCAGGGAGAGCGCTCAGGGTGCTACAGGTACAGTCTCCATTCACAGGGAGATTCCCACGGCTGAAAAACAAAAATAGATGAAGATTTGATACTGAACTGATTTCCACTATTTTGGACTAAATCCATTTGAGTGTTGTTAATATGGGACTGTTTGATAGCTCAGACATAAGACCACTCATTGAGTTGTTTCCCTCCAAAGGTTTGAATTTAAAGCAGTTATAATCAATATTTTTATATTAACAAGAGGTCACATGACTACTTGTAGTTCTGTAATGTAAAGGTGTTGTGAGCAGTGTTGAACCAACAGAAAATGATCAGCTTCCTCCCCTCAGCTTTCATTGGATTGGATCAGATTTATATTTGTGGAAAGTCTTGTGACCTTTAGTAAAGAGCTCCTTTATTCATTAGAGGAGGGGTTTACTCAGACATACTGACAGATATACTCACACAACTCATGAGCCCTACAAGCTGCAAAATGAATTGTTTGTAATCCTGCATCCCCAGTTTTGGTCTCCACAATGAATTTAATCAGCCCTTCATATATAAACGTGTGGTTACTGAACCATTGTTTTAATAAGTGAGAACAGTCCAGATTTGTCTGTCATGTGTTGATTGGCAGCAGCGATGAAGAGCAGCCTGAGGAGGCCAGCAGGGCCAGGCTCCTCCTCCTCCTCGTTGCCTGGCAGGAGGATGGAGGAGAGGTCAACACCTGCCGGCCAGAGCCAGGACACAGCGCCACACCAAGGAGACTCCAACAGCAGCTCTCCGGTAAGAGCCAGCGTCAGTGCTGGTCCCTCCTCTCCATCAGGGCTCAGTCACTACACCTGTGTTCAATCACTTGCTCTTTATCATCTCCTCACTGTAGAGAAGAGATGGTGTGTCTAAAGAAGCAGAGTGCAGTGAGGCTGAGGATCCAGAACATGCTCAGGAGGTCATCACACACCCTGATGGGAAGGTGAGAGAGGAAAGCTGTGTCATTCACAATAAATAACATGTCAGAATATGAAAACTCTCGATGGGAGCGACAGGAGATGTTTCAACATGTGGAAACTCATCAGGACATCATGTGTGCTTTTATTAGGTGACCTTAATTTGGATGGATGGATGGGCAGATAAACTGGGATGTAAAGTTTCAATAACAATATCAAATAAAAGTACTCACTCATAGTCATAGTGACTATTTCAGCTGTATATTAACCTGCCACAATTAATAATAACCAGAGTGTTTTCTAGATCCTTCCATATAGATTTTTACTAAATGTTTATTACAATACGAGCAATGTAAAGATGTTTTCCCTGACAACCACATATATCAGCATCTAGAGACAACGACCACAGAAGACGACCGTAATATCCAAGACTTCATGTTAATATGAAGAAGCTGTTTTGCAGTGAGCTCTGGTTGTGATCCTTCCAGATAGAGAAGCTTCTGGCCAACGGTGATCGCCTCATTACCTTCCCCAACGGCACCAGGAAGGAGCTTTCAGCAGACGGACTGACGGTCAAAGTCACCTTTTTCAACGGAGACACCAAACAGATCACAGTCGACCAGACAGTGGTGAGACGTTCACATTATTTGTTCAGTATTGTTTCAGCAGATTTTCCCAGCTAGTGATGTGTTACTTGTCAAAAAGTTGCACTGATGGTAACGATGGGTCTTCTGTCTTCTGATTAGAAGAGTGGAAAACCAGAGGCAGGACACACTCATTGAATATGCGATATACTGTTCATACTTCTAAAAACGCATGATGTGGTCTGGGTTGTTTTCTCTGGCACCTGGCTGGGATTTATCAGCTAAATAGACTCTTTTTAATTACAGAAAATACATCTGTTTTTGTGAAGTGATTGTTGTACTTTGTCTAAGACAATATAATCTTTAACACTGAACAACCCTGTTGTCATTTACATGTTCTACTGAGGCTGTTGATGCACTTTTGAAGATCTAATTGATGTGGGGATAAACTTGTTTTCACTGTTAAAGACAGTTGCAAGCACCCTGTGAAGCCACAAATGGCTGCAACGTTAATGTGGACCATCAGTTGAATTAGCTCTTAGCTTTTCTAGTAATGGACAGAAAGTAGTCTTAAATTGATGTTTTTATCCCCCAGGGTCAAAGAGTGATGTATAAAGATTTGACTGTTTGTGTCCCTGCTGTTATCTGCTGTGAAATACACCAAAGCTAAGAAGCACATTTGCCATGTTAGCATGTTATCCATCTGAATTCACCTTCTGGTGACGCTCTGAACACCGGTTTGCTCCTTGTGCTCAGATCTACTACTATGCTGAAGCCCAGACGACACACATCACTTACCCAGATGGCATGGAGGTCCTGCACTTCCCCAACAGCCAGACAGGTGAGAGCAGATGGTCACTCTTCACTGAGCACTCAGCTGATATGAATCCTCATCAAAGCCCCCAACATTTCATATGCATACTGATCCCCACCAGCTGCACATCAGGGGCTGAGGCCAGCGTCATCATGACTGCACTGTATTCTGTTTGATTTTTACATTTCCACTCCAGAAAAGCATTTTCCAGATGGCCGGAAGGAAATCACCTTCCCAGACCAGACGGTCAAGAACCTGTTCCCCAGCGGCAGGGAGGAGAGCGTGCTGACAGACGGGACCATCATACAGGTCGACCCGTAAGTGAAGACCCCAGCCCCGCCTCGTCTTACTGCGCAGTGCCAATTCAACCAAACATCTATGGTGCACACTTCATCAAGTGCTGAGGCAACTTTAGATTGTTTGTTTGAATCAAAAAGTTATGGACAGATTTTGATGAAATTTTCAGGAAATGTTCTTTCAGGGACAAGGGACAAATGATTAAATTTTGGAGGTGATCCAGAAAACCGCCTTAACAGAAATGTGGATTTTCAGGTATAACTATTAAACTAAAAATGATATCGATGTGATTCCAGTTGCTAAGGGTCTGTTTTTATGATCCAGGAATCCATTGAAATAGATGAATCAAAGGTAGGACTAATATTCTGGGGTGTCAGTCACAGTAATCTGGGGGAACTGTGCTGCTTGGTGGAGGTCTGTGCTCTCCCAGTGCTTCTCTAGTTTAACATTAGTGTTGTCTCTAATGTTGATGTACTTGGCCTGTTTTATAATTTGCTGAACTACAGTGTAACAGATATGATACAGAAAATAGAGGAGTAAAAAATCTTCAGACTTTTTCATAGGTATAAGCTTTTCCCTGCTTTAGCTGTAGTTTCTGATACAGGCTGCTGACAACAGTCTCTATTTCTACCTGACCTGAAAACTGACCACGTGTGCACGCTTGCTGACTCCCTCAGGGATGGCACCAAGGAGATCCTCTTCAACACGGGCCAGAAGGAGATCCACACGGCCGACTACAAGAGGAGGGAGTATCCGGACGGCACGGTGAAGACCGTGTACAGTGACGGCAGGCAGGAAACCCGCTACCCCACCGGACGGCTCCGGATCAAAGACAAAGATGGCAACGTCGTCGTGGACAACCGGGCGTAGAAGACAGCGTCTAAAAGCAAACTAGACATCTTTTGATCCCAGGGCTGATGTCAGTCCGACTGTTTCATCAACACTGGCAGAAAACAAATCAGATCACTTGTCCTCCTTGTTCTCTCTCAGCTGGTTGGATTTTGTGCTTTTGTTTCAGCTCATTTATTTGAATCTGCTGCCAAAATCAAGCAAAGCTGCACGATATTCCACGGAAAAAGAGCGTGAGGAAGTCATAAGAATTTTTAATAGCTTTTTTTTTTTTTTGAAGTGAAAGAACCTTTTTTAAAGTGGACACGCTTCAGCTGCCGTACCTCGACTACTTCTGTCTCTAAACGATCAGATATGGGCCAAAACACATCCTGCGTTTCCCTGAAGTCAAACAAACACTACTCATCACTGGCAGTACAGAATCCTGTGTTGTTTCCCTCCATGCAGTCGAGCACGTCACTGTTTATGTTGTCACATTTCTACAGGTGTTACAGTGTGAACTGATGCACCCAGAGATGTAGCAATGTGCCAACAGAGGCAGGGAAGAACTGCTAGCATGTTTAAAAAAAAAAAAAAAAAAAAGGCTTTGCAAATGTTTCACAAGGAACAAAAGGCATTCAGCATTCATCAGACCTCAAGGATTCACACTGAGTTTTGTAAAACAGAAAACTCCACAGGGCATCTTTAACGTAACGCAGAGATGCAAAGACGTTTTCTGTCTGAAATGGTATCTGAAAAACAATCAAATCCCTTTAGTCTTACAAGACAATCTTTAGTATGTGGCAGGATACTGTGTATGTTCTAATCTTCAGTCTTATAAATGTGACTATTTTAACAAAGACTCCTATTGTTTACATTTTCAGAACAGGCCTGGGAATAATTCGATTCTACACAGAAACTAAATGTCTCCTGTGCAGCTTCAACTTTTTCAATGTGGTGTGTGTGAAGTGATTTTGGTTTTAAGTGTTTACAACAATTTTAATTTGTACAAATGTGAAATACATATTTATTTTCTGAGCTGACTATATATTTTTTAAATAAATTGAAACCTTTTCTTAAACTGTAGACTTGTCCATCTTTGTTTTGATGATGGTGTGCAGCAGGACTCTGCTGGTCTGGACTGAAGAGGAGGTTCAAGTGTTTACAAAGGAAACTCTGCAATAAGCTTAGACAACATTGGGAATTTAATCTGAACCTTCATACAGACAACTCAGTCTCACATGAGTCCAACGACTAGAAAACAAAGTGCTCAGTTAACAGAGCTCACTCAAACACAAAGCAGCCAAATGTTCAGTAAGTCACCGCTCAGCGGGAACACTGAAAGTAACTCTTTACACTGCAAACATTCTACAGGGACAAACTAAGAACAGCTGTGAAAAAGCACAATAGAATGAAATGAGGAGGTTCAGAAAACAGGATGTTGGTGAGGAAACCTGGAGAGAGACGAGACGGGGGATTTATTACAGCATTCAGCTGGTTCCACCTCGATCACAAGGCATGCAACACATGAGCAGTGTTTTCTGTCACAGTGACAATGTTTATCTTATGTTTAAAAGCACTATTTGAATGAAAGGCGGAACCTACCCTGTGGGTTGAGGAGCCTTCTCCGCTCTCGTCACTCCAGCTCAGCCAGTCCCTCTCTCACCAGAGGCAGGTGGAGCAGCTCTCCTTCCTCGTCGTACAGCAGCACTGTGAGCTCTGGTTCCCGGGCCTGAACACACAGGAAGGCCACGTGAAGGTGGGAAGATTCGGACTCAAAGAAGTCGTGTCTCGTGCTCTGACAAAAAGCGAACCATGGACGATAAACTGGGTTTTTGCAGGACGATGCAGGTGCTTTGGTTCCTTTACATTTCTATATTCATCACCTTGTGTTGTGGTCGTGTGCTGTGGCTCTGGAAATGTAAAATGTCGAGTCTGATGTTGAGTTTATTTTCATGTTGAGTCTTATTTAACTACATTTAGTTGTATCCTGAATCTAACGGTGGTGATAACATGGCAGGAAATGCAGCAGTGAGTCAGCGAAGTCAGTGAAGAAGAAGAAGAATGTGAGTGTAAACCATACAGATTTAGATCCAAAGACACACATGATGCATTGTGGTAATACTGCATGTAAATCTAACTTTGTCTGCTCCACACTGTGCCTTTAAAGAACGATCAGGCCACGTTCACTCCAAATGAAAATCAGCGTGTGTTACCACAACTGATGCAGTGATGTTGCCGTGTAGGAGGTCGATCATGTCCATCGCAGCCCTCACGCTCCACTCAGGGCTGTAGGGCAACACCTGTTCCTGCCTGTTGACACTCGGAGCCTTCAAGCCGGCCACTTTCACCTTGAACGCCCGGCAAGGAAACTTCAGTAGCTCGACGGGCATCTGACGCAGCCTGACAGGAAGTGACAGAACATCAGAACACCACAGCAGCGTAACACCTGTAGATGAGAGGTAACGGTACATGGATCCAAACAAACAAGTTCTCAAACTTCTGAGAGCTATTGAGAGCAGCTAACGTTTACATTTAAGATAAGATAAGCCTTTATTCGTTTCCATAGCAACATCAAGTTGTCTCATCACTTTTATGAGAGGTCATTTTAAAATCTGTGCACAGACCACCACAAAAGCTAATGATGACCACATACTGTGCGTAAAGTTTTCATCTCTGACAAAATAAGCTGGTGTGCTGTCGACAGAAATTTTCTTTATCCTGAGATGATGACAAATGGGTTTTCTCAACATCACAAGCTTAAGCAACTATAATTGACATTTTAACATTAACGATGTATCCCGACTCAAGATGAATGATAACTATGAGTACATGAGAGAAGTTTGGAGGTGTAAATACAACTATGTTAAGAATGATAACGTTGCTCTGTAGCTGGTGGATGTGTAAATAAGCAACCACTTGTTTGCCTTCATCATTCTATCATCTCTCTATTCATGGTATCAAAAACACTGTTGTGGATGGCTTAGTTTGTCATGTGATAGAACTCCGGCAGCAGCTCCCATCTGTTGGCTCTGGATAGTGGTGTTCTGTGGGATCTGATAAACAGCGGCAGTTCCTCCTCTTCTTGCACTTTTCTCTACCTGTTCATCACTGGTGGGTCAAAGGTTTTCAAGGATTTTATGCAGTATCCCAATATCTGATCTATAAATTGACCCAAAATGGTGTACATGCTTTCATAGCAGGCGAACTTTGATTTTACTTTTCCTTGAGAGCCACCATGAAGAGGACGTGGGGAAATGAGTGAAACTAAGCAGATAGAGTAAGTGGTGGTGAGGCAGTGCCTTTTTCCCAGCCCATAGTCTCCGGTGCTGAAACCCCCTGGTGTGAACACTCTCTTGTTAGTAAGTGAATATAACATTTCAGCTCCACTTTTCTGCAGTGTGCAGTTCGTACTTGCTGGTGGGCAGAGTGTCATCAGATCCAAAGTCAACGTGCTGGACCAGGGCCATGACGGGCTCCACACTGGTGAACTTGATCAGCTTGGCGCGGTAGTACTTCCCATCACTGTACTCTGCCAGACAGGGACTGCCTGGAAACCACAAGCACAGCAGAGAACGGAGGATTCCTGTAAGACATTTAAAGGTGCAAGGCCACTGGAACATGTGATGAAAAGCTCATCACCAGTGCACTGACAGTCAATGAATTGATCTCATACACTGCGATGTTTGACCAGCAGGATCTTCAGTGATCCAGCTGAACACAGAAGCAGCTCCAGGCAGCGAACACAGTGAAGCATTACCATGAGGAAAGTTGGTGAGTTGTGGCAGACTGTTGATGTTTGCACTGATTCTGCTTAGAGCTTCATCCAGAGTCTCTCCATCTGCCTCCACACCAGCTGTTTCCTCCAGGGGCCACAGGAACAGCTGCAGGACAGGACAGACAGATGGATCTCTTATTGGCAAAACCACTCATTATCAGTTCAGCCTTGTTTATTAAGAGTCAATGACTGACTAGAGAAAACATCAGCAACAAAGGATAATGGAAATCTGTCTTAGTTGCAGGGTAGTGTGCAACTTGTTCACATGATATCAATGACTGGATTTTGACAAAACTTGGTGACATTGCGCCTCTTCATTCCACTGTAGAGTCCACAATGATCCAAGCAGCTTCAACTGGAACTTTAGGTAAAATAAGATGGCCTGGTGAATGGACCTTACTGTTCAAGCCTGATTATTTTACAACATGCATTCATCCTTATTTCAAGTGAAATCATGTGAACACTGCGGTCATCAGTACTTGGTTAGTTCAGTGGTGCTGCTGCCTCACTGTCACAGTGGTGTTAATACATATGATCATGTCTGTGGTGAGGAGCTACCTCATTGGGAGTCAACAGATGCTTGACCTGGACTTGAAAGCGCTCTCCCTTTTGTGGCAGGGTTGGGTAGATAAAGAGCCCCAGCACGGGCTCCTCTGGGCCCCTCAGACCCTGGAGACACAACATCAGCATCAGTCCTAGATTTACTCATCCAACAATGTCTGGTGAAGACACGACTCACAACCTGAAATGTTCTGCTACGGCCCGGTGAAAAAAAGACAACAAACATGATTTTTGGCCATCAAAGGACAGAGGGACACCAAGGCACATGCAGTCTCACTTTCCAGGTGGTTGCTGCAAAAGTGTACATATGGTTCAAATAAGTTGAAGAGAATTGTGGCCATTTACAAAATCAGTTTTTCATTCCAGCTATGATACCTCAGTGTTGATGTCCCAATCATCCAGGAAGGTGGGAGACATCATCGAGTGTCCCTGAAGAGAAACACAGATATTTTCCGAGGACATTATGGCAGAACTGCTTCAGCTGGTGAAACAAAAAAAGACATAACCAACACAAGTGCTCGCTCAGACCTCGGGGGCTGAGACAGCCCGGTTCATGGAGGCGTGTTCGTAGTGACACAGGATCCTGCTGAGGCTCAGCCCGTCCAGGAAGACCTCAACTGTGAGGGGTCCCCTCGGTTCAGCCGGCAGCTCCTACCACACACACAGACACACTGACGGTCAACTACTTCACTACAACATCCCAGATTTACACTCGTTAAAGTGTAAAACAACAATGCCCTTATATATATGAGTGCAATTCTACCATGACTTGTATGTCCACACTACGGTTCACCAACAGCTCCCTCAGCAAGGCCACGGCATCCTTCTGCCAGCTTCCACCCACCTGAGAAGACAGACAGAAAAATCAGGTGAGAGGAAGGGAGAAAAGGTGAAGGCGGTTTACTATGAACAAGAGGAAACTAATCACCTCGTAAAAGCTTTAGAATAAGAACAATGTTTTAAAGACACTTGGGAGTACTTCACCGGTGGTTTTGCATGTTTCAGCCAGATAACTTTTATCTGCTTACACCTTCCATTAGTGCCAGTCATTTCACAAAGCAGGTTGCCATATTTTAGCTTTTGTCATATGTGGCACAAATATTTGAATTTTCAAAATGAAATGTTCAGGTGATACCCTTTTGCCCTTTCTCCACCTCAGTTTGCCTGCCTCTTCACCATTTCATCCTCAGCATACTCTGGCTCAAACTGATGACGTACAATAGTCTGTATGTATTAAGTGTTTTTGTCAGAGCTCCTCATCATGACATTCACTTCACTACTGCTTGTTGGCTAACTAGTCTGTGTGTCTTCCAGATCTTCCAGATAAGGCTCCCAAATCACCGAATAATAGCACACATCTTCAGCACAGAGGTGCTGTTGTTGGAGTTAAAAACTGTCTTCCCATTTGAAGTAAGCTAAAAAAAAGAAGTGCACTTGCATGAATTGTGAAATGGTCAGTACAGTAAGCTGTATGCAGATGGGATTCACAGGGTTTAAAATCACTGGAATAGTCCTGAAGAAGACAGCTCTGAAAGCTTGTAAGTGGACACAGTCTGACATCTTACAGGTTTGATGTTGTGCAGTTGGCAGGGCATAGAGAGCTGAGGAACATCCTCACACAGCAGCATGGGGTACACATGGACCACTGGAATGTTCTCCACCAGGCCGTAGTCCACATACAGTACCTGGCAACACACACACCAATAAATACATAAACTAATAAATAATAGCAATATCCTACTGTACCAGCAAGGAAAAGCTTTAATGTGCTTCATGTGTATGTAGTTTAGCATGTACCGTTGCTGTGGTAACAACATCTCTCAGTTGTGCCAAATCAAAGATAATTTCCTAATGGTTTTTGCGCTTCAAATGAAATGAAGCTCTAGTGTAAGTTCAGGCAGGAAGACAACGATGCTTTCTCAGCAGATTTACATGGTGTCATGTTTCTCTATGTCCATCTGGCCTACTCCTCTGACTACCTCAAGTTTTTCTTTCAAATGCTGAGCCCTTTCATGGCCTGGGATACATCATTATGCAAAAGAGGATTAAAAATCTTTTTATATAGGGCTGCCCCAT
The DNA here is from genome assembly GCA_037975185.1 of Centropyge bicolor. Lineage (NCBI taxonomy): Eukaryota > Metazoa > Chordata > Actinopteri > Pomacanthidae > Centropyge > Centropyge bicolor. Next base: position 28,821 of record JBBMOC010000108.1, on the reverse strand, counting down.
AAAAGTCAATCCAGAGTCAGCTTGCGTTTGGTCAGTTGAATCACATTGTGCACAAAACAACATGGCAAGCTGTAAACGTTTATAAAGGAGTCATGTCTCAATATGACCAAACCAAAACTACCTAAGATGGAATTAGAGAATGGCAATGGAAACAGAGGGCAGTGCTTCCCAGGTTGTTTTGAGGCTGTCAGCTTCACTAATGTGTGTCAATGAAGTCAGCTAAACTACTTTGGACAAGATGCTGCTACGACCTCCTCTACTGTCGTCCATTCAGTTGACAACGCAGCAAGAGAGACGTGCCATGGTGCACGAGAACCGATTTTTGACTGTGTGGAAATTCAATATAACATCAGTAATTATGTTGAGTGTTTATAAAATGGATTAGCATTGGTTAGAAGTGCTGACTTTGAGCCTATGATTTGCAGATAAAGTGTGAGGTGCTGATAAGTATAATAAAAGATAAAAGTGTAGCCTGACAAACTTTGGTTTGATTAACTGTCAATATTTAACAGAAGTCCAACAGAATTACGCAGCTACAACTGTCTTGGTTTTATTTTGCTTTCTTAAAAGGCTTTTGCCTCTCAAAATATCACAAATGAAAAGTGTCTCAATTACAAGGAAAGGATTTTTATGTGCGTGTCTGTGTCTCCCTGACCTTAACGTGTCCTCCCAGCACCTCCAGCCGTTGTCCTCGATACCACAACATATCAGGCCCGATGATGGCGCAGCCCAGGACTGACTTCCAGGTGTAAGGCTTCAGTCTGGGCAATGTCTTCATGCTCTGCTGAATCCTCTCCCGAAGATGCTCCAGCTGACACTCTGACACAAACCAGGCACACACACACATATACAAATATACACACAGCAAACTATTACTAGATCATGGTTTCATCAGCAAATTAAAACACCAGAGTCAACATAATAAAAACAGCACTGTGACACTGACTAATTTAGAACACATAAACGGCTCTTTGGCCCTTGGTTTGCTATTTATAAATTCTCCGTTTTCTCACTTTCATACATTTGAAGTCCAAATGGACACAGTACATGTTGTGAAGAAACATTACCATTTCACCCTTAAATGTCTGCTTTACCTCATGTCAGCAAGAAATAATTTCTAAGAAATACTGTTGACCTAAACCTATGGTTATTGTTTTTTAACAGGGTTGTATAATAGACAGATTATGTTTTGAGTCATACTTCTATAATAAAGATTAAGATTAGAACAGAGAAGTGAATCTCAGCATTAGCTCAGTATCAATGTCCATGTGTACCTGCATTCTGTGTTCTGACATAAATGAGGCCATCCTCTCCGATTGCAGAAACCTTCATCTGGCTGTGACCAAGGCATGGCAGCTCTGGTGGGTGGTACAACCGAGTCTTCACCTGTGTACACACACACACACACACATACACACACACACACAAAATACAGACATTTAGATACACTATTTATATTTTATTAAAACTCTCTTCACAGTGTCCATCAAAAGCCCCTCTTGTACAAGACAAGGCAGTTTTGAATCTAGGGACAGCAAGCAGAACACATCCATACGATCCCAGAGGTCTGGATCGGTCATACTGTAGTATTTGTGATATGGGCATTGGCACTTCTTTCAATATTCAAGTGTACAACAGGCTAAATTCCCAAAAGTCACAGAGTTTGCCTAAGCAGCTGAATATTTTAAGCATTGAGTATTTACACGGAATCCAGGGGAATCAAAATGGTTTCTTGCCCACAGTGTGTGTGCGTGTGTGTTTCAACCTTTTCAGCAGATATAATGGTGCGGGGGGCTGGTTTTGGAGGGGCCCGAGTGGAGTCATTGGAGGACAGGGGAGGAGAAGGAACGAGAGAAGGAGCTGGGCGACTGTTTTTATTGTCGCCATCAGTCTGTGTCTTGCTCACTGGAGACTGTGCATCAGTTTCTATGAGTTTTTGAACAACAGCATCTCTGCAAGAAGACAGACACAAACACCTAAGGAATGAAAAGGTGGCCAATAACATTACAAAGACATTGGCTTAAAATTAAAAACTGATTATCAGCCACTGACTACTGCCACAATGCACTGGCTATTAAAATGTATAATAAGTAAGAATTTAATATTCAGATCTTTCAACATGAAGTAATGCCTCATAGGAAGAGAGAGGGTCAGAAAGAGATATACTGAGCAAGAAAAGAAAGACTGCTTATGTTACTTTAAACCTGTAAACCATAATAATCCCTCTCTCTCTCTCTCTCTCTCACACTCTCACACACACACACACACACACACACACACACACACACACACACACACTTGCATGGATGTGGCACACATGCACACACAGACCTGGGTTTTCTTTCCCTGAGGGCGAGGCCCTCACTGGCCAGAAATTCTGCAAAGTTGACAAACTGTCCCATCTTGTCGGAGCAGAACAGCGTGACGTGAACTGGACGCTCATCTGTCAACTCCTAGATAACAAGAGAGGAGAGAGGGAGACATCCTGAAAGTAGGTCATTACAGCAACAAAGAAAAATGGTGCACAGAGGTGAGTCAAGACTGAAATGAATTCCGTAACTAATAATATATATATATATTTTTAAAGACCTTGTAGCACACCTCTGAAGCTACTGACTTGAAGAAATTAATCTTCATAAACCACTGTACATAGATAAAGGAAACTTGACCAACAGCCTTGAGCAGAAGGAAAAGGAGAAAGAGTGGGGTCATGAGGAGAGGAGAGGAGAAGAGAGACAGACCTTGATGGTTATAACAGCGGAGGCTCCGGTCAGGTAGTAGGACATTGTGTCACTGGCTGTAGCCGTCCAGGTGGATCGGTCTCCTGCTGGTCTGAAAGAGAGAATGGAGAGTCATGAGGAAGTCAAGGTGAGAAAAGGTGAAACATGAAAGACAGAAAAAAGAGGAATACCTATTTCACAGAAAACCAAATACTAAAATTCTAATAACATTAACAGTATATAATATTGCATACACAGCATAGTAACTTTCCAGACAATAAATAGTGCTACTATTTTATCACCACACACTACATTTAAATCTCACTCTTTTAAAATAAAGAGAACAGTCTGACATTGTGATAGAGCCCAGTAAATCAACACTGACCAATGTTCAAAAACAGTGATACAAATTTATGATCAATCTATTTTGTGTGAATGGATTCATACTGTATGTTTCTCAGTGCTTAACTTAATACAGTGTGTGTGTGTGTAAGTAACCTGATGTCAGTAAGCATGCACTCAAGTGCCAGAGAGCCAATCAGGGAGGATGGCAGAGGCCGCAGGTTGCTGACATGGAGCTTCTCTGTGTTGCCATGGTCACAGCGCATCACCTGGTGCGAGCCAGCAGAGGGACAGGGCGACACAAACAAGCTTTAAGCCATAATAATGCTAAAGGGATGCTTTAAACTACTACTTCTCTGCAGTACAATGGTACATGTAAATAATCCAGCTAAACAGGCTGCACTTTGTACAATGCATTTCAGTATATCATGATTTCTCTTGGCAACAACAATCTTTATACCTCTGCTATGTTGCTCGATGTTACGTCAGAGCAGATCTGCCCTCTCTCCCAAACCCCATTAATGAGAGCAGCACAGTACATGTCTGTCTTCCATGCCACATCCTGGGGCTCCATAAGTGCACATTCCTGCTTCACCAACTGACACACCCTGAAAAACAGAGCTAAATATAATCAGAGAGAACTAACACTATATGCTTGACTAGCAGAACGCCTCCTTGGTTGCTTCATGTCGATTTATATAGCTGGTGGAGATAGTAAAACTATAGCAGGATGGTCACTGTTCAAATCACAAATCTCATTCATGAGTTCAGGATTTTTCTGTAATGCAATGGTGGGTTTATTAAAAGCATTTTCAAATCTTGGTTTTGCTGCCGACCTTTTGCGCTGAGAGTTGTTCTGAATGAACTGCACATAGAAGCTGCTTGGTGAGTTGACGTGACTGACTCTGACTTTCAGGTCTTTGAGTTGGGCTGGGAGCTTCAGGCAGGGATCAAAGTCCAGCAGCTCCTCAGTTTGCTCTTCGCTGATGTTTTGGCCAAAGGCATCAACTCCCTCCATGGCCAAGCCAAGGTCAATTGGAGGGTCCCATACGACTACCTCATCAACATGCGGAGTGGCATCCTTGGACTCAGGTCTGCAGGAAGGTTGGAGGAATTCAAGGAGACACTAAGCTCTTATTATATTTTACTGTAAATATTTACAATATTGGCCCTTGGATGTGGTTCCTCACATGTGATTGTAACAGAATTGGTGCATGTACAACATCTGAGTGCAACAACCATTTCATTAGTGGTGTAGAAATACATTTTAAATTCTTCAAGATTATATAACTTATGGTTGAGTTTTTCTCATTATCTTTTTAAATTAAAGTTAAGGAAGACACACTACACAAGTCTCACATCCATTTGAAGCAGGCCAGCTCCTCTTGGACCAGCAGCTCAGCTATGTTGGCCATTAACCCGTTGAGGTTGCTCTCAAACAGTTTGACTGGCAGAGGCTCAGGCTTACGGACTGTTTCTGGAGGGATACAACAAACAAGATGGTGACAAAACACACACTGCATATCATTCAGCCCCAACTGACGCACAGTCACACAGACAGTACCTGGAGCCACAACGGTCATCAGTTTGTGGTGAGCCAGGCTGATGAATCTGTCAGTGCAGGCATCACTCCAGGTGTCTCCATCCAGAGGGATCACATCTGACAAACAGCAGTTGATTGCCTGGACAGTAGAAGAGACACTTGACTTAACGCTGCACTCTTCCAGAGTGTAGTGAAAAGTAAATAAAATATGCACATTATGCATATTATTTGTTAATGAAAATATATACAATAATGTTCACAGGCTTTTTGAGGACTATTTTTTTTTGGATGTGTAGAAGTCTTGGCTGAGAAATTAAATTAGAAATGTGTGTGTGAATGACCAAAACACAGTCTCTAGAAAAGGTACTCAGGAATTAGGACAGAAACTAATCCTGGTCAATTACAATACCACTGAAAAGGTATCAGAAATGAACACACTGATAACAGCATAACATAATAACAAGAAAACAATGTTTAGACAGGACAGTCAAATTCTGATATTTCTCTGTGAGACTAAATTACAGTTAGCTTAGATTATGATGCTTTCTTAGTAAAAATAAAAAATCAAAAATCAGTTGATCACTTAAAAGCTATGTTCTTACCATGGAAGGAAGAGCAAAAAACTCATCCTTGATCTTCCTCAAGTCGCTGACTGACAAGATGTTCTTATTGCCAAAGTCCACATAATACACCTCCACTTTTCTATCCCCGAGATGACCTACACAAACACAAGCATACTTAATTTTGTTTCTCATTGATACAGTAAACTAAAGAGGTTCTGAATCATACTATGAAATCTAATATAAGAAATAGTTCAGGATGAGAAAGAAATGATGTCATTTATAAACAAAGAAATATTTTGACAATAAAACTACGGGACCTTATACTGCATGCTATTATTTACACCCAAAGAGGTCAAGTTTTTCTTTCTTGGTTTTTTGTGTCTTCCTTATTTATTAAAGACCAAATGAGGGAGATACACACCACTTTTGATTTCTGACATACATATAAGACACACAGGGACTGCAGCAGGGTCAGGAAACAGCAGCTTTGCATATATGACCAAACTAAGCCATGTCCAGTGGACACTCTGCTAAAACTGTCACGAACTGGATATTCTGTAGGTCCAATTGCTAATACATTATGCAACTGTATTTGATCAATGAGCAATACCAGCAAGTAAAACAGATGTTTATCCAAACTGTGACATGCACATACACACACCCTCACCTATGACCTGAGCTCTGTACCACAAATTGTCATCATAGCGAGCGACATAGGCCTGTCCTATAACAGGACAGTAGACGTTGAGTTGATCTCCTCCAGCCACTGTTGTTGCATTGTAACAATCCTGGAGTTTGGCTGAGAGCAATAGGGACTCCAAGTTATCAACCTGGTGGGGGTTGGTAAATGGAAAAGATGCAGAAATGATTAACAAAAAAGTAAAGTTGTGTTTTGATGAAATGTTCTTTCTGGGATCACCTTAAAATGCTAACCTTTAAAAACTGCCCTATTTTCCCCTTTAAGAACAGGAGATGTCATGTTAATGTAAATTAACAATCTGAGCACATTATACAAATAGTGCGAGTGTTTATTTGTGTGCATATTTAGTACCAGTTGGATGTAGAAGTCAGCAGGGTTGTTGATGTGGGACACCACAGCATTGACCTCTGTGCTGATCTTGGGATAGGTAGGAGGGTAGTACATCAGGGGCTTCCTGCCCGATGTCACTGGAGAATAAAACCTTTTTTTGGAAGAGCACAGTCAAAGTTAGGCCAAAATCAATTATGCATGAACTTAATTCAATATGACTCCTGATTACTGACAGATGTGCTTGTCAGAATCTTCCTGGTAACTTCACGTGCATACCTGGCCACTTCAATGAAAACAAGGTACTCTCTGACAGAGATGGGCGTATCACTGGATTGGTCCATGGGAGTTTTCCTTAGGTCAACCAATAAAGAGTCTTTGTCCTGACCCAGAGGCCGCATCTCCACCGCTGCAGAGCCAACCACATTGGTGAATTCAACCTGTGCTTCTTCACTCCAGCCCTTAGTCTGAACACACACACACACACACACACACAGAGTAAACTCCTATTACAACTACTATATTTTACAGAACAAGTCAGACTAAACACTGCAACATAAAAGCAAAAACTACAAAGTACAAGATTTTAGGAAACAACGAACGAAATACTTCTGATTGTTTCTACAACATCACAACACAAAGAGCACAGGCAGAATTTTGTGTGTGCTGCAGCAAATGTTTGATCAACTGGCAACCCTTTCTAATCAGCAGGATAAGGCTAGGCCTCTCTGCTCCACCGATGTTTTCCCACAAACAGCAGTCAAAGTGATAAATAACAGTAAACTTGAACTCATGCAAGTCAAAAAGTTCTGTTCTGCTCATGTTTTGTCTTCTAAATACATCATACATAACAGGGTGGTTGCAATTTTGCTTTTGCTTATTCTAATATTGCAATAAAAACTTAAATAAATGTATATCTCAGTGGTCTTACCAGGTCATAGGGGACCAGGTCCTTGAGTGAACACCTGATGGCCTGGGGAGCAAAGTGACCCAGCACCACTTTCACCTCCTCACTCACCTTCCTCAGGTGGTTGTTTACAGCCTTCAAGGAAGACTCAGTGGTCCCCTCATCACTGAAAAGGTGTCAGATAAGAGTGGAGGATGTACTAAAATTATTTTCACCTGAATAACTGAGAAAAATGCTTCATAATTAAGACATTCAAAATAGATCAGTTAAGCATTTCTGTTGCACGAACTGTGTATGTATCAAAATACACTGGAATAATTTCATTAAAATGAGGACATACTGAGATAGTGAAATATTTTCCTCAAGTATAATATTTAATAGCATCAAATAATGCTTTGCATCTTTCAGTCATTCAAACAGATATGTTAGGGGATGTTTGGGCTCTGACTCCTCCTCCCCTTGTGTTTCTTGTTGTTTTCCCTCCCTAGTGTGTCATGTGTTGTCTCAGTCTGTCTGTGTGTGCTGGGCCATAGGAAGGCCATTCCTGGTCCCTCCTCCTGCCTGCCCATCTGATCTCCTGCAGCTCCTGTTCCTCCTCGCCTGCACTCCATCTTCAATCAAGCCATCTAGTATTTAACCCCGGTCCAGACAACCAGACCCCACCAGATCGTTCCGTCTTCTTTGTGGTATTAACGTCAAGGCCTCTTACCAGAATCCTCTTTTGACCTTCTGCGTTTGTCTGTAAACCTTCCTGGAGCCCTGCTTACCTGTTTTTTCCCTTTTTGTGCCACAGATTGCCCTCGCTAGCTCGACCGCTACACCATCCAGCCTGCCTCGCCTCTCAACCGGTTTGGTCACTTTCTCTCTCCACTCCTCTGCCTGCCTTGCCCAGCCATACACTTCCTCCTCCACCTGTCCACGCCAGCCCAGTCTTTACACTACCTGCACTCGCTTGAATAAATAAAACTGTTGAAATCATTTCTGTTCGAGCTGAGTCTGTTTTGGGGTTTTTACAGAGAACTGCCCTCTAACAAGAAATTGAAACAAGTCTGTTCTAGTGGTTGATGATATGGTCAAAAATAAATGTAGAATTGTGCAGGGAAAATAAAATAACTGCAAGAATTGCAAAGCAGATACCATTTTGTTTTTTCTATTTTAGTAGATCTATATTAGACAAAAGATTCTAAAAACTGTGAGAATAATAAAAGTGCAACATTTGAATTTTTGTCATTGCTTTCATTGAGAAGTAGGCAGTGATGTAGTACTAACAATACATTGCTGTATAGTTGTTTCTGTGGACCTATATTCCAGAGAGGTTGAAGTCTGATTGTCTGAAGTTTGATTGGAGAGCACATGGAACATGTCACTATAACATGGCTTCTGTCCTTGCCTGAGCTGCAGGGCTCCTTGATCAGCCTGTGCAAAATACTGATTTGTATATCTTCTGTTCATTTTTCTGTATACCTCTGTATGGTGATGCTTTTGGTGAGGCCATAGTCGAGGAAGAAAACTCGGATACTGGCCAACTGGTCAACTGTGCAAACCCTCACGGCCTCCGCACATCCATTCTGCAAGACTTCAACCACATGAGCCCTGCACCAGACTCCCTCCTTCTTCTTAACAAAGATCATGGTACCTGGAGAGCAAACGAGAAACAAAGGCTGAATCACATGCCAGACATTTTTCACTCCACTCTGAGAGGATCAGTGGTATGTGATGCATTCTCAATATTATTTGGTAGGAAATTCAAATAAATTAAAAGTGAAATACAAGAACTTTGCAATGAATAAATACATTTCCAACTAAAGACAGCAGTAATTAGACCAATTAGGAAACATACACACAACCTACTTTTTGCCAAATTGGCTGAAAATTTTGCCCTTATCCCATAACATTAACTTTCAGTGCTATATGGACGTGTCTCTCTCACAAAGATAACATATACACGCACCCGTCTCCACTGTGTCACTGGAAGTGAAGCAACAACTAACTCTGGAGCAGAAGTAGTTGATCTTCTTAGATAGGGTCTCACTTTCCCTCTTCTCGGTCACATAGCAGACATAGAAGTGACTGGGATCCACAACATGGGTTATCACCACCCACTGGGTGACTAGGACAGAGGAGCCATGAGAATGAGAGACAGAAGACAGATATTTGCAGGGAGCAAAAGGAACTAAGGGGAGAGGGAAGAGAGAAAAAAGAGAAGAAAATAGTCAGGTCACAAGGAAGAAAAACAGGATGATAGGTGACATTCAGGGAAATAAAATAAATAAAAAGGAAATAAGGGAGGAAGGAAGGAAGGAAGAAGAGAAAAAAAGGACAAGTTAAAGAAAATTAAGAAGACAAAGACAATGAGATGAAAGTTTTTAACATAGTTAATTAAGTAACTAAATATGTAAATGTTTTCCGCTGGCTCATGCTACCTGTTTTGCCAACACTAACTTTTTTTAAAAAAAACAGTATAAATGTAAGACATTGATTAATATGTTGCGCTGCCAAGATAAACAGTCACAGAATGTCACATAAGATAGATTAATAGATGTACTTTATTTGTCCCAAACTGGGAAATTCTTTAAAAGATTTAAAAACCTTGGACATTAACAAACCAGTGATTCTCTTTTGACTCTTGACATGGTAAAAATGAACTACATTAAAACGGTTTGACAATGACAATGACATCAATATAACTGCATGGTCATACAGTTGCTTCTCCTTACCATTTCTCTTACTGTTTTTCCCTTTCTTGTGAATTCTCCATTTATCATTTGCCAGCTCAGGGCCAGTGGGTGGGAGAGCTGCAGAAAGACACAAAGCATTGAACTGGATTGGACTGATTTGATTGCAACTGACATTACTTAAGTGAAATCAAAGTTAAACAGGAACACGTGACAAAGCCACACACACACATACACACACCATGTTCTTGTCCTTCATCTAAGAGCTCCTCAATAATTATGTCTGCGTCTGAGCTGCGGCGAGAGAGGTTGGACCTGCAACGAGGTCTTGGGGTTGGAGAGCAGCCCAGCAAGGACAAAACGCTAGCTTCAGGGTTCACTTGGTCCTGTCTATGTGGCCTAGGAATCTTATCAGAACTGGGTGGTGTAACGTTGATGTTCCTGTCCTCTGTACGTTGCCTGGGGGACTTTCTGGTGAACTTGCCTGGCTGACGGTCTTTGTGTGGAGACTCAGACAAGCTAAAAAGGAAGAGCAAGAGGACTTGGTTTCAAAACAGATGCCACATGAGTTAATAGCCATGTAAAAGAAAAAAAATCTTCACAAATAATACTTTATGCAATATTTGCGGAGGTTTTTAAAATTCCTGGGCTAGAAAATAAGAAACAGGGGTGTTAAGCAGTTTTCAAGCTCAGGTCCAAATCAATCCAAATGACATTTTAGAAGACACAGGACTCACCGTATTGCATCGCCGATTTCCATTTTTAAAGACAATGACAGACTCTGGTTTAGTCCTTCTGACTGGAAAACACAGCTAGAAAACAAAATATCCCCATATACACAAATTCAAAATTAATAGTATAAGCCACAGCCTCCAACTAATGTTTGTGAGACTCCCATGCTTCATTCATCAACAGCACAAAGAAAACTGAAGAGCAGAAAAAGAGTAGGCAAGTTCATGAATATTTCAAATATGCCTTATATTTTGGCAATGTTTTTTTATTTGACACAATTTGGTTGCCAGCTACAGTGGCTGATACAGCAGAAAAAACATTTAACAGTTGTATACACTATATCGCATCTTAATATTTATTATGTACCCATTATGTATTTTATGTACCAATGTTTATTGGTGTCAGGTGCATACTGTTGCAATGGTGAAATATCACTTGTCAGAACAGAACATAAGGTCTAACATAAAACACTGCAAGCAAACATCAGGGTTATAGTGACAAACCTCATTCCAGAGCCCACAGCAATGCATGTCATATCAAAGGACTGGGTATCCACAGGAGCCTGCAATGTCTCCAGAACCTATCACCCACCACACACACAAAAGCTCACAAGTAGAATGATTCAGCAGCCAATGCATTTCAAACCAGGAAATTTAGAAAATCAATGTAAAAAATGCAGCATTTACTTTGTGGTAGCTCTATAGTATCTGATCATGCGTTGTGTGCTCACTAGGATAGCACAACCATCATAGGATAACTAAGCATTAGGACAACATTTCATACCTTATCGAGGGTGCAGTACTGCTCCAGGAAGGGGACGCGGCGGACCTCTTTGGCCATCTGCATGGCGATCTCCAGGGTCTTAATCCTCTCCTGGACACAATGCACTTCTGCTTTGCTGGTGGAGAATTGCGCCTCCAGTTCTGTCAGCTGATTCAACTGCACATCTGTCCTGTTGACAAAAAAATTTGTGGCAGCAAGATAAATGCCGTTTTACAGACGTTATTCAGAAAACCATAGAACAACCCTGATACTAGTCTCTGTGCAATCACTGCTTTCCTAACAAGAGACATTTTTCCTAACAAAAGCATGGGATCTCATTACACAGCTTTCAGTTTGAGAGTATATTTTGACAGTTTATGTCCATACCACTTTTGAATAACATGCAAAGCTTCGTCTGCAGCTTGCTTGATCTCTGTCTCCAGCCGAGCTCTTTCTCTCTTCACCTGTTCTGCCAAACCAGTTTTCAGAGTCTACAGAGGTGAAACACAGACACGAAACATTCCAGCAACATACTTACAGAACAGCGTTTGATAAAAAACTAATTTTGATTTTTTAAAATAAAGGTTGTTTTTTTTTTTTTGATCAAGTGCAGTTTTCACCTCATGGATATGCTCCAGCTGGGCGAGATTTTCTGCAGCCTGGGATAACGCCTCATCCACTGTCTTCTCAATCTTATCGATATCAGCAGGCTGAATAAAAATAACCAGAATTTGTAACATTTTGAATGAAATCTGTTTCTGTAAATTCAAGTCAGTACATTCAAGTCACTATCCCACCACTCCTGCCTTCGACTCCACGTAAACATAACTTTCAATTTCAATTTAAGTAATAGGATTTATTATGTTCTTTAATTTGAAAAAGTAATTACTTACATTTGTAGTTACTGTCAAAAGAAGTGAAATTACCGTAATGCATTACTTTGTGTACACTGGTGTGAATGTAGCCTAAATGTCGCTCATTTAGGCAATATCTCTCCCCAAACACACAAGGGCAATTTATTTTTTTTCTCTTTGGCTTAAAAGCACAGAGCATTCATCACAATCTCTTGACACTTGCAGCACTGTGTTTTAATGACATCACATAACTATGATAAAAAAAATCCATGTCACAGGAAATATCAAATGTAATTTGCCATTTCCACCACTGTATGTAGCTTAATATCACAAAAGCTTGGAAGATATATAGCCTATCTGAACCTGGCCTAAACAAGAGCTCTCTCGCTCTCTCTGATTATTTTCAAGAACATCTTTGCAAAATTTGTAAGTTTTTTTTTTTTTGGCCTGATCGCATTTGTGTGGACGGCACAAGAGGAAGTCAATTGTCAATTGTGGTTGCCAGAACCGTCTGCTTGCAGATACGGACTGAACTGACATTTTGCTGAGTTTGGGAGAAATAGCAGATTCTTTATGTGTAGCTTGTTTGCATACTATGAACAGTAATGAATCATTCTTTGCACCGATACATTTTGTCCATTTCTCTTTTCTGGTTTCTTGAATATTTAACTTAAACTTAGACTAGTTTACACTAAAGACAGAGGAGTCCAATCCCTGTAAAGCGATTTGCAGCATGGAGTTTGCGAAATTAAGGTAATTGTTTTGTTACATGGCAATGACACAATTTGTGCTATTCATCTGCTAGTCAAGCAACTCAGCAACAGCTGAGAAGGTTAACCAAGAATGATGTAATCAAAACTTAATCAAATAAATACACTAGGAGACTACGGGCACCCAGACAGCCAGGTTCTGATAGATATACAGTAAGTGTTTGCAGTACAGCACTGATTTAAAACTAGTGTGAGTGAAATTTGTTTAGGAACCAAAAATCACAATCAAATTTAAATTTCTCAACCCAAACATACCTGCTCCACATCCACTGTATTACTGTTCATGTCTGTGGATGGCAATTCCTTCTTTCTGCGGTTCTTTAACCTGTTACACCGGCGACTTCAGAAGATAACAATAACAACAAGCAAATTAATAATCAAAGTTCAGACTTGTTCTCTTCTAAAAATTTACTATACAATCTCATTACACAAGAAGAAGGTAAAAGTTGTTCAAAATATTTGTCAAACTACATGTGTCAGTTGTGTGTTTCAGCTTAAAATTCAGAACTGTATTTTACCTTTTAATCTTGTTCATTTTAGCCGTGTAGATGAGGCCAGTGACTCTGCTATCTACCTGAAGCCCATACACCCCATCTTCTGGAATGGTCAACTCAACCTGCAAAGAGTGGGCTTTGTCTTTTCATTGACATTTACTTTCAACACAAAAGATATCATCAATGAAATAATTCATGATGAATATCATCCAGCTGCAATAGTCTGATTATTAGGAGGACAGGTTAAAATTCATCCAGTTTACTAAATTTGTTTTGGTCAATATTAGACAATATTTAAAAGAGTAACATCAGTGTTAATTTTACCCCACACTCTGGACATGTAATGACACTGCCACACTGAATGGACAGCAGGCAAGATGTGCAGTAGATGTGGCCACATATTAGCACACGAGGGAGGTTGCCATCAACTTCATCCTCTGGAAAGGAAGTAAACACAATAAAGATAATAAGGAATTATGTTACGTCACCAAAATACTAATGTACTAATTTCCATCAATGAATAACATATTGTCATTTTTAATTGCCACAACCAGTGTTTCCTATTCAGGTATGTTAATGGCTGCCATAAAGTATATCTGACTCGTTTAAGCATATTTTACTTATCTTTTAAAATGTATTTATTAATCCTTATTGTTTAAAGAATAATACATATTTTCACCACACTGCTGAATTCCTCAATGTATTAAAAAAGATTCAATATTTATTGGGCTGACAACAAAATTAACAGTGGCAAAGAAATCATTGCTCATTACAGACAGGAAAAAATAGTGGGATATTTGATATGTACAATATATTGACTTCAAGTTCATCAATAACATTATTCACGAAAGCAATGTCAGGAGCATAAAATGTGTAAATGTCAGCAGATACAACAGCACAAAGCAGGAGAGCAGGAACGTGCATTAATGTCCGGGTCTAAGAGTCAATTTGGAGAAATGTTCTCCACCTAGCTCTGCTTAAAAACAAACACAGAGGGACTCAACAGATTTGTATTGATGCTTAAACATCCAAATTTTCTTGCACTGAATCTTCATGTGGTTAATAACTAAAATGTTTATAAGCTAAATGGAGTTGGCGCAATATTTTGAGGCCCTTCGGATGAGCGCCATCACTTAGGTTAGCTTAAGTTAAGTTGATGTTAGCTAACGTAACAGTTGAAAACATATTGATTTAAGTTATTAACTTTGTTGTTTAACATGTTTAAGTCTTGAATTCAGATAATCAGACTAATTTTGCCACCCTCAGTGAGTTGCTAACACACGTGCGTTAGCTAGCTGCTGCCACCAGTTGCTAGCTCGCTGACGTCTGTTAGCGAAAGATTATTTATCCTGAAACACGATGTGACGGAGCGTTAAACTGTAAGAAAAGAGTTGTAAACGTCCTACCAGGCAGAGTGAAGGCCTTTCCACACAACTGGCAAATCACAGCGCTGGAGTGGACCTCTCTGTCCATCATGAATGACTTTATGAAAATAGTCCTGTCATCTCAAACGAGAAGGTGAAGGGCATTGTCTCTGTCACGTGACGACACAGGTGCGTTCACTGTACACTGAGTTAATCTTGAATAATAAGGAATAACGCGTTTTAATTAATAACATTAGTTCAGCGAATCGATTATTTGTTACCACTCTGGGTTTAATAGCTCGTTTCCTTTGTCTTTCATTGTATTTATTATTATTATATTATCATTTGGCCTGTATATAGTCCTGAAATGATGGTGATGTGTTCATGGGTATTGTGTCAAAATACATCTTTTATTTCTAACAGTAAACCTTCTGAATTTTTTTAGCCACTAAGCCACTCACGGTTTGTTGACATTATTTTAAGCCAGATCTGGGCACCAGTGATCTCTAAACAGGGTGCTTCTGCAGTTGTCAGGAGGTGCATGGACAGAGTGTGGAGATGCTCAGTTGAGATAAAATTATAATTTGGTAGTTTGAAAAAAAAAGAATGAGAGTAGAAGAAAACATGCTATTGTAGAAAGTCTGCAGAAAAGGTTGGAATGGATAAAGTGAATGGATAAAGTCATGGATGAATAGTTGAATCCTCCACCTGTCACCCTGGTAGGAGCAGATAAGAGTGATAACAGAAAAAAAATCACAAAAACCTCCTGATAGAAGAGACCAAGTTTAAACACTGACAATTCCACAATTATGATGCCCTTTGTGAAAAAAACCTACAGCAACGTCCACTTTACATAATAAATAGTGTTAACGAGACCCGGTTTATAATCCATTCAAACAAATAAATGTATACTGTACCTTAGCTCATCCTAAGTAGGTATGCCAGACAAAAGGCTGGGGTCCACTGGATTAGACTATATCATTCAATAGTATTGATTATTTTATAACTTAAGTGTCCACCAACTTTCAGGCAGAAATTGTCAAGTGATTAAGGAACAAAATGAGAAACACACGTTTGAATGTGTTTATTTCAGTATAAATATTGACTCTATAATAAAGAATCAATATAAAATGATTAAATAGATATAACTGACCTGATTTTGATCGACCATGACCAGCTTACATCACAGTGCAATTCACTCAATTCAATCTCCCGTTATTGTATTAAAGTTTACACAAAGTTCAGTGTTAAATAATTTAAAAATATGTAATGCTGGACGTTCAAATTCACTTTATTAAATTGAGGTCTATACAAAGTTCAGTGTTGAATTATGTATGAATAATATGTAGGACAACCCTCCAAAAAGCTGTTCAGTAAAAATAATGTCTAATGAAAACTGTCATATAATCTGGTTTCAGGTTTCAGTCTTCTCAGTCAGCAACAGCTGTCACAAATTTAAAAATCACATTAAAATTAAAAGCACCAATGACATATTTATTTCATCTGCGCCTGTTGTTAAGTTTAATGTCAGTTCAGGCTTAAAAAGGACCAAATTCATGAGTTCTAATAATGTTGTCTTTTATATACACACAAGGGGGCGCCAAAGACTAAGGCAGACACACAGGTGCTCTAACAGCTAATTGGTTTAAAAAGGCAAGGTGGAAAAATTTACCCAAGAGCTCTGCAAATGTGCAAATAGTCACCTTTATGTCCTTTTTTCATGGATAGTATATGAGACAGTCTGAAATGGGTAAATATGTATCTCTGGCCTCACATTTCGCCTGGTGAACATCTCCTCCTTATATCTGGTTTGGCATCCCTTTGTCTTTGAATCTCTGGTTACAGGTGATGATGTAAGGATATTTTGCAAGATGTTTATGTATGCAAAGAAAGCTCATTTAGTACCAGTGTGTTTGACATGCAAGATGTATAAATTGTAGACTGAAGCAGGATGAAATTGCATCATTTTAATCATGTTTTAATCCCTTTGTTGTTTTTTTTTTACTTTTTGTATGTTCTTTATTATTTTTCTCTATTGTCTTTCTTCCTTCTAATGTGTCACAATATACATTCCCCTTGTATGTTGCATTGTGTGATCTATTCTTTTGTCTCCTCTTGAACCATTTGCAAGGCTCCACAGCAGACCTAACGGCAGCATGTCGCTCCTCTCTTCCATCTGGGCGCAGCTGCCAACAGCAGTGCTGCCTGAGGACAATGGACAGCCAACCAGCGAAGCAGCAGTAACCGGGAGTGACAGCCAATGGAGAGCGGAGAGGCACAGACCTCAGATGGTAAAGGTAAATCATCTAGCATGCAGCACAGCCAAAAAACTTTAACCTTCAGAGAGCGGACGTTCAGGCCCCTGCAGGGGGGAAGGAAAGTGCAGCGCATCACGGGGGGCTTTCCATTTAGAGCTGGCAGGATGCAGCCCCCAAGAACAACTTGAAATACATGTGTTGTAACAGTACAACTCCCACCTCTGCATAGGTGTCTAAATGAATACAGCTCCGGGTGTTGATGTGAAGTGAAAGTAGACCACCGTGGCGTGGGGTGTCAAAAGGCCTGCAGGTATAAAGTACACCTGTCTGCTAATGGGAGGCAGGAAAACATCCAAGATCAGTTAACACAACAGCCCAAGGATGTTCAGCACTTCAAATGTATCTGACACACCCTCTTCTTGTTTTTAAGGAAATAAATACAGCGCATCACTACATGCAACACAGACAATGTAATGATTAAATTTCATATATAGATGCAAAATCAACACATAATCATGCAAAATAGAACAATGCCCTCCGTTAATATCCTGTTACTGTGTATGTTTAATGTATAGATAATCCAGACTTATGACTCAACATGACATTAAAATGATACATGAAAGAAAAAAATTAAATCATGTTTTAAGTTCTTCCTTTTAATGACACAACTTGCATTGATTAATTGCCTGAATAGATATTTTCCCTTGTCTGTAAACGTGTTGGAAACTTTCCACTGAACAAAAGAATATTTTTTCCATTGTGCACACTGAATTCCAGCAGATGGAGAGGATGTGGAGTTATGTATGAATCAGATGAGGTCACTGAAGGAATCTGGCCATTGGTCTTCACGAGGGCAGGATGATCATAGACAGACTGGAAGGGGGGCAGGGTGCGTACGTGTGTGTATGTGTGTACCAGGGTGGGGGGTAGTAGACGTGTTTACTATGGGTAATGAACCAATCAGCAGGCCGCCCAGGGGGGGATGTGGGGTGACTGCTAGGGGAATGGGGGTTGCCCCCCATCTTCCCAAATGTGGGTCACTTCCCATCCTCGGGTGATTTCCCTTGTGTTTCCAGAGGAACAATAACCCTCCTGCACCCCCCAAAACCCTTATCAAATCACTTACTCATTAATGATGCTCTTAATTAAGCTGGTTTGTCTCATTAGCCCTTTCCTGATGTCTCACACAGGCCTCGTAAAACCATCCATCCACTCCATTGTTATTATCCATCTCTTTCTTGACTCACTGATTGTGGGTCATCTCTCCTGACAGGAGATGATGTCTATAGGAAGCCGTCTATTTGTGTGTACCTCAAAGGTCTTGAAAAAAACAACCTCCCCCCTGTTTCTTTGAATCCTCCCTACAGTTCACAGAGTGTGAGTATAGGGTCTATAGAACTGAATTTATTGGACTGAAGTCGAATATATTGGGAAGCCTCAAATTACAGTCAGATGAACTATAAGGTAAATTTACAGTAACATTTAAAAGGAGTTTGTTAACCTTGATGCAAGCCTCTAACATACTGATTTTTCCCCAAGGAACCATCATTGATTTTTTCCAGTGACAAACCTTTTATCTTCCTTTGAATCTATAGAGAAGCCCCACTGACCCACTAGCTTTGTGAGCATGGTGTGCTAACAACCTCCTCCGTCTTTTCAGGTTGGTCCCGACCGTCTGAAGGAAATAAAAAAACAAGGAAAGGTCAGCAGACACGCAAGGAGATGCCAGGAGACTCATGGATCGGCTTTAAGTGGTTGCCCCCCCGCAGGCCACTTGGTCACAGCATGAAAAGAGCAGGGGCGATGGCAGATGACATTCGCTTTATACCTTCCCTAATCTCTTTGTCTGGTCAAAGAAAGACCTGCCCTCACACAGAGCATGATCATGCTCTCTGCCCAGTCGAAAACATTCTAACAGCTGACTACAAGGCAAGTCAGTCTAATTCATTTCATTTGATTTTCACTTTTCTCTGCTTTACATGTCTGAAGTCGACGTTTGTTTTTGATTGGTGAATATCTGCCAGAGAGCAGTGGTTGGAATCAGACACAGGTCAGTTGACACAAACACACACAGGACTGCTCTTTTTCATGTGATCACATCAGTACACATGATGCACAGTGATGTTCGTGGTGGGGGTGGGGGATGTGTCATACGTTTTCACAATAGGCTCAAAATGGCTCCATTATATCCATAGATTACAGATTTCCAGTTGACATCCTTGAGTGATTTTTTAAGGCTTGAGGCTTTTTCAATAGAAGCTTTGTGAGGTCTTGGTCTGTCTAACACACAGCACACACACTTTGTTTCCCCTCGACAACAAGACAGTTTTGGGCTCAGGAACCACAGAAAACACTGTGACCCAAAAAACAGAAAGAACTGTTTGCTTTCTTAAAATATTCAGTTACTTCAGTTGTTAGTGTGTTGACTCTATAGTCAGATTTATGGCTGATGCAAAGGTGTCATGTTCTTGTTTCTCACATTGGTGGGACCACCACAGCACCACATGATGCATTGTGCATAATTAGGCTGTATCTGCATTATTGTGTTTAGACTATTTTATTGACTTCAGTCATACGACCAGTCATCACTGTTGAAGTCCCCATGTGTTATCTCTCTGGCTGCTATGGCCCTGACATGTAGTTCCATGTTTGAGGAGGAGATTGTCAGCTATGGTTTGATACAGTTGCTCTGTGTGTATCCAGAGCTATACTGTAAACCCTGTTCACTCCGTCATGAATGAACCTTAACTCTGCTGTTGGAAAAGTCTGCAACAACATAGATAATATCTGCAGCGAGCTTCACCTGGACCAACCAGGCTCTCTCACTAATTCATAGGATTTGCTATTGCAGCAAGAAGTTAATGATTCATCAATGGCTTCTCGTCAAAAACATGACCAGTCGTGTTTGTTGGAATAAAATAACAGTTTAGAGAAACTGCCACCTGGAGTCAAATCATTTTGATTGTCACTCTGGTTAAAGAACTAAACCCCTGCTTCACCTGATGGGTGAAATTCAGAGACACAGAATGGATGGTGCCACAGAGGACATGAGGACTCACTGAACGGTTTGACTGTGATTATTATGTGAATCACACAGACGTTGCACTGACTAGATTTCAACTCAAACAAACAGCAATAAGAGATGTTGGATAATGCATTGGACAGTTGACCAACAGCTCTCTGTACCTTCAGAACACCAAATGAAGAAATACCTTTTGGAAGAATGGTGCTCATCCCTCCAGTAGAGAACTACATGCCTGGAGAATCGATCACACTCAAGTTGCTCTGGAGGTTTAACCAAGAACTGAGGACTTGACTTGGCAACTGTCTTTATAATCAGATGTGTCTCTAATATATTGTGTAAATTATTGGCAGACTTAGAAATTAGGCAGAAATGATGTTTTCACACAAGCAGTATTTATTACAGGAGGAATTCAGTGTAGAGAAATGTCTGTTTTTCTGGTCACACATTGTACATCAAAGTTAATGGTGTTAATCCTACAGCAAACTGGTGCCAGCGCCATACATCCCACCAGGCCACAGCAGCTCCCACAATCCCTCATTAAAAACAACCCAAAGTCAGGGATACTGCCTGTGAACCCTTTGTGCCCTCGGCCTCCCTCCCTCCCTCCTTTCTCACATCCACCCATACCTACACATACATGTGCTCGATCGCTCGCACTCCTTCACACAGACACTTGGACATGCTTCCACGCACCCTCCAGCCTTTATCCCTCATGTTCAAAGGCATAGTGAGCAGCCGGAGGTGGCAGCGGTGGTGGAGGACGAGGTACCAGTCGTTGGGAATAACTCAAAAAAAAAAAAAAGAAAAAAAGCCGGAGCGTTTGTAAGACGGGCCCTGCCGCCTCTGTGACCTAATACCCGTCCAACATCACACGGATCCACATCAAGGGGAAGGATTGGGAGAGGGCGGGTGAGAGCGGGAGATCAGACCAATCAGGCACCTCGTTAGCCCGGCTCACAAATGGCTCTGTCGCTGAGCATTTCACCACCTGTCCATCCCAAACACGATCAGCTCACTGCCGCTGCCACTCGGCCCTTTACACCAGAGGCCGCTGCCTGTGGAAAAGCAGCTTGTTATGAAAGTTGAGAGCGTGTTGAGGAGGGTTGGGTCTAAAGGGGGCGGAGACCTGCTGATTTTTGGGGGGTCGAGGGTGTTTTAATAATAAGCTGAGAGCAGTCTATGTTGCAATTATCTCACTTTGCTGCACTTACAGAATGCTTGACCTGCTTCTCAGCATTGATATGGCACATTTCTCAGGGCGGGGCGGGGGGGCGGCACAGAGGGGTCAGATCTACGTGGGAGTGTGTGTGTGAAAGAGAGACACTTCTGACCGTGTGTGTGAGAAAGAACATGTATTAAGTGTGATAGTGTGTTTGTCTGTGCATGTTTTTTTTTTACCTGTCATCTGCCCTGTGGTGGGACTGAGGCCGTGAGAGCCCCGGCCTTCCTGGGTGGGCGATAGGAGGGGTGAAGAGGTTGGAAGGAAGGCAAAGTTAGTGTTGGCTGATTTACCTTATCACAAGACCCAAAAAACCCCCCCACCCCATTCTGTTAGAAGTAGGACAAAAACACACTTATACTAGAAGAAAACATACAGGATATGTAAGAGGCTGAATCATGTTGTTGAGGAAGAATACTCTATAAGAATGTAGTATTTCCTCAGTCATCAGTGTGTCTTACAAAAACAAATACTGGGCTTTATGTTTTAGAAAGCCATATTATGACATAGAGGCACAGATATTCTTTCTGTAGTGATCGTTATAGTAAAACATATTGTCTTACCTTCTTCCAGTGGTGAGGTGTGATTTCATGCAAATCACTTTTATTTGTCCACATTTTCAAAATCAAAACCATATATCATAAAACTCTAACCAATAAAACCCAAACTACCTGCATGGCTAAATACCTGAGTTTTGCTATTTGGGTGAAGTGACCCTTTAAGTAAGAGATAGATATAGAATAGCAGAGAAATGAATGTAAATCAAAGACTGTCTGATGTGTTTCTCACACAGCTCAACAGGCTTTATCTGTCACTGGGTAAAGATAAATGTTGGGCTTGGTCATGGCTTTCATTTAACTCCTTTTTTTCCGAAACTTTTCTAACTTTCTCCTCTGCTTGCTGAAAATGAGATGCACTGTTCCTGCCAGAAATGCAACTCCGACGTGTTAACTTCAGCAATTAAGAGTATTTCCAAAAGAAAGCAGCAGGGGAAACGTTCTAGCAGCACGACAAAGCTCCTGTCACTTTCAGGTACAAAGTGAAAATCTCTCCTCTCTGCGCTCTGTGGAGCAGAAAGTCTATTTCCATCCCACTGATGTACTGCTGACAGATTTGTGTTTATCAGGAGGTGACATCTGTCAGGAGACATGATCCGTCTGGGATGCATTTCACCATCAAGTCTTTGGCTCTCCCACCTCCATCATTCCTGCATGAATCAGATGGAGGAGCAGCTGCTCGGGTGACTCAACTGGAATTTAGAATAGAAAAACTAGCACAGTGTGCCAAAGTGTGGCCGCGTTGTTTAGCTGAAACGTGACTTTGTTTTGTGTGCACGTCTGATTTAGGTCTTCCTGGATTCTGGAAAGACGAGCGACTACTTTGTGGATCGAGGATCCAAATGAAGAATAAATGGCCTGTGGCTCATGAATCATGTTTTTAATATAAATGTAGCTTAATCAAATCTGAATTATTTATTTTATTTATTATAAATTCAACAAATGATGGAAGACAAGACAAAGGTATTCTGAATGAACAATCTCAACAAGATGTAAATTGGATAAGAACATTTTCAAAGAAATACATTTGAATTTCTACACAAGTGTTGGGGATGATTCAGGGCTGTAATTCCTCTGTGCACTTGTAATGGAATCTCTTTAGACTTTTAGATTTTCAAGCTTGACTCTTGGCTGTCAACCTCCATCTCAAGGTGGTGAAAAACAGATTTATTTTAAGTGATGAAAATGGCAGATATGAAATGAAGAAGCACCCACCTATTGTGTGCAGGAGCTGCTGGTCTCTGATTGCTGGAATTCAAAAACAGGGACGAGTCCAATGCTTTCAGAAAATGTTGGCTACGAATATGAGTGATGAATGCTCCCACACATTCTAATCCTGATGTTCACCTGCCTTTCTGGGGAACTGGGGCACACCTGGGCTTGCTGGCAGGAATCAGCCGTTAATATTTCTTTGCCTGTAAAGTGGTGAGCTGCTTCAAAGCACTGCTTGGAAATGTCAAAAGCTTGACAGGTGCAGAGGCTGTTAGAAACACGATTTGTCTCTTAAGATCCGCTTTTGCCTTGAACTAAAAACACAGAGACCCCGATTAATCATCAAACCCTTACTGCAATTTACAGCACTCACACATATTGCCCAGTGACACACACACACACACACCTGGTCCGAACACAGGAGCGTGACACTCAGCCCAGACTGAGGAGACAAATGAAAGGACAGATGGTGGTGTATATGAGCAGCAGGTCCAAAGGCTCAGGAGGGATGTTAAAGGTGTTCTTTCCTGGCTGCAGTGCAGGCAACAGGAAATGGATTGTGTGCAGGAGGGGATTATGGAGGAGGATTCTTGGTACTGATCCTGCGTGTTCATAGATGAATGACTTTGTTTCCCCTAAAAGACATGAGGGAGTTGTCTATCATAACTCCATGGTGACACATGCAGATACTGTCGGGTGGAGGCTTCCAAAACATCCACAACATTTCAAACACTGAGTCCATTTCACCATGTTTGATAGCAGACTCATCATTCTTGATTTGTGGAGATAATAATGTTGACAATGACAGAGATAATGTTTGGCCTAAGTGGGTCTCGGGGGTTCCTTGCTGATTTACTATATAAGAATAAAAATGTCGTGTATGTCAGAAAAATCTTGTAGTCTTTTTGGGACAGTCCAAATCAATTCCTCATGGCAGGTTTCAAGTCAATCTGCAGGTCTTCATGGCTCTCAATGCTGACTCCTGAAAGAAATGACTCCACATTTTCAACACTGTGTTATTACTGTGTTCTACATATGTGGGACGGCGTGCATCACAGCTCTGGCAGGGTCAGAACTTTAGGATCTTATTCACACATATTCTCACCTGGAATAACATGCAGAACAACCAAGACTTACCTCAGTTTCCTCTTTAGCGCAAATTACATTTTTCATTTGATCTTTTTTCATTTCCAGCTGTTTTTCTTATATTTGATTCATTTAAAATGTTAATTGCTTTATTTATTCCTAAGGTTTTAGTTTACTAAACTGGCTTTTTACTTTTATTGCCTCTTCTCACCATTTTGAACTCAGCTTCCTGTTCTTGGGTTCTAGAATCTTTTGTCTCTTCTTCTTTTAACTTGGCTATATTGTAAATGAGGTCAAAGTATTTCCAAGTTAAAATAAGAGCTGTTGATGAATGTGACATCCCAAGCTGACACTGGTCAACGTGCCATTGTTTTTTGATTGGCTGCGTACAAGCTGATGAGAAACATCTCACACAGTGACATGTAAGGAATCACTTTCATCACTCTTAAACATAGAAGTCTTACATGGGTGCTCTATGTTTTCACTTCTTATTAAAGGTCATATTTGATTGCCTTGTGTGTTTTTTGCTGCTGTGTGATATTAGATGAACTGTTTTGTTGCTGTACATGAATTTGCTTCTCTGGGGACCAGTAAAATTCTGCTTGCCTTGACTTGACATTGTATAGGCCTCATAGCAGTCAGGAGCAGGTCAGGTGTCATGTCCTCATTTTTGTGGCTTAAGTCTGTCGAGTCAAGTCTACAGCTGGATAATATGTGCCTGTAAACCACGGTTGTCTCTGCCTGGTACCTTTTTTGCACATTCATTCTGCATCTGTTATCGGCTTACTGTCTGTCATGAAGCCACCTATATAACTTATGCACAGTATAGAGGGGTTCTTGTAACTGAGAGGCTGTTCCATGCAAATGAATGCACTGGCTGTAAAACTGTGAATAAGGACAGTGACCACGTTTTCTCAAGAACACTGCTCTGACTCTGACCAGCCTTTGGCAACACGGCCAGATGAAGCAGGGTTACTAAAGATCATCAAAACAAATTCTTTCCTTGACTAGAGAATGTTTAAAATATGTGTTGCACAGAGCCATAGTGGGAATGTCTTGGCGCTGCACTTGCCTATAGTGCAGAGGTTTCAGTGACACTGAATAAAGATCAGAAGAGATCAAATTTGTCTGGGATGAGGAGTTTATTTACCACCCTTTTTTTACTTTACACAGACACAGACAGGTAAGGGAGAGGACACACACACACACACACACACACACACACACACACACACACACACACACACACACACACACACACACACCTCTACATAACTGGAATTCTGTTGTCCTCTGCTGTCATCTCAAACATCCTTGTGTTTGTCAGCTCTCCTCCTCTGCTCCCCTCTGCACTTCGGCAGACAGTGAGTCTCTATTATCACCCTTCTCCTTCTCACTCTGTGTGTCACTGTAGACAGACAATGACAGCAATGCCATCAGCTGCCAAACCCACAGCCATAATGACAGCCCTGTGGTGGAGGCGGACCGCCCCCCTGTCAGTCAGAGTCACAGTAAACCGTGACAGTGACCGTGGAGGAACACCTGGCTGAATGTCTCAGGGCTGACGGAAGGGTAATGTGGCGGTGAAGTGTGGCGCCGTGCCACCAGCACACTCATGGCCCTGTAATCTGGGGAGGATGGAGGAAGTGGCTGACAGAACGACTTCCTGAAATGTTGCACAATCATAAACAGTGTTGTCTCCGCTCCTAAGACCAAACCAAGCCACAGTCTGGACAGAGTATTCAGAGAAGAATGCTTTGGATGTTAACGTTTCTGAAATGATGGTGATTGTTTTAAAAGGCCTTAAAATAATATAATAGCTATATTGTGGTGGGAAACATGCACAATGACTATATGTAAGGTTTCTTAGTACGACCTTTCTGTGTTTGGGAATAGCAACACACCAAATGTTCCATCTGTGATTTCTCACTCTGGTCTGAATTATAAAGCAACTAATACTGGAAACACATTGTTCCATATGTCTGTCGCTCAGCTGCTTCCAGTAGTTAAAGAGGAATGTACAGGATGTATGCAAAGCATGATGGGGCAATTAGCAGTGTAGTATGGATGTCATAAGCTCGGATCAGTCACCAGAGGTACACATGTCAGCTTGTTTTTCTTCTTTTGTATTCTTTGTCATTAGCTTCTCTTAGTGTCTCTTGTTTTCTAGTTGACATGCTGACACTATTATTCCATGAACATACTTAGCTATTTAAAGAGCCGCAACAGTTGGGTTTTATTTTCTTTGCCCCAGCCGTTGGTTCTGTTGGTGAGAATAACACACAAACCAAAGTTATTGTTGCAATCTGGAAATATGTTGACATTGTTAAAAGTTGGTCATGAAACTTGAGCAGTCAGGGGATCAGACCGGTTTAAAACAAGCTTACTTTTTAATAGGATTATCTCAAACACATTATTCGGAGGCTGAAAGTAAGAATGACCAATAATGTTGCGAATAATCCACAATTGCACAGGAAAAGAGTGAGGGGCAAATTCACAACCATTTCCCATCTCAAGGTCCAATTCAGCAACAGGTGTTGCTCAAACAAGCAGCTGAGTGCATTTTGCCCATGTTTGGCATCTGATTGCAATTATTCTTGTGTAAAGACAAACTCATGTGTCAGCTGACAGCAGGAGAGTGGAGAAAAGCAAAGATAAGATCTACAGTCTATGGACAAGATTGGCTGATAGAGATCGTGACAAAAGAGGTAACGCCCACAATCAGCTGATATGAGGAAGAGATAGGAGAGAGAGAGAGAGAGAGAGAGAGAGAGAGAGAGAGAGAGAGAGAGAGAGAGGGAGAGAGACAGGTGTCACTACCTGCTCTGTACTGGAAGCCCTGTTTGTTCTATAAGTGTGGAAATGCAGCCTTAGAATGTGGTTGTTTGGGGAACAGGTGTGGTTAGAATAACTGGTCACATGGTAGGACCTGACCTCTGCACAGGTGGTATGCTGAGCATTTCCAGAGTGAAAAATCCTCTTACTGACGCATGCAGGATGATAAATGTGAAAGTCTTTGGTGATTAGACCTCATGGTGAGACACCTTATAAATGATCCTCCACCAACTTTCAGAGGAATAATAACTTAATAATAACTTTCTCTCTACCTGTGTGTGGCTCTTAGTGTTTTTGAACTATACCTTTTTTTCTTTTGCAATGGGACTTATTTGCATAGAGTTTTGCTCCAAATGCATTACATAATTTAAATACATACAAAGAACACCAGTCTTATTTGTTGCAGGTTTAGTGGCTGCAAAAGACTGAAGAAGGTCTGTCCATTATGGTGGATGTTAGGGACAGTGTTGTTACATTCCCACATTTCAGCAGTTACTTTGGTCGGAAGCTATATAACCCCATCGTGTTCCTTAAAACCTGCTTCATTCAGCATGTCTCCCCTGAGATTACAGTCACTTTAGAGAAAGCTAAAAGAGTAAACTATATGCTGTACATAGACACCAGTTGTTCCAGTGCGAAGGTGCACAGTACTTCTTCAAACTAATCAGTACCTCTGATCTGCTATCACACTAATGATCTCTTACATTAGTTATATAAGGAGCTTTTATATAACTCTCAGTGGTTTAAAGGTGTAGTCAGCAGCTCAGCGTACAGGATGTAGATAGTGAAACGTTTAATATGGGGATTTGATTATTCTTTAATGGTACTTCCATTGATTATATTCATCAGGTATTTTTACCTGTTTCTCTCACACACCTCCACCTGCTGCACCAGCCTTCACATTAACATGACTTCTCTTCTTAGCCTTGGTTTCATCTCCGTCTTTTTTCCTTCGCCTGTCATTTCTCCAGCTGACCTTTCTGCCCCCCTGTCTGTCTCTGCCCCCCCTCCCAGAGCCGCTCTCTGCCAGTCACGTTTCATATGTTCCCATAAATGGGCCTTCATCAGCCGCTGGCACTGGCGTCATGGCTAACATGGCAACATGACTCCAGCAGACGTCCCCTCCTGTTAACTTCAGCGTGCAGTTCTTGTTGCCAGCTTCGGGCTCTGCGCTCGCTCCCTGCATCCACATTAGCTCCATTAGTGCCGAGGCGCACGGGGAGAGGAGCCACACTGCCTCGCTGTGTGACGACAACGCACTGCTGACGCACACACTCACACACTCACATAGTGGAGCGTGTGTGTGCTTGTGCGTTTGACTCAGAGGGATGGATGTCAGTATAATGAAAAGATCGACACCAGGATCCTCGACGGCGTCTGTCTGTTTGATGGAATACCTGTGAGGCCGCAGTCATTCCTAACTCGTTCACATCATGCCGACAACGCGCTGCTTCACAGGACACCTCCACATGAGACAACAGAGAAACGAGAGACCTGTATGAATAACACTTTCTGAATTCTCTGTCGTCTCTGTCGTCTGTATGTTCCACAGCACTGCAAATAAGCAAAAAAGACAAAGACAAATACTTTGTTTATGGACAATACTCTTGGGTTTACAGACAATTATTTGTCAATTTCAATATTTAAATTAAACCTACAATCTTAACTTTAAATTTTTAAGGAAAACAGCTGTCATGTTCACCATTTCTCAACTGTTCTGTTATGTGCAATATTTTCTGTGTATTTATTCCAGATATCTATATTCACTTTTACATTCAATACCACTACACTACACTAGTACAATAATTCAACTTGCTGCTACTTGCTCTGTGCAATAACCTGTATATAACTTTGTTCATTTACATATGTCCATACA
>JBBMOC010000107.1:763248-880148 GCA_037975185.1 Centropyge bicolor | reverse complement strand
AATTATGAAGCAAATCTGAGATGGTGAAAAAAATTCACCGAAAAAAATCACATACTATACATCAGCATAAATACATACATGTATGAACATACATGCATACATACATGCATGCATACATACATACATATATACACGCACACACACATACATGCATACATACATGAATGAACATACTTACATATATACATACATTGATACATACACACACACATACACACATACATACATACATACATACAGACATATATACATACATACATGTATGAACATACTTACATACATATATATACATACATACACACACACATACATACATCCATCCATACACATACATACATGTATACACACATACATACATACATTTATACACACACATACATATATAAATACATACATGTATGAACATACATACATACATGTATGAAGAAACTTACATACATACATACAAAAAAAACACACACACACATACATAAATACATACATACACACACACACACACACATACATATATACATACACGCATATATACACACACACATACATACATACACACATGCATATCTATATTGATGGTTCCATACACACAACCACAATATTGTGTTCTGTGAACTGCAGGGATGTCGACGAAAACAATTTCAGCAGTCATGAAACATGCAGCTATGTCGTTGGGTGTTCATGTCACCTGTTGTCTGTCCAGCAACCTGACACCAACCTGAGTGGACAGAGTTTATAGATCGAGACAAAAATAACTGCACCAGAGAAACAGAGAGGGCCAGAAATATGGAGGACGAGGAGGAGCAGGAGGTGAAGATGGAGACAAGCACAAGGACACTGACAGCAGCTCTGCGAGTATTTATAGAGGAACTGGAGCTGTTTTCCTCTGATCGATGGACAAACACAACAACACATGACCCGTCCACTAATGGCAGCCTGCTGCCTGTCTGTCTCTCTGTCTGTCTGCCTGCCTGTCTGCCTAAATTGCTCAGATAAACCTGTCTCGTCTTCCTCAGCTCCTTCCTGCATCTCCATCCTTCTCCTCCAGCTCCTTGTTTCTTCCTTTGGAGATGTTCTTTTCTTCTCTTTGAGCTCTGCTCCTCCTCGTTTCACTGACTCACTTAATATTCGACTGATTTATACTTTAGAACTTTTTTGTGTTCAAACCTCGGTCTGTTGTTTTAACAGGCCTCTGCAGATCGGAGTTTTGTGTCTGTTTTGTCTGAACCTGCAAAGCGTGAACAGTCTCCTTGAATGATGTTGCACTTTAAATAAACTCAAGTTGAAATTTCTGCAAATAACAACTGAGTAAGAAGTGCTGACTTTAAAGGTTCAGTGGAGAAAAGCTGCCTTAAAGCTTAAAGCTGGAATTCATATTTATTTTCAAATCATCTGCTCATTCAGTTTGATGAAACTCTGCGCTGAGCCGTCGGGTCCAGGAGGAAGAGACACCCAGGATCATCAGTGGAAAAGTTCTGTAAACAGTCGCCGCAGGTTTCTGACGTTTCTCCATCGGCCTCAGAGGAAACGTTTGGTCCAAACATAAAGCTCCTCTGACCCTTGGAGTTCTGCACTCGTCCACTTTTCCTCTGAGCTCACTCAGCTCAGCTTCATGTCTGTGTTGATACTCTGAGCTTGTTTTAGTATGACAAAACAGAAACGTGTTTTTCAGAGGTTGATGTGAGTTAAATCTTGTTTAATGAAACTGATCATAAATGAAATATTGACAGAGGAGCTTTAGTCTCCGAACTCTTACAAAATAAACAGGTGAAATGTTTCTGCTGGTTCTATGATTTGTCTCTTCATTCCCTTGTTGTGGTTCAAATGAAAGATTCCATGTTTCAGAAGCAGGCTGTTTATCTGACAGAGTGCTGCTGCCCCCTGCAGGACACTTACCTGCACAACAAGCAGGCTGTGTGAGCGGCCTGGGGACGCAGCGTGAACCTTCCATCACACGTCAGACCATGTGACCGAGGAACCGTCAAGAGCTGTAACTTAGACAAAAAGTTGGAGGACGAGAAACATTGATCAGAAACATACTGCCCATCATTATCATTGTTATGACACTGTTGTGTTTGGTCACAGTTCAGTCGGTGTTATTGGAGTTCAGACAGAAGAATCCTGTGGGACAGCAGCTTGAATGTCTTTGTGTCGTCTGTATATTTAAACAGGTTTCAGGTCTGTTGTTATATGTTTTTATATCTTAATGTCATATGATGAAGTTTTAGCTCTAACACCAACCACTAAAGCCAAAGTACATGTCTCACACTTCTGCCTGAAAAATGACTCAGAAATAATCACGTCATGTAACAGAAAACAAGACTTGATTTTACTGATCTGATTTTTAAGGATCTTACTTTTTTTTATTGATGTTTCCTTCAGAGAGTTTAATAATCAGACGTTAACAGAAGCACTGTGAGGTTTGACCAAGACACACAGCTCAATACTAACATCAACATGCTAACATCCTAACAGCCAAAATGCTAGCACACTGATGTTTAACAGGGATATTGTTTACCATCTTAGCTTAGCGTGTTAGTATGCTAACATGTGCTAACGATCAGTAAACACAGTCCAACTGAGGGTGATGTGAACGTCGTCAGTTCTGCAGGTCAGAAACTAAAGTGCTGACAGATGAACACGTTGACCTGATGGTGGCGCTAAATGAAAAGTCAGCGAGGATCATCACAGTTGTTATGGTTCATTCATCAGTGAGGTGGGTGTCCTCCTGCAGGCTCCCTCCTCACTTCACTCCCTCAGTGAAACAGTTTCCTTCTGTCCAGATGGTGAAAAGCTGTAATTTGCTTGAAAGCTCTGACTTGTCTTCATCAAACACTGAGAACTGAGCAGGAAATGAAGGAGGAGACTTCACAGAGACGAGCAGAGCTTCCTGTCCTGAAGCTGCTTCGTCCTCCAGAACCAACTTTCTCATTTACAACCACAACGCTTTCAGCAAACCAGTCCAGTGACTGGATTCACAGGGAACTTGGATGTGACGTTTTCACTCCATGTTACTCTTTGACCAACTGCCGTCAAAGACTTTCCAGCCTGTAAAAACATGAAGTCAGTCCACAGATACAGAAACGAGCTGCGGGAGCCAGAACATCCACAGAATCTGTCCAGTTCAGCCAAATGCTGCTCAGTAGTTTTGAACAAAAAGCATGTTTTCTAAATTCCTCATGTGTTTTATGTTTAGAAATCTTCATCTGTAAAGTAACTAGTAACTACAGCTAAATGTAATGGAGTAAAAAGTGCAGCCGTCCTCTGCTGCTGTTCTGGCAGCAGGGGGCAGTGTTGAGCTGCACTGAGGCTCAGAAGGCTTCTGAATGATTAATGAGCATCATAATGTATTGGGGGTGTGGGGGGGGGGGGGGGGGGGTCTGTAGATGTGAAACATAAACATATTGTTGTGTGTTTGTGTTTAAACGAAGAAAGGCGTCCAATCAACAAATGACAACAACGAAGGCAGATTTTCATCTTATAAACACACACACAACACAGAAAACACTCTCTCCACAGCTGGATTAAGTGTGTGTGTGTGTGTTTGTGTGAGAGACAGTTTCTGATTCATTTTCAGTTTGGAATTCTGATTATGTTCACCAAGGCCACTGATGTAATGAGGTTCACACACACACGCACACACACACACACACACACACAGTAGCTGATTGGTTGGCTGAGCTCTGATTTGCTGCTGAGGACTTTGCCACACCAAGGTCAAGGTGTGTGTGTGTGTGTGTGTGTGTGTGTGTGTTTTCTTCTCAGCCAAAGTCAAAGTCGCAGTACAACAATGTAAAAATACAAGCACTGTGTTCAAAATCCTTTTAAAGTTTCAGTCTTTCTTTGTTGTCAGCAGCAGGTTTCCTCAGGTTTTTTGTCCCAACATTAAAATGTGAATAAACAGTGTTTGTATTCTAGTCTTATTTAACCACTCAAGCCCACATTCACACATTCATACATGGACAAACCGTTACCACCACCAGTTTAGTTTATGAGCACATGAACATGATGTGTTTTCTGACGGCTCCTTCAGTCTGTACCATGTAGAGCCTCGGGGGGTGGGGGGGATCAATCAGGTTGATTGACAGACTGACCACCTGTCGACCAGTCGATACAACATCCTGCTGTGGTTTCAGTGCTTCTGTAAAATTAGATGAAAATGAGGCCTCTGGCCGCAGGAAGTGAAATCGATCAGACTTGTGGAATCCCATTAAAGAAACCTGTGGCTCTGAGTCTCTGTGGGTTCTGTTCGTCAGTGGGAACCCAGGAGTCTGTTAGCTCATGGACAGACGTGTCTTTGCAGGCGGCTGTTTCAGTCACGACGAGCGAACAAAGCAGCTCCTGAGTCGTCTCCTGGGGCCTCATGTACAAAACGTGCGTACGCACAAAAAAGTGGCGTACGCCCTTTTTCACGGCAACGTTCAGATGTATCAAGAGTGAAATGACCGTGGAAATGTGCGGTGCTTCACGCCAACTTCATGGCTGGCGTACGCACATTTCTACAGCTGTGGATCCTTTGGCGACACTTAGAGGTGATGCTGGGAAACTGTTGTAATACATAAATGTGAAAACAATTAATCATCTGACTGAGTGATGTGTATATCAGAGACACGTGAACAATTAATACTGATGAAAAATTAACATACGCAGGTGTCTGCAATTACATGAGTGGATTCAAAAGCATGCGTAAAGTGGGGCAAAAAATACCGTTATGGCTGCGTTAGCACTGGAAGACATTGCAAATGGTGCAGTAAGAAGAGAGCGTGTCTACAGAGACAGAAGATTTGCTGGCACACGATGACAGCGGGCTCATCAGCGCCGTAGAGCCGAGCCGGCCTCAGAGCGCAACACGGCGAGGAGCCATGCGCTGCCTGTGCCCATACAGGTGCTGACCACACCGGGGTGCCTGGGAACCGGGACCAGAGGGAGCTGGGAATGTGTCAGTCGACCCTGAGCCATGCCAGCCGTGTGGGACGGCATTATCAGGATGTCAGCCAGTTATATCAGATTCCCATATCTTGCAGCTGAACAGGTCGACATTAAAGCGCAGTTTGCAGCGAGAGCCGGTTTCTCTAATGTAATCAGAGCTATCGACTTCACAGCATCATTACTAGTCACTGGTTAAAGTTAGTGACTTACTGTTTTTTGCTGGTTAAACTACAACTTAAGATCTTTCTAACAAGCCCCAGATTGTCTCTGTGTGCAAAGTACTCATGTTAATAACCCCGTGCGTAAAGTCTGAAATGTCTTAATCAGCCTCACATTTTCCCCGGCGCACTTCTGCACTAATGTGCAGCAGGACTCACGAACCAGAAGCTGGACCCATTAACTTGTGTCCCTCCCAGGAGGCCACCCGGGCCCGGCAACATTTGATTTCAATCATGTAAAAGAGGCAAGGACACAGAAGTCACTTATTCACCAATGCATTTATTGATTCATTGATCTTTGTGAGGACGCCTATCAGTTGATCTGGGCGATCATTTATGCCGCCTATTGCTCTCACTATTTCGTCTTGTGACTCCAGCACAGCAGGGGGGAGGACACGGCCAGTCGGACGGGCGGCGGCAGCAGCAGGTTGCGGCGTACTGACGCCGGGGAAGCCAGGGACGGTAGAGGAATCCCCCGAGCCGGAGACGGCTGTGTTTTAAAATAAATTCAGCGATCAAACATGAGTCAAAATCTCTGATACCCTCTTTTATATGCTGCCATGTTTACATTTTAATTCAAAATATTTCAAACCAAATAATAGCATCATACAGCATTTACGCATGAACCTCTATCTTATAGGATGTGTATGTGAGGAGGCTACTGTATGAACACATTTGTTGTGAGTTACACAAATACATACGTACCTTCTTTTTAATCAGAGTCACCCACATGTGCCCCCACCCCCCCGAGAGCAGTGTCACCCAGAATTGCAGCGACTCTCTGGTCAAACGGCGTCTTGCTCATGCTTTTCTGATTCCCGATCACGCAGAGAGGAGAATCTCTGGCTCATTTAAATGCGATTTGCATATGTAAATTGGGGTGTGGACTGGGAGGGGTCGGGTACTCCAACACCTGCGCTCAATTCCACGTTGATTCAGATGTACAAAGAAAATGTGCTTGGATTCATTCGTACGCACGGATTGATACATCTGGATTTTTTTGTGCGTAGGACGTTTTCTGGATTTGAGCGTACGCCATGTTTTAGTAGGAAATCCACGCAAGTCTTTGTACATGAGGCCCCTGGTGTCTCCTCAGCTGTGTCTCAGGATCGTCCGTCTGTCTTCCCTCACACCTCCGTCCACACGGCAGTGTCTCGCTGTGCACGTCCTCTGACCTCTGTCCTCTATAATTACTAACATCCCTTAAATAAGAGAAGACGGAGGAAAAACATCTCACTGATTCCCTTTGATGTGAAACACTGCAGAGGAAGTCGACTGCAGTGAATGTCGAGCGGATCCTCGGACTGTGTCTGCAGGAAGCTTGATTTTTCATCACTGTTCTCCGACAATGAAAACATCAGTGAAACACTGAGAGACAGACTGATGTGATTTCAGCAGAGACACAGTTTGTATCTGTAACTCGGTCTGTGTGTTTGAAGGACAGACCAAGGCTGCAGTTCCTCGAATGAACAGTAGGGGCAGGCTTCAAAAGGAGTCAATTACATTTTCAATTTTTCAATATAATTTTATTTGTACAGCACCAAATCACAACAAAGGTTATCTCAAGGCTCTTTAGACACAGAGCAGGTCCAGACCAGACTCTTCATGATGTTACTGATAGAGACCCAACAGTCCCATCGTGAGCAGCGCTGTGTCGAGGACAAACTTCCTTTAACAAGCAGAAAGCTCGGACAGAACCAGGCTCAGGGACTGACAGACATCTGCTGCGACCGGTTTGGTCCAACATTTGACGCCCAGTTCAAATGTCTGACTTTACAGCAGAACGAAACATGTTGGCTGATTCTCTGCTTCATGACAGTGTAGAGCAGCAAAGAAGAACAATTTAATCAAACTGAAAAGACGACGCTAACATAAAACATCAATAAAAGAGAATGTGATCACTGTCTGATCCTTTACGATCAATACTTCATGTGAAACAGCACAAAGTCAATAAATTTAAGGTTTGACTTCACTGATTCTTGTAAATATCTGCTGATGCTGGATTTGATTTCAGCCACATGTTTCCAACAAGTTGGAGCAGCAAAAAACTGAAGACTGATCCAAAACCACCTGTTTGGATCAGCAGGTGTTTGTGAGGATGTGAACCTCATGGTGGCTCTGCTGCCACCTAGAGGACACTGCGAGGACTTCAGTCAACCAGCGTCACTGATTCAAACCAGCTCTTTGAGTCAGTCGCTCACGACTTTCCTGCACAGATGAAACATACTGAAGCTTTTTCTGACTGTGTCACAGTTTGCTCACTTCATGTCTCCTCCTCCTTCGACCACGTCGCCGTGACATCAGTGTGACGCAGCCATCTGTCACCATCTGATTCATCTTTCATGCCGACCTCAACTCTGATGTGAGGGCAAAGATAATCATCAGCGTCCTGTTTCCTTCAGTCCAGAAACACGCTCCTGCTTTCATTTCCTCCGACCTTGACCAACTGTCTTAATGCCTGATGAAAACTCCTCCACGTTCAACCTGAACATTTTCCTTTTAACTGCTGCATGAAAAAAGAAAGTTGTGTTGAGTATGACGGCTCTTGTTAATGCATACTTAGCAGTTCAGAATTTCCTACTGCATGCATTGTATGTATTCATTTATACACTTGAGAATGTTCTGAGTTCTTAAAAAAACCTTGTTCTGTAAATAGTTTTTAAATAAACAATAAATATAGCAATTTCTGATCATTCCATATCAATTTCAGACTTAAGATAATGTACCGATTTAAGCCCCACCCATTTCCGCACCACTTCCGGTTTAGGCCCCGCCCATCCCGGGTACAGCTACGGATACAGATAATGAAGAGATGCAGATACAGATGGTGGTGTACTCGCTCATCCCTGGTGCTCAGACAGGAACTGGAATAACTAAGTACATCTACTGAAGTACTTGCTGTGCTACTTCTGGCTCTTTATATTTCTGCTTAGCTCCATTTCAGAGGATAATGTTTTCTTCCCTCACTTGATAGATTAATGACATAAAACATTCAATAAAGCTGAATCAGTCAATCAACTGACTTCAGTTTGTCTCAGAGTGAATCAGCACAACAAGCTTCATTCATTCATTCATTCATTCATCACATTTCTGCCACAACAAGCAGCACAGGCCCTGACACAGCAGCAGGTGGACAACAGGTGACTCACCTGCTCCTCAGGGTTCCGTCAGTTCCTCCTGGTCTGAGTTGGACTCCACCTGTTCCAGCAGGTGTTGTGAGCTCAGCTTCAGCTTCTGTCTCATCTGATGTTTCCAGAAAGTCATCTGATCTGCTGTTAGTTCACAGTGAGTCATTCACCCAGCAGCTCCACCTCAGCACACCTTCTCTTCTTCATCTGCTCTCTGACAGTCTGGGTGCAGCTGGGCGTGTCACTGCCCCCTGCAGGCTGAAAAATGAACGACACCACCCCAGATCATTTTCCTGAGGAGACATTTTGCTCAGAAGAAGAATAGCTCCATCTCACACAGTTTGTTCCTGTCACCATCACAATCAAAGCTGCTGGACACAGTCTCATGCCCCCCCCACAGCGGCCCCTCATCTCAGTCTGGTGAGCTGAGGTCAGTCGGTGTTGAGCTGCCGAGACACAGCCAGTCTGTCCAATGAGGTTAAGCTAAATGCAGCATCACACTCATGGTTTCAGATCCTTTACATCTAACAGTCATGAACAAGCTTTGACACCAACGTGAGGACGTTTGACTGCAGGAGTCGGCCGAGTCAAACTCTGGAAATTGCTGCAGCACCATTAGTTCTGATTTGAGTTGTGATATTTGGTCATAAATCAAAGAACTGGACAAACGTTCACTTAATCCATAAAAAACACATGACACTGAAAATCCTGGCTTTTGTTTGGGTGGACATGTGACTCTCTCTGTTTCCGTGACAACACAGTGAGAGTCTATTGATCAGCGAATCAGCAAAAATGAAATCTGCATCCTTTCACACACACATACACACACACACACATCCTTTCACACACACACACACACACACACACACACAGGAGGGATAGAAAGAACTTAAATACAACACAGTCATGATGAACCTGATTTAAACATCCAGGTGAAGTGATGTGTGTGTGTTTCTAGATTTCTGTGCTTCAGTGTGTGTGTGTGTGTGAGAGAGAGAGGAACAGGAAGGTCTGACAGTGCAGATAAGTTTCCGTCTCGTCCTGGTTCTGCAGACGTGGTATCTGTCTCCTGCATCACCTCTGACGCAGCTCATTGATCCACTGCAGGAAAAGAGCAGCATCCTTTCACTCCTGCTTCTTCTCCTCCGTCTGACTGCGAGCCGACACAGGCCCCGTCAGCCGGAACCTGGCCCACCTCATTATTTGGAGCTTGGACAACTCATCTGTGCTGAGCTGCGTCTGTTTTGGACGAGTTCACATTGTGTTTCTCAGCGAAGTCATTTCTAATTCAGCCAGGATGAGGAAAGACTGGACGAGTCTCAACGCAGGTCGTGACCGTCTGAAGCCGCAGGGTCAGATCTGGACTCACCGCCGCCTCCGTGACGTCCGTGACACTGACCCAGCTGCAAAGACCAGTTCAAGGAGATAAACACGGCGCAGCCCAGTGGACAATCACTGCATTTCCTTTCTCACTATAAATACCTCTGTACGAGGAATCGATGGGAGGAGGAGCCGAGAACTGTCCGTCTGTGGCAACTGCTGATTGCTGCTGTGTGTGTGAGAGAGAGTGTGTGTCTGTCTGTGAGTGTGTGTGTGTGTCTGGCGGCTGCTGCTTCTCCCTTTGGTGCCTATTACTGAGGACTCTTGTTCAGGAGCCGCTGTGAGACTCTGCAGACCCCATCGACCCAAACATCCATCCGGAGCATGAAAATCATTTTGTCTCTGGCCGACAGAAGAGGACTCTTTTCTCCTTGTGTCTTTGGACATCCATCGTCCCTCCACTGTGTCTCCTGTTTGTTTCTTTCTGCATCGTCTCATTTTCTTCTTATTTTCTCATCATGACCTGATGAAACAGATTTGATGCTGAGTCTGTTTACAGGTGATAACTCTGTCTCACCACAGAAGATGTCACCGTCTCAGTGTCCCCCGCTCTGATGTCACAGTCTCAGTGTCCATCGCTCTGATGTCACCGTTTCAGTGTCCCCCGCTCTGATGTCACCGTCTCAGTGTCCGCCGCTCTGATGTCACAGTCTCAGTGTCCACCGCTCTGATGTCACCGTCTCAGTGTCCACCGCTCTGATGTCACAGTCTCAGTGTCCACCGCTCTGATGTCACAGTCTCAGTGTCCCCCGCTCTGATGTCACAGTCTCAGTGTCCACCGCTCTGATGTCACAGTTTCAGTGTCCACCGCTCTGATGTCACAGTCTCAGTGTCCACCGCTCTGATGTCACCGTCTCAGTGTCCACCGCTCTGATGTCACAGTCTCAGTGTCCCCTGCTATGATGTCACAGCCTCAGGAAACGTCTCAGAAGCGTCTGTTCTGCAGGAGACACATTTGTTATAAAGGTCACTGCTGGTAGTAAAATTTCCTCTTGGTGCTTCTCAGGTGGAGAAAACATGATGAAAAAAATTCAGTCTGACTCACATAATGAAACAGTTTGAATCCTAACTGAGGTTTGGGCTGATGGGGGTTTTTTTAGCCCAGCTCCTCTGGCAGCGATTTTGATCCAGTTAAAGATCGTCGTCATCAGAGTAGAAACAGAAAACAAACATGAGAGCAAGTGTATTTCAGTGAAGTCAGTTTCCAGTAAACACAGACTGAACCTGCTTCTAATGATGATGAAGACGACAGTTAACCTGGTCGAACTGTTCGATATCAACTGAGACCAAACATCATCCAGCCTGACGTCTGAGAGAGACACTGACACAACGAGGACATAAAGCAGAACAACAAGCATCTGGAAAGCAGCTTTGAGCTAAATGCTAACACGCTGATGTGCAGCAGGTCTCATGTTCAAGTGCTGACGACTGACAACAGACAAACATGGAGGAAGTGTTCAAACATCCACTGCATGATGCAGCTCGGCCGTTTGCCAGCGGTGCCGTCCTGACGGCGCTCAGCCCTCAGGATGCCGCTCTGTCTGAACAGAGCGGGGCCGGAGGAGCCGCCGGAGCCGAGCCCAGTGTTTACGCTCCGTTTGCCGGGGGAGAAGGAGGCAGCTCTGGCAGAGACAGGCTCAATATTTGCATTGGAAAATGTTCAGGAGCGAGTGGAGGCGGCGCAGCGGCGTCTGTACGAGGTGAGACACAGGAGGCAGACACTGCTGCTGAGCCGGCTCTTATTTTGAAAGAGGAGTGGACAGGAAAGAATCTGAGCCTGGTTACCTCCAAAATGAAATCAGGAGAGGAAAAGAAAGAAGGGAGGATTCATGGCAGGTCTGTTGGACCTTTGACAGGTGAACCTAAAACACTGTCTGTTTCAATAACTGTTCAAATAGGTCGATAGAAAGCAGAAGACGACGGCGTCTGAAAACACTGATGTTAGAAAACGCCTAAAATGCAGCAGCTGTTTTTCTCGGAGCTTCTTCTTCACAAGCTCAGCTTTAACTACGGGACGAAGGGGAGAAGAAGTCGAGCGTCTCCTGTCTCCTTCATCCAGTGATCACAATGATCCTCAGAGACAAACAGCTGTTTTCTTCGCTCGCTGAAGCTGAGTGAAAGTGATTCCTGGTTAAAAGGACAGAAAGGTCACGAGCAGAGCTGCCGATGTCCTGGTGATGCTTCACTCCGTCACGACCGCCTCGGGCTGTTTCCTGAATGTCAGCGCCTCTGACAACGCTGCCCTCACACCTCAGGCCTCCTGGTAGGAACCGTGACCTCGAGCCGGACGACGGCGGCGTCATCTCATCACCAGCCTGAAGCTCTGAGGACTCAGAGATGCTGACAGATGTTTTCCGCCCTCGACGTCACACTCGCCAGTGTTTTCTGACAAACACGAATCTGACGCATGTGAAGTTCGTATCAGTCCAACTCCACACACACTGACTGCACTCGGTGCTTGAGCCTCATTACACACCATGAAATCAATTCCTCTGAAGTTCTGTGCAAATGATCCAAACAGAGACTCGTGCCCGGAATGAAAAGGTTTTTATGGCAATAAAGGCAGCACAGCACTTTGTCCCGATCGTCGTGTGAGGAGAGAAGTGGAACTGCCGCTGTTCTCTGAAGGAGGAAATCGATGGCACTGTTGTCGAGCTCTTAAAAATATTAATAAGGAGAAGTTGACGTTTCAATTACTGCAGCTGCTGACTGGGATCCCTGAAATGAACTGGCTCCTAAAAAAAAGACAAACCTGGAAAATCAGATCGGGAGCATTTTAAAGATGAAATATCCTATAAGTGTTTTTTCTGCTTCTATGAGCACAACGGCTCCTCGTGTCTCCTGAAACAAAACCTGTAAGTGACTGTTGGCTGGTGCTGTTGAACCACCTACTGATACCTCACACTGCACCTGGACACAGGGGCCCCTGCAGGGGGCGCCAGAGCCGGATCAGAGGATTCTACCTGCAGCAGCACATGGTCCCCCAAAACTGTCTTGTCAACAGGCTGACAAGCTACCACGCTAACAAGCTAAAAGGCTGACAGACTAACAAGCTAACAGGCTATCAGGCTGACAAGCTAACAAACTAACAAACTAACAGGCTGACAAGCTAACAGGCTAACACGCTAAAAGGCTGACAGGCTAACAAGCTAACAGACCACCAAACTAACACGCTAACAAGCTAAAAGGCTGACAGGCTAATAAGCTAACATGCTAACAGGCTAACAAGTTTAAAGGCTGACAAGCTCATAGGCTAACAAGCTAAAAGGCTGACAAGCTAACAGGCTTCAAGCTAACAGGCTAACAGCTGATTAATTTCAGTATAACAATCTGGATTCTCTCATGTTTCTTTGTCATCATGTCCTTGCGGAATCTAAATATATTCGTGATCAGAGAAGAAATGTTACATAAACTGTCCTGTTGAATCATCATCACCGCTGCTAATTCATGAGCTGGAATTTACTAGAAAAGGAAAAAACAGAAGTGCTGACTTTTGGACAGTCTGTCAGTAAAATGAACCGCTCAGCAGCCGAGTTATTTATCCAGTATTCACAGGAAAAAATATGCAAAAGGCAAAAACAGCACAAACAGCGGAAGTTCAGTGACCGAATGAGGGCTGTGTTTGGAGCCGACAGTCAGCTGACGGCTGTCAATCAAAGTGACGTCGCTCTTCAGTTTCAGGTTTTAAAGGCGTGTTATAAAAACATTCACCCCCGTACAGTTGAAGTCACGAAGTAGAAACTCAGCTAAAGAGACTAGAGCCATGTTTTGAACCAGGATGTACATGTGATTTCTTCTGTCGGACATCTTAACATGTCCTTCTGGGCCCTGGTGTTCATTGGAGGAACTGCAGCTTCGTGTTGGCTTCATGTTTCTTCGCTGGAGTTGGATGCTTGGTTAAAAGACAATATGTGATCATGTGTTAGCTGGA
This sequence comes from Centropyge bicolor, assembly GCA_037975185.1. Lineage (NCBI taxonomy): Eukaryota > Metazoa > Chordata > Actinopteri > Pomacanthidae > Centropyge > Centropyge bicolor. Next base: position 866,568 of record JBBMOC010000107.1, on the reverse strand, counting down.
CAGTTTGTTCAGGATCCAACAGAAAACTCTGGAGCTTATTTTCAGGCAACATATAACAAAGTTAGGAGGATTCAGTCGCAGCACAAATGATTGTCCAAAGAGGCCTTTTGAGGAAAACTCACATCAATGAGAATGAATAAAAGATGATGAAAGAAAAGGTAATAACAACGTTCCCTTGTCTTCATGTCAGCTCAGCGAGTTTGAGAGGAGCTGGATCCCCGGGGGCGTCGGGTTGTAAACAGCTGGGAGGAGGCTCCGGGTCCCGGCTGCCAAAACATTTGGAATAAAAAGCAATTAGCTGTGTTTACTTTGCCACAGGGAGCCGGCCCCCGCTCGGCCGCCACCTCTACGGCCTTTTCTGTTCCCGTCCTTTTTGGACATCCACAATATTTAATTGGAGGCTCTGTGAAAAAAATCTGGACCCACGTTCCTTTTTAATAAGTTGAAGTGTGAAAGTGAAGCTTCCTGTTCGTTGTGTTGGTCCCACAGACGATCTGCTGTCGGATCTCAGAAAATTAACAAACACTCCCAGACCAACAACTGACCGGACTGATGTCTGTGACTTTGTTCACGCAAGTCGTCGTTGAGAGGATGAATGCGGCGTCTGTTCTGTCTGTCGCTGCTTTCAGGAGAATCTATAGAACATATACGAACTCCTGAGAGTGCGAGTCGTCCCACGGAGGCGACGTCAGCAGCTTCTGTTCCTGCTGCTTTTAAAGCTGCCGTCTGTCAACAGCTGCTGGAACAGGACGATAATGTTGACTGCCACCACAGTCGAGGCGGAGGCATCTTTATCACCAAAATGTGTTTGGAGTTTCCCACAGAAGAAGAAGGCTGGAATTCAGGCTAAGTCCCTCCGCAGGTAGCCGCTGAAGAGCAGAACTGTAAACACAGGACAGGATTAATTTTCCTCCACTGTCACAGAGATCAGAGCCACAGGCAGCTCAACACTTTGTGACTCACAGATAATTTTCCAACTTGTGTTTCTTTTCTTTGTCATTTATTTTTCTGCCCACTTCTGACAGCACCACGGAGCTTCGCTGTGTTTCTGCCGGCAAGACGTATTAATCTGGGAACGACGACCGTTCCACCTGAAATGTGTGGATTTCATTGGCCTGTTGGGCCGCAGCTCCTCGCACAGCGGCAAGGGGAAGATTGGTGGCCAGCTGGGATCCAGGTGGCAATCCTTTATTTCTTGACGTCCCTTTTTCCCCACAGTTTTCTTCTGGCCAAGGTGAACGCGTTGTAACAAATGACTTTCACTGCCATCAGGAGGCGCGCAGGAAACCCCCCCCCCGGCCCCTTCGGGAAGTCCTGAAGGAGAGAGCTGATGGGAGACATGTGGACGACTCGCCTGAACCGGACCGACGCCTCCACCACCGTGCTGTGAGGCTCCGCCCACCACGCTCACCTCACCTGCTCCCCACTCGCCTGTTCCCCCCTGCACCTTTTGACGACTTGCTGTTACCTGCGTGTTCACGCGTGCAGCTGCTTCACACACTGGATCATACAGTCTGATAAATTAATGCTATTACACATGAACAGGATGTGACGGGGTCAGAGGTCGGACTAACATACCATGTTGTGACATCGCTGCTGCACAGACTCAGACTGATCCTCTACATCCTCTCACTGTCCGATACAGAGGAAGATTTGATAATGAAATGATGCCAGCAGACGTTCACATGTTGGTTTTTCTCTTCCTCTCTGACGATTGTTTCTGTTGTTTGTTGGTAGTATTTCACCTTTTTGAGAGTTAAATTGTTTTTCTGTTCTTGAAGTGTGTGTGTGTGTTATCTGTATGTGTGTGTTGTGTTAACCTTGTGTGTGTGTGTGTGTGTGTGTTATATCTCTCTCTGTTATCTCTGTGTCCTCTCTGGTCGTTAATTTCAGCTGCTGTCATGTGACCAGGACACAACATGATTGTTGTATGATGAATTGTTTTCTTGGCATTGAACAAATGGAGTTGAAAACACACACACACACACACACACACACGCGCGCGCACACGCACACACACACACACACACAGAGTTACAGATATGGTTGGTCTGTGGTTCACAGTTTGGAGACAAAACAACATTTAAAGATTTGACTTTCTTTAATGAACCTGTTCAATGTTACAGTTTAGTTAATGCCCCCACAGTTCTTCTGTTCTCAGTGTGTTTATCAGAGCACTCCATCCTGTCTGTGTTTGTGAAGAACTGTGCAGCTGCTGAATAAGAGCTGATGCCGGCGGCTGTGCTCAGTTTTAAGTGTTGGCTGAAGGAGCTGCAGGTGAGTCTTCGTGTGTGTTTAGATGTGATGAATGCAGGTCACATGACTCGTCACCTGTCCGGCTCGTCCTCCTCAGGCTGCTGCTGCTGCTGGCTGGAGGAAAGCAGTGTGACCTGTTTCAGATTTGATGGATTTGCATTGAAGCTTGCTCTGATTGGCTCCTCGCTGCGTGCGTTTGTTCTCAAAGTGAGAAATTTAAATATTCGTTTAACAGCCTGATGTTAAGCGAATATTTAAAAGCAAAGAGATAGGTGACAGAGAGACTTATGAAAAATACACCTGGAAGAGCTTGTCGGTGCTGACACGGGATCACGGCGTGAAGGTGTGTGCCAGCTCCCTGTGCAGTGTGGAGGATGTGGCTTGTGGGAGACGTGGGAGAGCTGATCGGACACGGCTCGGTGAAATCCGAAAGCAGATGAACGGCTCCGTGGTTCTGTTTGTGGACAAGGTGGAGCAGGCACAGCGGGTGGTGGAGTCAGGCTTCTCCGTGAACAGGTGTCACCGCTGACTCTGCCGGCGACAAAGATCACGCTGTCTAACGTCCCTCCGTTGTCCCACCCTCCCGCGGGAGCCAGAAGACAGACAGCAGGGAGGGACCACTGACTGTATAAAACATGGACGTAGTGTCTGTGACGTCACCCGTAGATTTCTGAAGAGCAAAAATGAAGCCAATCATAGGGCGCAGCCATCTTGGTAGCCTAACTCCGGTTACTCGAAATATGGACAAAGAGGTGGAGCGAGGGCGGGTCTGAATGAAGCCTGTTTCATGAAACATGCTCACCGAGGTAGACGGCTAACCCGGTGGTACTGGCTGGCTTTGCCACCGATTATGGTACTTTAATAGCCGGCGTAACGTTACGTAAGCCTCCAGTCGATCACAGTCAGTCAGTTTCTGGAGTGTAATAAACTTAAAATTTCTGTTTTAACAATAATATAAATATATAATGGTTTAGCTTCAATAACCAACTCCTAACCTAAAACAACATCTGGGTTAACGTTATTTCTGGAAACATTCAGAAATGAGACGTTAACATTTTGAAGTTACGAAAACTTTATTGCATTTACACACAGTTGAGTTTAATATCACATAACAGTAGTTAACAAATGTGGAGGATTTTTATTTTCCCACAGACGCCTTTTATTCTAAAGTATTAACACCCTAAACTATAATACTTGTTATTACGTTTTGACTTCAGCAGCTTTAATAACCGAAACAGACACTCCCGTTAGCATCGTTAGCTTAGCTCAACCTCCGCCGTCTCCCCACGGAGACACTCGTCCTGGACACCCGAGAGAAACACAGTCAACACGGCAGCACAGTCAAACTCCAGCCAACAAGCAGCTCCACAAACACCAGAACAAACTCACCGAGAAAACAGCGCAGACGTTCCGGACAGAGACACCACACAGCCGGCAGCAGCTAGCCCGATGCTAACTCATTAACAATATGTACTCGTAAAGGAAAACACAGCAGTGCTGACTTTTGGACAGTCTGTTAGTAAAATTAACCGCTCAGCAGCCGAGTTATTTATCCAGTATTTACAGGAAAAAATATCCGAAAGGCAAAAACAGCACAAACAGCTGAAGTTCAGTGACTAAATGGGCTCCGTGATTGGAGCAGGCAGCAGTCAGTCAAAGTGTCAACATGTTTTCTTCTGCCATAAAGTCGGACATTTTAACATGCAGATCAAATGTAATTGACTCCCTTTTGGAGCCTGCCCCTAGTGTTTATTTGAGGAACTGCAGCTTTTGCACTTTGCACTTTGCGCCGGAGGTTGCCACTTGGGACAGAAGCGCTGTCAGACAGCTGTGACAGCGAGAGCTGCTCCTCTGAGTCCAGTGACGTCACTCACTCACAGGTAGCCAGCCAGGAGCACGTCTACGCTGCCTCAATGTTTAAGATGTTCCTGTAGCAGACTAAATGCATGAAGGGTGTGAACGTGGAAAGTTACTTTCCTGACAAAAAAATGCTGTACTCTTCGGTTCGGGTTAAGATCAAAGTCAGAAAACAAATATGTTAGTCTTTAAAATGGCTTTTTTAAGCACTTTTTTCTTCCGTTTATGTTTCTGACTCTGGCTCTTCACCTCTTACTTTTTATGGATACTTTTAAAATCGGGTCTTTAAACCTTAACAGGGCCAGAGAGGCAAGGAAAAGAACTGCTGTGTATGAACTGAGCAAACTCAAACAGATCGACGTCCTGTTCTTACAGGAAACACACAGCGACAGTAGCAATGAGGTGGACTGGCGCAGAGAGTGTGTCTCAGTCACCACAGCTCGCTCTGTGCAGGAGTGGGCTTCCTCTTCTCTAACGCCTTCAGCCCACAGTCTGTGAAGTTGCAGCAGTGTCCTAAAGTCACCAGCCTTGGCATCACCATAGACAGCGATTTTAAATTTGATAAACAGATTTTGATGAACACCGCATCACTGATAAAGAACAGCACATGGTAAAGATGACAAATGGTTTCCACACAATACCACACTGTTGAGTTTCTCCAGTTTCATTAGTTTATTCATACTCATCATTTATCGCTCATCTTTATACTCATCTTGCAGCAGTGCTGAAGTGCTGTGTTGCTAAAATGTTGTTCTCCTCCACAGCATCAGGGTCTGAGGGGCTGAAACAGAACTGCTGCTGGGTGCTGCCTTTTTGACTTTTCTAACTTTTTTATGATCGAACATACCATGTTTAACTGGGTCGGGGGGTGGTGGTCTGTGCTTTGTGTGAAATGTTGGGGTTTATTAAGTTTTGCTTTAATGTGTGACAGTTGAAGTGGTGAGTTGTATGATGGAGAAAACTGGTTCACCTTAGGAATGTTGAAAAGTGGTCAAAGTATCCAAAATGAGAGGATGATGGAGGTAATTAGCTGTTGGTTGGTCCAGAGGGAAGGGCTCAGTGCTTATAAGCCTCTGACCACCAAGAAGCGCGAGGATGAATCAGTTGGAGGTTGGCTTTGAGAGAAGCAGGTCACAAGAAGATACATTTGAGTAAATATAGTGATATTGTTTTTGGGTTTCTTTTTTTTTGTTTCTGTGGACGTCCAAATTTTTGTTTTTTCAATGCATCCCACAGTACATCAAGGACCTCATCCAAATCTATATTCCAGCACACAAATTGAGGTCCGAGGGCGAGACTTAAAACCAGGGGGGACAGGGCTTTCTCTGTGGTCGGCCCAGACTTTGGAACGCCCTCCGCCTCCATGTCCCAACAGCCCCTACGGTGGAGTGTTTTAAGTCTCGTCTGAAGACCCATTTTATTCACTGGCTATTTAACTTTGCGTGAGTTTTGTGGTCCTCGGTGTCTTTTATTTATTTGACTATGTTTATCTGTTTGATTTTATTGTTTTATTTATAGCACTGTTTTAGATTTATGCATATATTTGATTATTTATTGCTATATGGATTCGTTTGTTTTATTGTTTTTATGTTTTTATGTACAGCAACATTTTTGTTGTTTAAATGTGCTATACAAACAAAGTGGATTGAATTGAAACAACGGTGCTGATGGAAAACTTCTCTTTGAAATAGTCTCGGAGAAACTAAGGGCCTGTGACTCCTCAGACTATGTGTTTGTAGGTGGAGATTTTAACTGCACCGAGGATGAGCTGTTGGACCGGAACCATGCGGAGCCTCATCCGGCATCCCAGAGAGTGCTGAGGCAGCTGGTCTCCGCCCACGGCCTGGTGGACGTGTGGAGAAGGATGCACGCAGGCTGCAGACAGTACACATGGTCCCACTGCTATGAGAGCGGGATCTCCTCAGCTCGTCTGGACCGGTTCTATAGTTTTAATTTTTACATATTTAAAAATTGTCAGATTGTACCTGTGGGTTTTACAGACCACTCGCTGCTTTTAGGGAAAATTTTCATCAGGAACATTTTACCTAAAAGCGCCTACTGGCATTTTAATCTGGTGTTAACTTTAGATCAAAGTTTTAGAGAAGCTCTTATTTATTTCTGGACCCGTTTCAGACAGAGGAAGAGTTCACCTGCCTCAGTCAGTGGTGGGACCATGGGAAGACTCAGATCAAATCACTGTGTCAGCAGCACACTCTGAACGTCACACGTGACATCACCAGGTCTATCAGAGCTCTAGAGACCGATGTCGTGGAACTGGAACACATGAGTGAGTCCACAGGAGATCGAGGATACATTGAAATCCTCAAAAGTAAAAAGATGGCTTTAGCCAACCTGCTGGACACCAAAGTACAAGGTGCGCTGGTCAGGTCCTGGATCCAGAACATCACAGAGATGGATGCTCCCTCTAGCTTCTTCTTTAGCTTGGAGAGAAAACACTGGCAGAGGAAGGTGATGCACTCGCTGCTGTCGGACACAGGGCAGGAGCTGAGTGAACCAGGCCAGATCAGGAGGAGGGCTGTGGAGTTTTACTCAGCTTTCTATCAGAGTGAATACAGAGAGAATGAAGACCTGTTGGAGGAGTTTTGTGGTGGACTGCCTCAGGTCTCTGAGGAGATGAACTGCACGCAGCCCTGCAGAGCATGCAAGGACACAAGGCCCTGGGCAGCGACGGACTCACAGTGGAGTTCTACAAAGCCTACTGGGATGTCCGGGCACATGACCTGTTGGAGGTGTTTAATGAGGGCTTGGTCGCTGGTGCTCTGCCGCTCTCTTGCCGGGGAGCTGTCATCACTCTCCTACCAAAAAAAAGAAACCTGCAAGAAATCAAGAACTGGCGTCCTGTGTCTCTCCTCTGTACAGACTATAAAATCCTCTCCAAGGCTTTAGCCACTCGTCTGAGAGGAGCTATGGAGCAGGTCATCCATCGGGACCAGACGTACTGTGTCCCCGGCAGGTCCATGGTAGATAACATCTACCTAATTCGAGATGTTTTGGAAATCTCTCGTTCATTAGGCCTGAAAACTGGTTTGATCTTATTGGATGAAGAAAAGGCTTTTGACCGCGTTGAGCACTGCTTCCTCTGGAAAACTATGAGGAGGTTTGGGTTCAGCGATGGTCTCATTGCCAAGATCCAGGTGCTGTACTGTGACATTGAGAGTGTGCTGAAAACTAATGGCAAAACTATAGCTATTTTTATAAACATTTTTTCCTGTAAGAGCGGAATAAGAGACAGATTTCAGTCTCCCCTGTGTGCTGCGAGTGAGTCTCTCCGTCACCCCGGGACACTCTTGGTCTGGTGTTCTCCTGCCCTGTTTTTATCTGTGGAGTCAAACACAGCAAAACTGATACATCCAAGTGGAAACCTTTAAACTTTTTAATTGGAGAGGCCAATTTGGCAATTTATTGAACTGGAAGGGACAAACTGCAGGACGGGTGTGGACTTGATGTTGTGGACTTGTGGAGGTGCAACGTTAAAGCCAGGCTGAGGCTGGAGTTCTGATCCACAAGGCCACGGGGAACATGGAGAAGTTCCTGCAGCTGTGGGGACATGAGGAGGTGCTGTGAGTCTGATCAGGGAGACCTGAGCTTCAGGGATCGTCTCGGCTGTGGTAGTTTGTCTTTTTGAATGTAACGTCACATCTGCTGTTGTTGAAATATGAGAATAAAGTGTTTGTTAAAATCTCTTCTTCTTCTCTGCCTCCGCCCTTCGAGGACGTTCAGTGAAATGTGAGTCAGCAGCTCTCAGGTCAGATCCTTGCGGCTGTGACCTTCAGGCTTTCGGTTCCTGTCACAGAGACACTGTGTGAAGCGAAGGTCTGACCTGCTGCTCAGTTCACACAGTGACGAATGTTTCCAAAGAAAGTGTGAACACAGTCGGACTCGTTTTCATCCCACCGTCGCTGCTGCCAGACTCTAACAGGCTGTTGGTCGATTTACACTGAGACTTACGTTGGTTTTTACTAAAATGTGTGTGTGAGTACATGAATCCAGAATCAGCATGCACTCTGGGCTGAGTGTATTTCTGTCCTTGTCTGTGTGTGTGTGTGTGTGTGAACTCCTCATACTGTAGCAGTCAAACGGGGGCCGATATATCTGCAGTGACAGGCCTTAAACAACAGGCGAGGAAGATAAGTGAGGTCGGCGTGAAATATGATTAAAGCACAGCCTTCCCCCTGCCTTTGATTTAAAGGAGCATGGCACAAACAACTCATCTCTTCCACCCACCCACTCTCTCTCTCTCTCTCTCTCTCACACACACACACACACACACACACATACACACAGGAACACAAAGTCAGCCACTTTAGAGCAAAAGCATGGAAAAACCCACAAAGAGCGAAGAGGAGGAAGAAGCTGGTGGAAAAGAGCCTCCTCAGCAGTCAGAGAGTTTCAGGGCAGATTTTATCTTCAAGTATTTCTGTTGCCTCTAAAATTGAAAGAAAATGTCCTGCAGGAATGAACAAGTTGGACAAACAAAGTGTGTTTGACCAGTTTAACAAAGTCTCCAAAACTATGAGTCAGCTGGGATTCACTGTGTGTGCTGATCTGGTGATTCTGATTGACAGCAGTGAGGATGATGAGGATTGCTGATGAGGATTGATGATGATGATGAAGATGAGGATGAGAATGATGAGGATGATGAATATGATGATGATGAGGATGAGAATGATGAAGATGATGATGAAGTTAATGATGAGGATGAGAATGAAGATGATGAATATGAAGATGGTGATGAAGATGAGGATGAAGATGAGGATGAAGATGATGAATATGATGATGAGGATGAAGAGGATGAAGATGATGAATATGATGATGATGATGATGATGAGGAGGAGGAGGATGGGGATGATGAGGATGAGAATGATGAGGATGATGATGAGGCTGGAGATGATGATGAGGATGAAGATGATGAGGATGATGATGAAGATGAATATGAAGATGAGGATGACGAGGCTCATATGATGAAACAAAATGTAAGAAGCCCTGAACAAATCAATCTCAGAAGTATTAAAAGCTCTCAGCAGGTTTACCAGTGAATATTTTACTCTTTTCCTTCTCAGAGTTTTTCCATCACCTCGGTTTGTACTTTAAATGTCAGAACTGAAAGTAAATAAGAAGTTTTTCCTTTGAGACGTGTTTTTCCTTCTCTGCCTCATTTTCTCACACAGATATATTCAGTAAATATTTCACTGTGAAATCTCCCTCCTCTGCCTGCTGCAGCTCTCTGACTCCTCTCAGACTCAGCAGAAACTCGTTCACCTGAAGAAAAGGCTCCTGTTTCCTCTCCTGAATTTTAACCTCTTTTTTCTTCATTTACAGCCGGACTGTTTGTTAATGATGTCTGATGTTTAACTGAAACGTTCCTGCAGGAGCTCACAAGCTGCACAAGGAGTTGACCAACAGGTCTTCAATCAGAGCTCAGCAGAGAAACTTGGTGCAAGAACAAATCAATTAATTATTAAAGTTCCTCCATTAGCTCCCAGAGTTCAGCTGCTGTATGAATTATGGACCGTTTTCTCCCCATACGTCTTCATGTCTGTGTGTTTTCTCTGACTTGGCCACAGAAACAACAGGCTGCAGACATCTGGCCTCCTGTTGGTTCGTCCTCAGGAGAAACAGCTGAGGAGCTCCTTCACTTCCGACTGTGTTCAAAATCCAAACTGTTGTATTTCAGTTTAAAACAAAGCATGTGTTTCCACTTTAGTTATGACTGTGTCACAAGAAGCAGCGTGTTAGTGTAAATGAGTGGAATCATCATATAACATGAAGCTGTGTCACTGTCGTCTCTTTTATATCATGTAACATGTTTTTTTTCTCCATTTGCCAATTTCCCGGAGGGAACCTCCCAAAGGGATTAATAAAGTACTCTGTCTGTCTGTCATTTCTATTAAATCTATTTAATTGTATTTCATTCATTTCATATTTCAACACTGTTTATTTAGCGTTGCACAATGACCTACAGACTCATCATGCAGGTGGAACTCAAACAGCCGTAATGGTTCCTCGAGCACGTGAATATTTGTAGATCCTGAAGTGTTTCAGTGTTTCGGGGCTGAAACCAGAGACGAAGAGAAGACGAAGGAGAACCAGAAGGTTATGAAGGAGAAGAAACGCAGGAGGAGACAGATGAGGCTCATCCACAGGCAGTGACTCATCACACCTCCTCTGTCTCCTCCTGCCTCCTCCTGTCTCCTCCTGTCCCCTCTGTCTCCTCCTGTCTCCTCCTGCCTCCCTCGCCTCCTCCTGTCTCCTCCGGTCTCCTCCTGCCTCCTCCTGTCTCCTCCTGCCTCCTTCTGCCTCCTCCTGTCTCCTCTGTCTCCTCCGGTCTCCTCCTGCCTCCTCCTGTCTCCTCCTGCCTCCTCCTGTCTCCTCTGTCTCCTCCTGTTCTGCGGGGACATTCCCAGAGATCCGCTGCAGAGTGAAGATGATTGAGACGGATGTCCCGCTGGTTGTCTGATGGACGGGGACGCAGATGGACGCTGCTGGTGTCCCCGTCGGGGCAGCAGCTTCGAATCGATGCTCCGTAGCAGCTTTGTGTCAAATCAGCTGCAGATTGATGGTGTTTGACAAAAGTGTGAAAAGGTTTGTTGTCCAACACGAGACAGCGAACACAGACAGACAGCTGCCGACTGAGACGGCGAGCGTCAGGAGGACGCCACAGAGGCCGGGTCCCACATGTTCTCGATCTACGACAGCGAGTCGCGTTGAATCAGCGACGATTTCCAGGAACATGAGGGAGGACGTCTTGAAGAGCCACAACTCATTTCCAACTGATTCTTTCTTCAGTCAGGAGAAACAGTTTCAGACTGTTTGAGGGGCAACATGAGACGAAACTATAAGTTAAGCTAAACGGTTTGATTGAACTGACAAAGAGTTTGAAAGGAAGCAGCTTTTGATCTAAAAGTTCATCTCATTAACTTGGGAGCTTGTTCCAGTTGTCGTCTGTGTGACATTAAAGACATGAAGGTGTCTTTTACCGTCCAACATCATGTTCTGTCTCCAGCAGGAAGAACTGAGACAACTGTCTTTTCTTGACGTCTCTTGTTGAAGAGTTACAGCGCGTCTCACACATCACATGATTCAACCGTCCTGAGCGATCATCAGGTTCATCAGCGTGATGCTCTGTGGCAGGGTGATGTCATCAGACCTCAGAGCCAATCAACACGGAACAGACGTGTGTGTTGATGCAGGAGACGAAGGACTCACACTGAGACACTCTCTGACAGACGGAGCCATAAAATATGAAGCTTGGTTGATCCAGTTGCTGCAGTGACTCCAGTCACTGTTGTTCTTAGTCACCAAAATCCAGCAGTTTGTGCTTCATCGTACAATGACTCATCAAAAATGCCCTGAGCTACAGCTGAGTCGTGATTCTGAGGACGGACAAAAACAGTTGCAGGAAAACTGGGTGAGAAATCTGACACATGGTTTTAAAATGTGCAGAGAAATCTGTGACAGAGGACAGAGGACAGGGACAGGGACAGGTGACAGAGGACAGAGGACGGGTGAGAGTGGACAGAGGACGGTGGACAGAGGACAGGGGACAGAGGACTGTGGACAGGGACAGTGGACAGAGGACAGGGGACGTGACAGGTGAGAGAGGACGGGAACAGGGGACAGAGGACAGTTGACAGAGGACGGGGACAGGGGACAGGGACAGGGGGACAGAGAACAGAGGACAAACAAAATGGATCCTGCAGCTCAACAGAGAAGCAGATAGAATAATTTTTGTTCCAGTCTCAACACTGAACTTTTCTCCTCCTTAAATCAGCTGATCAAACAGGTATTTTATTATCCAAACACAAAGCTCGCTGCATTAAAACCAAATGATTTTAGTTGCTGTGTTAAAACGGTTCAGCTCACAGCCCCATTTACTCTGCTAACAAAGCAGCGAGGAAGCAGATGAAGACCATTTCACTCCTCGCTGGCTTTTAGACGGCTGCGCTTCGCCGCCTTCGCTCCCTCATAATCGCTCTTTAATGGGTTCTGGTGCAGCCGCGAACTGAAGTCCTGTAGAGTCCAGAAGAGTGAGGAGACGAGGACCAGCAGGTCTACTAGAAGTACTCACATCCTCTACTCCAGTAAAAGTGCTGATACTACGCTGTGGGAGTGACCTGCTTCCTACTTCTCTCTGGATTCATCTTCCTGCTGCTTCAATGTGTCTGTGTCGTTTTCGCTGCAGGTTTGGATGAACAGAGAAAAGAAAAAGGCAAGGAAAGACTGGAGGACAGGGACGGACTGGTGAACAGGGATAAAGACACTGACAGAGACAGAGGGAACGATCAGGCAGCCAGAGGAGAGAATGAGAGGAGGATTGAGGTGATGAGGTGGGATTGGAAGCAGGTGTGAGAGAGAAGACCCAAGACCACGCCCCCAGTACATGAGGCCACGCCCACAGCCACTGAAGCAAGACCTGAAGACAAACACTAAGAAACAATCTCAAACTGAAAACACTGGAGATAAAACCAAAAAAGCACAGAAAAGAAACCACAAAAACAGCCAAACCATACAACCAACCTCAGAGTTCAGCATGGAGGGAAACTGGACATCAGCTTATTTCAGTCTGAGCCTGTTTGAATTCTGACGGAGTCTTTTGGTTTGGTGAGCAGCTCATTAGAAAATCACACATTTACATTTGTCATTTCAAGGGTTTAATTTCTATCAAAGTTCACATCTGATTGACCAATGCCAAAAGTCGTCCCTCGGACCTCCTCACCCGTCCAGTGAAGGGCTTGTGTCGTCTCTTCCCTGTCTCTTAGCGCCACGTTCAGGTGCTTGTGTGATGGAGAGATGGAACGTGAACATGTTTGATTTTAGTGAGTTGATTTGAGATGAAATCGTCCAGTTGTTTATGAGTCATGAAGCTGTTGTGAGCTCATAGTTCTGTCAGTAATCAGCCTCAGATCTGACGCCTTCACAGTTCTGATGAAATACCTGAGTTCTATATGTTCATATAATCCATCATAAATCTTTATCTTCAAATGGTCCTGGATGGCTTTGTACTTCTCTCAGCTCTTTTTTCACTCAGCAGTCTTTGAACAGCTGAAATCCACCTGAGACCGTCTGAACACGTGGACAGTCTCTGTTTGAACCTTCACGGTCGCCTCCTTCTCGACTTCCTCCAGCCAAAACTGAGTGTAGTGTTTGGTCTTTAATGATGGCAGACAGAGTTTCTGGGTTATGATGGAGGAGTTATGAAACAAGGAGAGAAGGAACCTCCTGTGGTTTTCCTGCAGGGTCGACACGTCCACGCGATGATGCAACCTTCACCTCATCCTCCTCACAGTCCGCTTCCCGCTCAGCCGTGAGCTGCTGCCGGCTGATCGTCTGACCTGCTCTGACAGACAGGAAGCAGAGTCTGAGACGAGGCCGAGCCGACTCTCCCGCTGAGACTCCACAGGCGTTTCCACTCCGCTCGGTCTGATCCACAAACGTCCCGACACGGTGCCGATCGGCCTTGCGGGTCCGAAGACAAGGACAGTGGCGTGACTTGGACAGCCGACAAACAGTGACATTCAGTTTCTCATTGAAACACAACAAGCTTCATGTACAAACATCTTTCATACTCTCTGACTGTCTGAGTGTTTGATCAGCAGCATGAACAACATTATTATATGAAGCTGCATGTTTGGAAGGTTCACTCAGAGAAATGTCAAAGATTCAAAAGAAGATTTGACGTCAGCAACACGTTCAGGAGTCAGTTAGAACAAATGTATGACACAGCCTCCAGTGACGTTTCATCGGAGCAGACCAACGAAGCGGTCCACGACTGAGCCGGGAGGCGTCAACAGGACGAGGTACTGCGAATGACAGAGGAGAGAATGTGAGAGAGCAGGTGATGTCACACCTGTCAGGTGTTGTAACAGAGACCTGCACGCCGACCCCGAGGCAGCTACCGACATCTTCCACTGACATCTGAGGCAGCTGTCCGAGCGGCGGCCGCTCTGGATCTGATGGTACGAAGAACCGTGGAGTTTTATATGTGAACTTTAGATTCACTGGAATCTGGTATAAAAATGATATAATAACATTGGTCCGTCCTTCGAACTTTGTGGAGCTGATCAGTTGAGTTCAGGACAGCAAACAGAAACCGACTTCATTTACTCCAACTCTCCTTTGGCAGATCATCAGCTTTGGTTTGAGTCCTCGTCCTGATCAGACCTGAAACAAGCGGCTCCAGTTCCAGCGAATCGACGGCTGATCTGATCAGTGGTCGATACAGAAATCGTCACAGATGAACAACAGACAGACGCAGTTTGTCCATCGCTCCCTCCTGGTTGTTGTTGTGCTGCTGCTTTATGAAGCTGTTGATGAATCCTGGCGGGGCCTCTGACCCTCTTTCTCTCCCTGTTACAACAAACCTGCAGACAGAAAATTGTTTCCTGTCTGAGTTCAGGGACTCAGATCTTGCAGATGCGTTTGCTTTGTAGAATAATTGTGAAAAATCCGAGTTCGTAGAATCTGCGGCCGTAAGAAAAAAGAGCTGACCTTCAGTCGGACTGTCGGTTCATCCGCCGTCTCATCTTCACTTTGAGATGAGATTCTTTCGTGTGCCTTTATTTTCTCCATCCTCCTCTGCTCAGCTCCACTCTGGAGGTTTTATATCATCACAAATCTATTGTCATATACAAACAAGTCATATGTGGACTCCAGGCGACGGCAGCTCTAAAACAAAACCCATGTCCAATTAAAGATGCAACACTTTCTCAAGCATGAAATTATATCTGAGGGAGAGAGGAAGCCGAGCGACGCAGCGAGGAGACGATCAGAGGCGACAGGAGGATTCCTCTGAAGGAAAACAGGTTCGAAGCAAAGTTCAACTAAATCTGCACTGATGACAACAGATTATAGTGTTAGATGAATTTACAGCCATTTATGGGCAAATAATGTCGTTTTAAATTAAATCTGGAAATACAAGAAGAGAACACACTAAAGAGATGTTTCAATGAGCCACAGAGAAACCAGAGACTATGTTTATGAAAAAAAAACAGTCTGTCGACCTGTTAGTCCTCCGCCTGTCTGTCCGTCCGTCAGTCTGTCTGTCCGTCAGTCTGTCTGTCCGTCTGTCAGTCTGTCTGTCTGTCTGTCCGTCAGTCTGTCTGTCCGTCAGTCTGTCTGTCAGTCAGTCTGTCCGTCAGTCAGTCTGTCCGTCCACCCGTCAGTCTGTCCGTCCGTCCGTCTACCCAAACTATTCAACTTCTGTCTTTTTCTCACGACCTTTGTGCCACTTTCACACTTTGTTCTTCATGAGTTTTCAGCCAAACGTTGCTCAAATCATAACCAAATTTCTAGAAAATGTTTCAGAGGAAACATGAACGTTGTTTCCATCCACTCCTGTTGTGTGAATATGAGTCGACTGGTCGATGGAGATCAACAGCAGGTGGTGCTACTTCAACACAGCCAGATGACGTCATCCAAAGATTCCAGTCAAACGATGGAAATGTTTCTGTTTCCTGTGTGAGCGTGATGAAGGTCTCGGCCTCCTCATCCTCAGATCTGATGGTTCCAGCTCTTCACTAAAGAGACGAGTCAACTCGCAGCTTCACGGACAACAGAGTTTAGTCTCTCAGTCTGTTTCTTGTTTAGCATGCTAGCATGCTAACAGTTTCTAATTTACAAACTTGTCCTGATGGTTGTGCCAGATCATAGCTGAACTGAGTCCGGACCAACAGGGCGGATCCACCTGCTTATTAAAAATATACATTTGGTAAACAATATATTTTTTCTCATTTAGACTGATGTGTTTCAGTTTTATTTCAGCGCTCTCTGTCTTCCGCCCTGCGGCCGTCCAGCCGGGACCCTGTGGACTCTGTTTGACAGTCAGATCATGAGGATGCAGGAGATCAAAGTCTGGACGGACATCCATCAGCTCGGTCTGTGATCCAGCTCCTGCAGCCGCAGCCCAGAGAGCAGACACGAGACAGAGCAGGATGAGTCCTCGGCAGCAGGTTCGAGTGGACGACAGAAGACTTAAAGACAACAAGCAGCTGCTTGTCGTTCACGTGGCTCCAGGTTATATTGGATGGAAAACTAGTCCAACATGGAGAATCTGACAGAACAGGAGAAAACCATCAGGATCTGTTCATGCTTCCTCATATTTACCTGGAATGACAACGTGTTTAGAAAAGTTTGCTTTCCTCTTCTCGTCTCTGCTGTTTCCATCATCAACAGATGTGTCAATATTTAATAACTGATCTTTTCAGTCACAGCTCCGTGGTTTCACAGCGTCGGTCGTCGTTCTGCGTCAGGAGGCAGGTTCACTCCTCTGACACCAGCGACAGTGTGAACACGCCTGAGCCCGGCTGTGACCCAGGCTGGCTCTGAATGTTATTCTCTTCTACTGTAAATCTTCTTTTAATGCAGCCAAGAAAAATCCCTGCCGATCGCAAAGCTGTGAGCAAAAAGTGTTATCAGACGTCTGAGCAGCTCAGGCCATCTGTTACCAGAACGACTGCAGCAGTCAGCTGGCGTCTCCGTGTCCCTCAGACAGAAACTTATTCACAGAGAGACAGAGGAAATCTCTGCAGCACAGAAGAGCCTTCTGGGGTTTGTTTTTCTAAAACTGAGATAAGTCATCAGTCGGCTGAATCCCACAGTGTCGTCTTCTCCCCCCGAACTCCACGGACAGACTCCATCTGCACTGAGACACTGCAGAGACAGAGGGATGATGGATGACAGATGGATGGATGGATGGATGGATGGATGGATGGACAGATGGATGGGTGGATGGATGGATGGGTGGATGGATGGATGGATAGATGGATGGGTGGATGGATGGATAGATGGATGGGTGGATGGATGGATAGATGGATGGATGGATGGATGGATGGATGGATGGATGGGTGGATGGATGGATGGATGGGTGGATGGATGGATAGATGGATGGGTGGATGGATGGATAGATGGATGGATGGGTGGATGGATGGATGGATGGGTGGATGGGTGGATGGATGGATGGGCACAAGGACGGACAGAAAAAAGAGGCATAATGACAGACGAACAACGATCTGTTAATTTGAAACAGTCGAGGATCTGAAATCTTTCCTTCTGATGACGAATCATTAAAGGAGAACTGAGAAGGATCCTTCAGTTCAAACGGAACCTGTCTGCCATCAGAAGCCTCCAACACGCCGCTATGTTTCCCTGTGACAAACACAAAGTGATGAAACTGACCTCGAGCCGCAGGAAACCTCCAGGAAGTTTAATGGTTTATGTCATGTTTCTTTCTCCTCTGTCACACAAATGTTTTATCACCTCATGACGGCACAAACACACACGATTGTTTCAGGATGACAGAAGGTGAAAAAGGGTCTTTCTGCCAGCGGTGCATCAGTCAGTGTTACTCCGCCAACAGCACACGATCGTGACGGAGGCTTCGCCCACCGAACACGGACGTGGAAGGAAACAGACATTCGCAGTCATTCCTCCATCAGCGGCTGCTTCATCTGTCAGAGTCTCTGTTCCTCCGTCAGCGTCTGAAGGTCGGAGACACAGGAGCACCAGCGTCCTGCTGGAGGCGTGGTTCGGCCTTCACTTCCTGTTCCAGCCAGTCGGACGGCAGCTCGGTCCCTGACCCCACAACAAGTACAGTCAATGTACTCAGTTACTGCACTTCGGTACAAGTGTGAGGTACTTGTACTTCTCCACATCTCAGAGCGAAGAATTTCACTCCACTACTTTTATCTTTACTTTACAAATTCAGATTTTTACCCTCAAACATTTGAAGAGTTCATAAAATGTGATGTTTTGTGATAAATGAAACCAACAGTTCATCAAGTGCAGCTGAAACCACTGGTCCATTAATCAGTCAGTCGATGGACAGAAATAATTGTTGAAGCCATTTTTTCCCCCTTGAAACATTTCACGGTTTCAGTTTCACAGATTTGCTGCTTTTCTTTAGAAGGATTTGGATCCTTTTATTGTATTTCATGTACATGTCAGTACATTCCTCTCATTGTACGTCACAGAGCGTCACCACACGCAGACAGGCAGAGACAGCAGGGCTGAGGAGACATCTGAGGAGACATGTGAGGACGGAGTGAAGAGGCTTATATACAGGGCTAATGGGTGATAGGCAGCAGCTGTGAACCCAGGGGAGCTGCTGAGGTGGGCGTGGCCAACAGGTGAGGGGAGGCAGGAGATTCTGTTCCTGCCAATTATCAAAGAAATCCTCAACAGACTCTAGCAGCACATGAAGATGCTGGAAAATGATTTGAAACAACGTCAGTGCAGCTTTTTTCTGGTGAATAAATTCATACTTTATTTTGACTCCAGAAGAGGCCTCAGAAAAAAACAGCTTTAACTTTGAAATCTGTGAGTTGGATGAACAGTGAAAGTGTGTGAAATCCACTCCATGACATCATGATGTGCATCAGCATGTGAATCAACTGCTCTCACACATGTGTCGGCCGCTCGGCTGCTCGAGAGCTGCTCTGAAACTTTTTCACTTCACCAACTGCTGGAGCTTCTTTCCTATTTGCTCTTATCAGCGCTAAACATCGGAGCTCAGGTCGGCAACAAAATTGAGTGAAGACCTGAAGTGGATTTTTCTGAAGTGAGTTCAGAAGTTTTTAGGAGCAACAAAGTCTGACGCTTCAGTTTGATGTGAACACACACACACACACACACACACACACACACACACACAGCAGATCGGTCGAAGCTAATGCTGTTATTTAACTGCGTCGCCTCCATAAGACCAGAAACTTTGATTTACAGCACATTCAAAAAGCTTTCTGTTCCCACCATCACATACTTCAGTGCAATGTGACAGTGAAGTCTCAGCCTTGATTACTGCAGCGCCATCGAGTCATTTACAGTCAAACTCTCCCTGTCTCACACACACACACACACACACACACACACACACACACACAGAGTCCAGGTGACTGGTCCGGGTGGAGAAAGGCGCCGCCACCAAACCCTTCAGACTCTGTGTCTCATCAGTCCTGACCTGACATCTGGTTCTTCCTCGTCTTCCACATCCAAGTCTCTGCGTCTGTCTCTCACCTGTGTTTGACTGTTCCATCTGCAACGACTGACAAACTCTATCTGTAGGACCAATAAAGGGATATCTTATCTTATCTTGTCTTATCTATCTATCTATCTATCTATCTATCTATCTATCTATCTATCTATCTATCTATCTATCTATCTGCCTGTCTGTCTCTCTGTCTGTCTGTCTGCCTCTCTGTCTGTTTCTCTGTCTGTCTGCCTGCCTGTCTCTCTGTCTGTCTCTCTGTCTGTCTGTCTGTCTACCTGTCTGTCTGTCTGCCTGTCTGTCTCTCTGTCTGCCTGTCTGTCTCTCTGTCTGCCTGTCTGTCTGTCTGTCTGTCTCTCTGTCTGCCTGTCTGTCTGTCTGTCTGTCTGTCTCTCTGTCTGCCTGTCTGTCTCTCTGTCTGTCTCTCTGTCTGTCTGCCTGTCTCTCTGTCTGTCTCTCTGCCTGCCTGTCTGTCTGCCTGTTCACAGTCTGAAGCAACAGAACACATCAGTCTCATATTAATTCAGAGCATGTCTTCATGTTTGAACATTCACGAAGCAGCAATGTCGGTCAGGACGTCTATGTGTCCTTTAGTGGTCGTACGAGTACAGACAGCCAGCGGACTTAATACCAGCTGTGTCATTTCCCGTCACAGCCACTGGATTCCAAGCATTTACCCATCAGGCAGTAATACTCTGTAATTCCTGCTGAGCCTGTCTGAGGGGAGACATCAGAGTCTCCGTCAGGCAGCAAGGGAGCTGAGGGAGCCGAGTCCCGTCTGCTAACAACTGACCCAACACATCAGTATATCTATATGATCAGACCATCATTAGCATTGAATCAACATCTACACACATATACAGAGATCAGACCTCCTTTATTCAGCATTCACTTCAGCACTGACGGCTCCATCCGTCCAGGAGCAGGTGAACACGCTAACTCCCATCAGCTGCTTATTAAAGTCTATATGGATACACTCACATGTCTGGTGTCGTCATGGTAACGAGCTGGTGCCAGTGCTAGTTTGGAGCCAGTGCCTGACTTAGCACCCGTTCTTTGTGTTTCCACCTAAGCTCTGCCTCCAGCTGCTAAAAACGGGTGCTGAGCAGGCACCAACTCTTCGCTGGTCCAGAGCTAAGCACCGACTCCATCAGGGGCCGGGGGCGGGGTTATCGTGAGTGGCAGTAGCCTGATTCCAAATCGCAATTGTGACCAGCTTTCGGACTGGGACACACAAGAGGTCATTTGTGTGCGTCATTGCCAGGACGTCCGATCGCAGATGGAACGGACTGACTCCCGGGACACAGGAAGTTCTGCACAAACTGTTGCACTCAACTGTGCTGAAATCCGGTGTCGGTGAGATCCCGGATGTGTCCAGGCAACAGGCGACCTCCGCCTCGCAGCAAAACAAACCGGTTCTTAGGAGGTATGAGATTTGAAAAAACGAATCACCGAACTAGCACCTGGTGCTTATTTGGAGGAAAAGCCCGACCAGAGAACAGACGTGCTGACTTGAACACACGAAGAGCAAGAAGAACTTTACATCTTCAGAGAAACAACATTAAACATTATCACTGAATCCTGCAAATGTTCTTGTTGTGTTACCTTCATCATGGATGAGGAAACGAGTTTAGACAATCACACATGGTCGAACCTCTTTCAACCAAAGCTCAAGGTGAAAATGTCCTTTACCAGACCCTCCTTCCATATGTGCTGTCGCTGAACTGCTTTAAGGTGACAAATATAGTGTCCGACCTGTTCAGAGGTGTTCTGAGGCTCCTGGTCTCAGGTCAGCGGTCGGCGAGCACGGTGCATGATCAAAGTTCACTTCATGTTAGTGAAAGGTTCTGGCTTCAGTTAAATGTGGATCAACATGTTTCGGTTCAGACTTCAAGTCACTGCAGAACCTTTCAGTTTCGAAGCAGAACCAAGAGCTGCAGTGAATCGTAGCGACTCTCAGTCAGAGCTGTTCTGTCATATTCTCCATGTGACCTGTCCAGGTAGCGGCGTGAAGCGACGCTGCTCTAGCTGCAGCGTCTTCGGCTCCGGGAGGAACTGCACTCTCTCTTTTCTGTGTGCGGTCCCCATCCATCAGCGGCGGCCGGCGGGCGCCCGGGCGACATTGTGTTTATGCAACTTAAAGAGGTTTTCTGTGGCCTGCTGCGGTGATGTATCGCCCCGCGGCCCAGAACAGATGATGTGTGCACTGGGAGCAGAGGAGGATGGATGAGGGGGGCGAGCCGGACGCCACGCCGCCACAGTCCGTCGATACTCATGGTAATAACAAGGACAGAGAGTGGGGCGGCGGTGGAACGGGGTCGGCTGATGCTGTGGTTTCGTTGGAAGATTTAAAGGCTTTCACAGAGAAAGTGCGGCGTTGGTTTGCTTAATACTGCACAAAGTGAAAATCTGTCAATATTAGCTCTGATAACAAAACGAGTGTGTGGAATGAAAAAGGGCTGCGAGGGGCTCCAGAGCCACGCTGCAGTTTGGGGACGATGACGACGGCTGAGGGCGATTTGGATTCACTGCTTCAGGTTGAACATTTAAAGATCGACTGAGGTCAAAATGTTGTTCATTTGTGTTGGATGTGAAAAAGCAGAAAAGTCATCCACTTATTTAAGTAACAAGTAGTTGAAGGTGATAGAAGGTCTGAATGCATCATCTTATTCTCTGTCATTACACCTTTATTTAAAGGTCAAGTTTGTTCCCAGAGAGATGGTTTCATCTCAAAAATCCTCAGATACATGTTCCTGGAAATGTAACATGTTGGAGCTCCAAGCTACAGACGAGCTTTAGCTAACAGAGACTGTGGCGTCTGGAGCAACATGCACGAGTCCAGAAACCCACCAAATGAAAAGTGTTTGTTTCAACACTTCAAAGCAAAGATCATAAACATTCACTGAAGGTTCTGAGACGTCGTCCGCCCTCGAAGCTCAGAGGAGCCTCCATCATTTCTCTGTCGTCACAGTCACATGACTGAGTCTCTGTTCTTGGCTGACGACGAACGTGGCTGCTGCACATGTTGACGTGAGACAGTCTATGACACCTGACACACGTCTCCCTGTCCTCTGCATGTCCTCTCCGTCTCCCTCTTCCCTCCTGCTGCGTCTGTCTCGTCTTTTAGTCTCGTCAGTCTTTAACTCGGGCAAAAAGGAAAAAAAGGAAAAATGTCAAACGACTAATCGACAAACTGCTGTTCGAGCTGCTAAGTCCTGCTCTCTGTCTCTCTCTCTCTGTCTCTCTGTCTCTCTCTGTCTCAGTCTGTCTCTCTCGCCGTCTCTCTCTTTCTCTCTTTCCCTCTGTCTCTGCCCCCCCCCCCCCCCTTCCTGAGACACAGAGGACTGAGAGGAGGGGACAGGGTTCTTTGGCAGACGGGTTAATAACTTGCTTTGGTCTGGACGTTTTAAATTGGTTTCCATTGACACCTGCTATCTGTCAGCCGATAGCAGAGACGCCGATGGTGGAGCCGAATAACTTCCCATCCCTCATTGTCGTTCCGTCACGTCCCGGCTTTGTTCGTCCCGCAGAGATGATGTTTCCTCTGGGCTCCGTGGCTCCGTCACTTCCAGCCCTCGATGCCTTTTTAAGATAAACCCTTCATTTCCATTCATGCTGTTTAATTGCTTCGCCATGAGGTTGGACTTATCTCAAATGAGATGTTCACATATTGAAATATTTGTCATTACCAGGCTTCTTTTTTGTCACAGAGCGACGATAATGGAGTTCAGGGCAGCGGGGAAGTGACGGACGTCCACGGAGAGAGAAAAGAAAAAAGAAAAAAAGCGAGGAAATTTAGACGTCCAGGAAAATGTAGTTGAATAGACGTGTAGCTAATTCTTTAAGTTGGAGTTTCAGAAATGTCTTTTTGAGTTAATTGCTCCCATGTTGTTTCTTTATTGTCTTTATTTCCTGGTTCAGATGCAGTGTGATTGACACTAAGAGCCATTTTCTTCTGTTTGGAACAAGTGATGATGATGTGACAGTAACTTTTACATGAACTATTGTAACAGATAAATGATCAAATCCTGGAAAAGTTGCTTGATTATAATAAGTTTGTTTTTTCTAACCGAGTCTCAGAATGTGTTAGTTAGTGTTTAACTAGTATTTACTGCTGTCTGAGCGACACAGTGATGAAAACTTTCACTCATCAGTCTCCTTATCTTTATTTGTGATTTTTTCACCGTCACACTTTGCTGTAAAGCTTCATGTTGTTTGCATCGTCCTGACGTCTGGAGAAGAAGCCTCCTGTGAGTTCAGCTGATATTTCCTGTCGAACACACGACATCCCACAGCTTCGACATGTCTTCAGGGTCAGGTCTTCACTTTTCTTAGTTTAAACATTCAGCCAGCTCTGGGCGAAGTGGTCAGTGAGTCGTTGGTATTGATCACCAGCTCCAGTCACCATCCAGAGAACGTTTCAGTTTGGATTCAGGCAGCGACCCTTCAGGCGGCCGGAGGCGGAAGAACAATCGTTTCATATTAAGCTTGAGCTGCTGAGGAGGAGCCGCAGAGCTGGAAACCAGAGGATTATTGGTATAAAAGCAACAAGATTTTAACACAGTAATGACCAGAAAGACAGACAGAGCTGAGTTATTTCATTATAATAAACCTACGTCTATGGCTGAAACGAACCAGACGTGTTGACAGATGAGAACCTGTTGAAATAAACTGTGCTTCATCTCAGTCTTCTTCCTGACTCTGGCCTCCCTCCCTCGCCCCCGCCTCACCCTCTCTCTGCCCTGGAGATAATGATACAGCCTCCTCCTCCTCCTCCTCCTCCTCCTGTGTGACAGATAAGAGCGAGTTTGAGGAAGGCGGCTCTGTGTGGATTCACATAACTAACCTTCAGTGTCCAATTAGATTAGTCGCCGCCAAACCAATTAGTGTTTCTGGGAGGGAGGATGAGATGCCAGCAGTGGCATTAGGGCTGCGATACCCCGGCAGCAGGAAAACATGCTGACGAAGCTCTTCAGGATCCACTGCAGTGGAAAATGCAGGCTTCTTCTTCTCGCTAGCATAATAATAGAAAAATAAGTTTGTGAACTTGTGTTGAGAAAATTTAGGTGGAACTGCAAACTTTGGCTTTAATTAGTCAGAGAATCTGAAAAAAAAAAATCTTGGATCTATTTCTGCTGCGGAGAAAACAACAGATGTAAGCAAAAACTGGCTGGAAACAAGAAGCAGCGTCTCTGATTCATGTCAATGTGTCAAATACAGATGTGGAGGTTTTGACACATCGAGTGTCCAAAGACTGTTTCAACTGTGTTCAGGGTCAGTTCAGTTTGTCAGAACAAGCTCAGCATCTCTGGCTCTGAATGAACACGGCTCAGTTCTTCTTCTCTTCCTGCTGAGTTCCTCTCTAAGCTACATACAGCTGAAATCTGCCTGTGGTCTCAGTTGGGTTCGGGTCTTGCAGTCGATACAAGTTTATCACAGATCAGAACAAACATGGCCGCCAGAGACAACGAACGCACAACCACGTGAACCTTGTTTTAAGATGACAATGCAAACTGACCCATTCACACATTTGATCTCGTTTTTTCAGTTGGTGACATTTTTCCAACGTGTTTAAGAAAAACCTGAACCTGGACAAAGACACGTTAGCTGGACTGTCGACTGTCGACTCAACAGCAGATTCACTTCACTCTGCTTCACTCAGTCCGCAGCCTCAGGCTCCAAACGTTGGTCATCAGGTCAAGAACAAACTCAGACGGAGAGATTCATCAATGACACTGGCTCTCATCTCTGTAACACTCATGTTGTAGCAGCTCTTTAATCACTACTGTTATTTATATTTCTGTTCAGTATCAAGTTTGACACTTCACTGGTGGGCGGCTGTGGGCTCGCGGTCGCCGCCCTGCTGGTGAAGTCGCTCATTTAAACGTGTGTTTCCTGAAACTTTCTTCAATGCACTTTGTTTTTGATCCTGAAGATGTTTGAATGTAGTCGTCACATCATCACATAACATTTCTCCTTCATCCTGTGACGACAACGTCACCTGTTCTCTGTGATCCAATCAGGACTCTGCTCACTCACACCTGTTTGTCAGATTGACAGTCGTTATATTCCCTGTTGTCTTCTTGTGTCTATCTGTCCTTGTCTTTTTCTCCTCAGCCTTTGTGTCTGCTCAGTTTGTCTGTGTGTTGTGTTTAAACAGAACATTTTAACTTTGAGTCTTAACACTGAGCGACTGGACGTTCAGCGGCTGCCAGCTCAAACCCAACAGACGTTTATTCTCCTCATGAAACAGCAACTGACCACATCGAGGGGAACAAGCATTAACAACAGTGTGTTGCCGGCTGCTTCTTCCTGATCTGTTGTCCTGTTGATGAGGATCAATGAAAAACAAGCTGGAGGAGTGAGATCGAGTGGTTCGTTCTGTGAAAACCACTCCGTTCTGATCGTTTCTTTTTATTCCCATTAGGTTGTTTTTCACTGACCAGTTTCTCCACATAAAGAACCAGGTTTGTTCTCCAAGAAAAAGAAAACTGAGACTATTTTTTCAGACAAATGATGAAGTTGTTCAGAAGAAGCTGAAACACAGACTCGTCGAATCTTGATGGATGTCCATGAAATGAAAACGTTTCTAAGAGTAAGACACAAGCACCAAACTGCGCTTCCTCAGGGAAGATGTATAAAAAAATAACCAAATGCTTTTTTATTTCATGTTGATACATTCTTGGACGACACCACAGAATATTTGCATGAGTGGCCAAATGTAAATCTCTCCCACAACATTGGCACATAAGCAGCAAGGGCAACATGAAGATACCGAGTACAAACAGTAGAAAACATACATGCTTCCTGTTTTTTTTTTAAACAAGTGTTTTGTCTTTTTTAAATATATATTCATCTTTTTCCCACAGTTTCCAGGAAAATAAGAAACCGGTCAAAGCCATATTCTGCCGAGTGAGAAAGTGTCCGTGGAATTCAACGGGAAAGAAACTGGAACCAAATCAAAAACAGTACAGCTCAGAGCAGACGGGTGGAATCAACTGTGTCGTGACAATTTCAATATTTTAAACTTGTTTTTTTTTTTTTCAGATTCTGTTTCAACATCGAACATATCAGGCATGCAGTGACAACCTGGACATCAACGCCTTCTGTTGGATCAGCAGTCCATGACATCAGCAGATATTCTGGACCAGAAGGTTCTTTTAAAGTCGGCTACAACACAGTTAAGGGTCATCATCGTCATCATCATCATCATCATCATCATCATCATCATCATCATCATCATCACACACCTACAAAACACTGGAGGAGTCATCGTGATGGAGGAGGAACACACATGTCGGGATGGGAACCACAGACAGTTCAAACAGTTCAAACAAAAAGGCCTTTAAAAAACACACCTGTTTTTTTTTGTTCTTTTTTCTTTTATTCTTTTGGCTTTGTGTCGGCAGCCAGCGGAGGAATCTGATTTTTACCAGGTCAGAATCTGGTCAAACCTTTGAACAGAAGGAAAATCTCAATGTTTCATCCAGTTTTTTTTAATAAAAGTTTCTGAGAGAACCACTGACTTCAGATCTGCTTCCAGGTCAAACACTGAGAGGAACACTGACACTGAGTCAGGTGACACTGGGTCAGGTGACACTGAGTCAGGTGACAATGACAGGTGCCACCGAGTCAGGTGACACTGGGTCAGGTGACAAACAGGTGCATGCAGGTGTTTCAGTCACAGGAATCTGGATCCAGGTGCTCTTTGTCGTTCGTCTGCATCAGAAACAGACTCTTCTTCCGTCATGATGGAGCCAAGTGTGGACCTACAGGCTTATTTTCAGATGATCTAGTTGTTTTTCACAGTTTAACTCAACGTTCAAGTCAACTCAACGTTACACTTCCTCTGTGTCTCCCCCAAAGCATCATGGGAGCTGTAGGACTCATGCTCATCCTGCCAATTCATCAAGTTAAAGAATAAAAGTGGCAGCGACAGACAATCAGTAAAATGAACTGTTTTCACTGTGAATCTTCACTGAATCTCAGGATCTACCACTGAACTCTGTGAGTGTCACCTGCTCCCATCACTCACTGTGTGAAGGTGATTTTAACATTTAACATTTGAGCAGCAAAAATCAGATTCCAGGCGACGGCAAGAGACAAGCCCTTCAGATCTCAAAGTGAAGAATATGGCTTTAATAAACAAACAGAAACAATGTGCATCCAAGAAGCAAGAGCAGAACAGATTCATCATCAACGTCAGCGTCGTCTTCAAAGGAAAGAACTGAAGTCACCGACCGAAGGAGGCCGACAGAGAAGCCATAAGAACCACACGGGGGGACGGGGGGGGTTGCAGTTTGGAAGTACATTAAAAGACGAGAGGAGACGGGCTCCGTCCAAAGGTCGCGTCAGGCCGAGACGGCCTCTTCGCTTGACATCAACAGCAGAGAGACGCAACGAGGAGCCCTGAGATCTCTGCCAGGCCACAGTCCAGACGTAGCCCGAGTATGTCCTCAGTACCGCCATCTTCATCATCGTCATCATCATCATCGTCATCACCTCAACAACAAAAAGATCCTTTTTATTTCAGCTTGGTGTCTGTTTTCGTTGCTCTCTCGCTTCTCTTTGACCGAGCCAAGGTGTGTGTGCCCAGAGGAATGTCCCACAATGCTTTGCTGTAACATCTGAAAGTCTGTGGTGGCCGATGAAGCACACGAGACCAAAAAAATGAAATGACCAAAGAGAGAAAAGCTTGGTGTCTCCTTCCTCTGGCCGTGTCCAGCAGAGCAGAGACACCACCCGCCCTCACCCTGGCGCTCTGACGCAGGAATGCTTTTAGATCACAAGGTCGTTGTAGCTCACATATTTCTTCTTCGCTGCCGGACCTGAAACAAAGAGAACATGGGTAAAGATCAGTTGCGGTCCGTGATGTCACAGCTGAAGGTCAATGATGAGGTCATGACCAGGTGAGAGCAGAGTGATATGATAATGATAATGAAGTAGCCCAGAGGTTCTCAGTCAGGCTTTGAATGATGAACTCCCAACAGTGAGAACGCTCTTTGATCTTTGATGACTTCATTTAGACTTCTGTCATTTGTGCAGTGATGCCATGTTTTCTGGGTGTTGAGAGGTCATAACTCAAAAGCCAAAGCATTTGCAGCAGAAGACGAAACAAAGAAAATCACAGATATCTGATCAGCTCCTGCACAACAAGAACGGAAAGTTCAACTCTCTCTGTTTGTCGCCTCGTTTTCACGGTTCAGGATCGACGACCAGCACAGACGCCGTCCGCCGGCGAGGGCACAAGGCTGATAGAGAGCATGAACAGGACCAAATGATGATACCTGCACCCGGGAGACTCCAGTCAGTCTCATCGAACAGGAACATCAGCATCGTCAGTGTGGGACTAAAGCAGAGTCTCATCACAGTTTGCTGACCTTGTTGTGTTTAATGAAATAGTGTCTTTACATGTGCAGTGTTAATCACTTGTGACCAATGGCTGTTCTCTCTGAATGTGAGCAGAGAGGATTTGAAGGTCGGGCCTGGTGCTGGTCGTCCAGCTGACATGAAAACAAGGCCTTCAGATGTTAAATGAGGAGGTTGAACAGGCGTCTGCTCCCTTTAGTTATGACCACCTCCCTATCTCACTCCTGCAGCTGTGCCCCCCCCCCCCATCACCACCTGACCCTCAGCGCTCATCCAGAGACAAACGGCTTCGAGCCAAAACCCCATCATCAATCATCCGAGAGCATAAAGGAGAAAATGGCCTAATATGCAGATTTAGACCTGAGAGTGTCCTGAAGCTCCCGACTGTGTCAGAGAGACGTCAGTTCTGAATCGGACTGGGTTCAACTCTCCTGATTGAACGGACAGTAAAAACACCTGACAGGTGAGACGAAGACGAGCCTCGGGTTTGGATTCATGAGTCTGTGACGTTCATGTTACAGCTGTTGTTTATTATCGTCTGTAAATGTCTTCTTCTTCCGTTCTGTGATTCTGATCAACAGATTTTCAGGAAGACGAACTTGAGTTGTTTATGTTTCAGTTAATGAAAATATCCTGGTCATCCAATGAGGAGCCTGGATCTGAGCATGGCCTCATGTAATTGGAGAAAAATGTAAAGTTGATTTTCTGTGATTATGAAAAATTAGAAAATCACTCTTGGAGCAAAATGTGATTGACATTCACACCGTGTTCAAACCTCTCGTGTCTCCATGTAGAGTCTCTGACGTCACGATTTATTTGTCTTAAAAACAAGGTGCAATCAAGAGAAACGGTTTCATGTGTCGACTGAAATTTGCTGCTGAATTTCCACAGCCATTCTTCAAAATGGGATTTCAAAGGTTCGTCACGAGGAGCGTCGGAAAGGTTAATCCCCAAAGAATGGAGCTGGAGTGGCGCAGAACCCCGGGGCCAGAGCGAGGGTGAGGCTCATAGGAAGTGCTCTAAGGCTTCTGTGAGAGCGCAGCCGGGCTTTAAGAGACGCACAGAGGCCTTTGTTGTTTAAGGAGTCAGAGCTTTCGGAGGAAGGCACAGAGGCCGAATGAGAGCGGAATCAGAGAGATTTGGCCTTTGAAGAGCGACTGATGCCAGAAGAACGATGAGAGATCGACGTCTTTGTTGTTGGGGAATCAGCTGCAGGAGAAGGAGTCGGAGAGATGAAGCCATCTGCAGTGACTGAGGGCCATGACAGTCGGGGGGCTCACTCTGCTTTAAAAGCAGAGTGAGACCAGTGAAGCTGAGGCTGAATAAGTGAAGGCTGCTGCAGTTGGAGAGAGGCTTCTCTGCGGTCCTCTCGCTGTGAGCTGACTCACAACCCCCCACCCCCCCCACCCCCCTACCCACCCACCCATCCTGTGATAACAAATGGGACTAATTGATGACTGATTGATGACTATCAACATCCCACAGGGGGCAACACAGACTTCATCTTCAGGGTCTTTAATATGGACCATAAAAAAAATTGTTTGAAAAGAAAAAAGCAGTCGAGTGATCTGTCGTCAAGTTTTCAACCAAATGCAGCGTAAATTTGAACTGAGTTCACAGAAAACGGTCCCAACGAAACGTGAGTGAACGTTTGCTTCAGATCCTGAATCTGTGCTCACTGGAGACAAACAGCAGGTGGCACTGATTCTCCGGACGGTGACATCACACCCTGGCAGAGGGAGACATTCAGAGATACTTTCTTCAATGGGCAAATTGAAAATGCTCATAAAAGCAGAAACTAACTCTGNGAGGAGGAGGAGGGGGGGGGGGGAGGAGGCTCTAGTAGCAGGAGTAACTACATTTCACAAATATACAACAATGTGTTGCAGCAGAGGAGTTTAGTGAAAAGTAATCAAGTACAATTCCAAGGTTCTCAAGATACTCAACTGCGTTTATCAGCTTTAGTCACCAGTTACTTATTTCATACATTCAATCATAAACATAAAGTTTTAAAAATACAATCCTGTTAAAGAGTGGAACCATGAAAACGTCACACTGAACAACGAGTTTAAAACAAATGATCAGATACACACACTCACACACACACGCAGCGTCCTGTATCTCCCATCATTCACAGCAGCACAACAGGTGATGTGCTCTGATATGAGTCAGTGAGATGAGACGACTCGTTAGAAGAAACGTCTCATAAAAGCAGCAGATTCATTGATCACGTTAAAGCTTTTCTGAATCGGAGTCTTTGTGTGATGTTGAGTTTTCTGCCTGTGTGTGAGAGGTAACTTGATTCAGTGAGAGCAAGGGATCATGGGAAGAGGATACGGAGAGAGAAGACGAAACAGACTCCTGAGGAGTTTCCTTCCCTGCACGTTGACTGACAGGAGCTGGCTGACGCGGCGCAGCAGAGAAACACAGAGGCCTGATGTCGTTCCTTCATTATCGGACAGTGAAGGTTGTTCGAGCTCCATCGATCATTTATCTTCTGAGATTCACTTGCTTTAATTAAAGAGCCAGACTGCGCTCGTTATCTGCAGCCATGGCCAATAAAGAATCAATGAAGACGCTCCCAGTGGAAAGCAACTGCGTACATGTACTCAAGTACTCAGTCAAGTTGTACTTTATTAAATGTTGCTTTATACTTGGACTCGACCACAGTTCATGTTGGACTTTTCAC
Source organism: Centropyge bicolor (assembly GCA_037975185.1). NCBI lineage: Eukaryota > Metazoa > Chordata > Actinopteri > Pomacanthidae > Centropyge > Centropyge bicolor. Next base: position 835,396 of record JBBMOC010000107.1, on the reverse strand, counting down.
TGCTGCACATTGACATTGACAACATTCACTTCACCGAGGCTGAAGATTAACTCAAAAATAATGAACCAATAAACGATGATGCATTTTTATATATGGAGGCAGTTTTCAAAATATCTGCAACATTAGAGACACTTTAATACGTCAGTGATTCTGATCCATTAAACAACATGCTCCTCTGAAATGAGCCATAATACATAATGAATAATCTGACCGTTGGTACTTCAAATGTATTTTATGGTAGTTTGTACTTTTACTTCAGCCAAGTTTTCAAAGTCTGAACGCAGGACTTTCACTTGTATTTTTACACTGAGACAAACTCAGATCTGTTAAATCTTTTCTGTTGGACTTTTATTCCATTAAATCTGACCATATGTATTTATATTTGAGCTGAAGGGTAATTTCTTTTTCCTGTTTAGTTCTGTCTTGGTTTATTCTTATCTTCTCTTTTATTTTCCTTTGTCTCTTTTCTTTCATCTCTCATATAAAACATGTTGAATTCCTTCCTTGTCGAGAGGTTCTGTTCAAATAAACCTGCTTATTTTCTCTTGTGTCAGTTATTGTCTGTCTGTCTGTCCATTCAGATGAAAACAAAAACCATTTATCACACTGAACGCTGAGCTTTCCCAGTTTCCCTGAATGCAGCTTTCAGATGACAAGAAGCAGAAGAAGCTCATCTTCGGTCACACGTGTCTGTTTGGTTCTGACGACTTGTGAGGCTGAGACAATCATAAAGACTGTGACTGACGGCTGCTTCACGCCGAGCGGCAGCCGCAGCTCTCGTCTGCTTTCATTACAATTTTCCATCAGGAACCCGCTCGTCGCTGCAGACGACACGTCTCCGATCAGGACCCGCGCCGTCAAGGCGAATCCAATAGCACAGCTCACATTCAAGACTGAAAGCAAAACTAATCCTGATTAATCACTCGCAGCTCTTCTCCAGTAAAATTAGACTCGTCCATCCAGTGAGAAGAAAAGATTCTCAGAAGCTTCAAACAATCAGAGTGATTTTGACTAAAGTGTCCAATAAGAAATCAAGACGAGAATGAGTCAAATCATTACAAACGCCCACCTCAAATTGTATCAAGATCTGACTCAGTCTGTCTGTCTGCTGCCTGTCTCCCCACCTGTCTGTCTGTCTCTGCCTGTCTGTCTCTCTCCCCACCTGTCTATCTGTCTGTCTCCTCACCTGTCTGTCTCTCTCCCCACCTGTCTATCTGTCTGTCTCCTCACCTGTCTGTCTCTCTCCCCACCTGTCTATCTGTCTCTCTCCCCACCTGTCTATCTGTCTGCCTGTCTATTTCTGTCGGTCTGCCTGTCTGTCTGTCTGTCTGCCTGTCCGTCTCTGTGTTGTTGAGCTGTTTGTGAACAGACGTCTCCTTGGTGACGACTCGGTGTAAAGACGAGTCTCTGCTCTTTGTGTCTGTGCATGAAAACAATGAGGTGATGAAAACGCAGCCAACCTCAGTGAAACGTCTTTGATCTGGTTTCAGAGGAGATGAGCAGCTTTTCATTAGTTAACTGTTGTTAAAGTTTCTTCATATCAAACATCGTCACAAGGTCTTTTCTCATCTTTGGTGTTTTTGTGTCTCAGCTGCAAACAAAGTCTGTTAATGAGCCGGGGGGGGACGGGGCTTATTCTGACTGTGTGACAGACGCCACCTGGTGATGGAGTGAAGGACGAAGAGGCTGTTGAGCAGAACGCTTGTGACGACAGTGAGGAACCAGGTCAGCCATCAGCATCGAGTGTTTCAGCCACTTTCAACTAAAGCTGCGCTAACATGTTGATTCTGACGTGTCTCCTCATTTTGCTTCTCTTCAACTTTTGTTATCTATTTATTTTCAAAGAGTTTCCTGTTTTTTCATCATTTTGTTTTTGGTCAATTTCAAATTAAAGGAGCGTGTTATTATGATTTCAAATTCACGACTGAGTCGTCAATAAATTTATAATGTGAATGTGTTGCTACAGTTTCACTTCATGTAAATCAGTCTTTTCTGCTTCCATGGTGATGAAATAAATCCAGTTGTTATTCCTGTTGTTTTCACGTCATCATCAGCTGAAAGTTCTCGCAGGAGGAATCTGTGTCGTTCCATGAAAGTCGGAGGAGAAACACAGGGTTTGGCCCCATATGGAGCCAACGAAGTGCAGGGGCGGTCATGTAAGGAAACACACAAACGACAGCAGCAGAAAGCAGAACAACACGTCTGCAGAGACATGAAGACAACAAAAAGACAGAGAAGCTTCTGCTGCGGTTTCCTGCAGCCGCAGACGACAGCAAACAGCGTGAGTCACATGATCCTTTCTGTAAATAAGAGTTCAAGCAGGAAGCCGATGGAAAGGTGGAGGAGAGGAAGCGAACATGGAGGAGCCAGATGTGAGCCAGCTGTGACATGTGACAGCCTGAGAAACGAAGAGAGAAGAAGAAGAAGAGATTCACGAGGAGTGACAGCAGGATTCATGATGGACGGGTTGATGTGGAGTTCAGCTCAGTTCACGTTGAGCTGTTTAACTTCACCCAGACGAAGGATTTGCTTCTTCACTCCCCCCTGAGATACTAAAGCAAACATGCAGGAAACCTGGTTCCAGTTTTAATTTACATGCTCGACTGGCAGCTGGTCAGCGTTCACTGGTGCCGTGTGGAGCTGTGGACCGATGGTGGTGCTGCAGAACACTGAATTCACGTCTTACTGGCTGTTGCTGAACGTCCTCGTCCGTTTGGTTCCTGCTGCTTCTCTCGACCATGAACCAGCGTGTTGCTGCAGACTCAGCCTCTGTTTGCAGTGAAGCGGTGACGCTGCCATGTGACGCTCGGATCTTTGCTGTGTTTGAACGACTCCTGCTTCTCATGCTGCTCTGAATGTTCCTGCTTCTCTTTCTGTAATTGGAGGAAAACCTTGAGACGCCATTAAGATGTCGGAGCTGCAGCTGAGCGTCGTGTTATTTTTTTATTTCACAGCTCAGTGACTCGGGCTCCGGCTCTAACGAGCTCCGTGAGCTTTTTGGCTGTTGGACTGAATTCACCAAAAGGAGCCTGCACGTGTTCTATGAGCTGGAAACAGAGCGAGCGGCGGCCTGGACGCTCCTGCACACGTGTCGGTCAGGGAGCGGCAAATGGAAACATGATCAGAGAGACGCCTTCAGAACAAATTATTACACTCATTCAAGTCAAGTTACTTAACTGTATATCAGTTATTTTCACCCTGAACTTCTCCTGAAAGTTGTGACCAAGCGATTAGTGGCAGAGAAAGATGAGAGGAGGAGGAGGACGGATGAGACAGAGAGAGAGAGAGAAAGGTCGGCTGAGCTGGAGGAAGCAGGAGGAGGAGACGAGGAGAGGGAGAGAAAACGTCAAGTAGGACGAGACGGCGGCAGAAGAGGGGACGGTCAGAAAACTGTGAATGATGAATGAACGAGGGAACAGGTGAAAGAGAGAGAGCGGAGCAAAGTTTTGAGGAGGCTTCGGACGGCGGCAGAAGATTGATGGCAAAGGCACAGAGTGTCGCATATGATCAAAAAAGATGTTTGAGAGAAACGGAGAGAGACGGATGAGAGGACGGAGGAGGTGCTGAAGGGTGGAGCAAGAAACGCTGGAGAGAGCTGAGGAACGAGCTGGACACAAAGAGTCAGCAGAGTCCAGAGAAAGGACAAGGACAGAGAGGATGAGGACAGAGAGGACGAGGACAGAGAGAGGACGAGGACAGGTTTCAGTGAGTCCATCAGTTCTGTAATGAGTGAGTGAGGGGGCGACAGGAAGTGAGCAGAGAAACGCTGCAGGAGGTCATGGAGGAGGCGGAGGAAAGTTCAGAGTCTGCTTTTGAAGGAGCTGGAAGACAGAGGCTTTTATAAACCAACACCTGAGTCGTCTGTGTTTCCTCCTACAGGGGGCGCTCAGCACATCTGTGTCTCTCCAGAGATTTAACCTGTCAACTTGTATTGGATTTTCATCGGCCAAACTGGCCAAACTTGAACCTGGTTTGACCTGAAACTTCTTCGTATTCCACTTTTTATTTCAACCCACATGACTGAGTCCACTTCTGTTCTCACTTTTGTCTTTGTTGTCAGTTAGGTTGAATCAATTCATTTACATTAAGTTTGTCGTCAGTTTTTCTTTTTCGCTCTTTGTTCTTAACAGATTGTGTTTTCAATTTAAACTAATTAAAAGTCAACAGAGTGAAAATGATGGACTGACCTTCTTTTAATCAACTTCCAGATCAACAGTTAATGGCTGCAACAAACAAAACCATGAAGAAGAAGAAGGAGAAGAAGAAGACGACGACGAGTGTTGGCAGCTAAACCTGATATTTGAGCAAACAGGAACTGAGATCAACAGTTTAAATGAGTGACGATGATGTAAAACATGAAAAATGTTTAAAACAGCTTTAATCTCTCACGTGGACGTGTGTGTTTGAGGACATGTGTCCAACAGTGGAGAGCGAAGCCACGAGGCCGATGCACCCGATCACTCTTTACTGTCGCAGGTCAAATGAATGAACTGATCAGGAGACACCAGATCAATAAACCAAGAAAACTCAAAGTAGCTCAGAGTCCAGATGACTCGAGCTTGAAAACCGCTCCAGCTCCTTCAGTCGAGCGAGGAAGAAAACCAGACATGGAGATTATTTCCTCCTCAGATCTGCCTCCTCAGCTGCAGCTACAATTACAGGTCGAGTCTGTAAAGCTCCTCCATTTTCCTCCCACTGACTCCCCCACCCTCCCTCACCCTCCTTCACCCCCTCCCTCACACTCTCTCTCTCTCTCACACACACACACACAGCAGCTATATTTGTCATTAATCATTCTGGAGCTTCTCCTCACACAACGTGTCAAGCTCAGTGTGTGTGTGTGTGTGTGTGTGTGTGTGTGTGTGTGTGTGTCTGTGTGTGTGTGTGTGTGTGCGTGTGTGTGTGCGCGCATGTGTGTGTGTGTGTGTGGGTCAGTGGTGGAAGAATAACCCAGTAAAAGTACCGACACAACAATGTGAAAATACTACTATTATCAACCTCATGTAGTTCAAGTGTCAACAGTAAAAGTACAGAAGTCAGTGTGTGTTGGAGATTACTGCCCATGCTGTGTGTGTGTGTGTGTGTGTGTGTTGTAAACTGAGCTTATTATCTGCATTCAGAGCTCCAGCAGAGACCCCACAGGAAACAGAGAATCCCACCACGTCTTTCACTGTATGCACACACACACACACACACACACACACACACACACACACACACGACAGATAATCAATAGACCTTCGTTAGTGTCGGCTGATGATGGTGATGCTCTGTCTTTAAGCAGATTACATGGTGCTGGACAGTGGGTCGATTTGACATCAGAGCTGCTTGTGTTGATGTGTGTGTTGATCTGATGTCTGTCAGCTCACAGAGTGGCTGCAGCGCCCCCTACACTTACATTAATTTGAATGTGATTTAACACTGAGTGAAATGAACTGTGAGGTGAGACAAAAGGCCTCATTTTAAATCATGCTTGCCCTTTGTTTCCTGCCTGAACATGTTTTTCCACACAGATCATTTTCAGTCGTCCATCAGCCGTTTGCACAGACGACAGAACAGCTAACATCACTTATACAGTTGCTGCCTGAAGTACGTTCTCCTTCTCTGTTTTCCTACATTCATTCCACGTATAAGCCAAAGGGCAAGTGTCCTGAACGCAGTACCGAACCTGAACGCATCCTACCTTCAAATAGCACAATAACAGAAGGAACAGTGGTAATAAAAACACTTCTTGGTCGTGCAGTTGACACAATGCATCATGGGACCTTGGTGCACAGGACGAACAGCTGTGTGGATCGAACTAATCAAGTTGTACAGTGGCATGAATCCTGCCTGTACAACCAAAATTTCAATGTCAGGATTTCACTCAACAAACCTGACGTAGTGTGAAGGGGTCCCACAGGGCTCCACCCTTGGTCTCCCCCTATTCAACTTATAAGCTTCCCCTTGGCTACACTGTCAGCTAACATTCATCTCTACATTCGTGCTGATGTCACACGGCTTCTTACGTCACTGTCGTCCATCCCAGAAACTCTGCCATCACCTGTGTGGATTAAAGGAACCGCTGGATTTAAAGATCCTGCAGTTGAACAGAGAGAAAACTGATGTTTTGGTGTAAAGGTTTGCTTTGAGTCAAGATCATTACAACAAGAGAAAAATTTATTACGGCTGATCAAGTTTACAACGTCAGAGCCATTGTTCAGGACATTCATTGTGAGTAGGATGGACTTCTGTAACTTCCTGTTTATGATCCTTTCAAACTAAAACAAAACAGTTTCAACCTGGACACAAAAGCCCTGATGTATCTCACAGGTTTCTGATCTTTTCTCCATCAAACTCAACCAATGAAAACCAGCTCAGTGACATCATTCATCACACCTCTAAAACGACTGTAGGTGAGTTTTTTCAAACTCACATCAGACATATTAATTGTTGATTTTGCTTCAAAAACTCACTAAAACAAAAATCAAAATTCTTCAAGTTTTTGATTGTTTAATTTTCTTTTTGCTGCGATTTATTTGCTGACAATCAAATTTTCAATCAATCATTTGTTTGTTTCTGTGTGGAGACAAGAAGACGAGAGACCTTTAAACTGCTGAAGAAGAATGAAGAATTTACTCTCTGGATTCTGGACGAGAACAAACATGAGCGACTTCCTCTGGAGTCGGAGTTTGTGTCTGTGTTTGTGTACAGCTGCAGATCGACAAGTCTTAGAAGCTGACTCAGTCCGTCTGTCTGCCTGTCTCTCTGTCTGTCTCTCTGTCTGTCTCTCTGTCTGTCTGCTTCCTGTCTCTGACGTCCCTGATGTCTCCATCTCTTCAGTCTGTTGCATCAGAAATCATCTCCATCTTGTACGAGGAGCTGTTATCACTGAATCCATGTTGTTGGATCTCTTTGCCGCCTCGTCCTTCTCGTCCTCGTCCTCCCTGCATTTTGAATTCTCTTCTTGAGCAATAAAACCCTGATGGGCTTCGATACACAACAGGCCAGCGAATATATTCTAGCTCCCGCTGCTTTCCTCCACATTTCTATATGAAAAATAGTCAAGTCAGCGTTTTGACACAGCCTCCAATCACAAGCCTCACAGGTCTTTCACATAGAAACTCAATAAAACACATCTTCTTGTAGTCGTGAAAGACGGACTGATGTTTACTAAATGTGCGTCCAGGTGTTTGATTCCAGGTGTTTGATTCGCTGAGATGCCTCCTCCCTTCATCACTGTGCAAATGAACCAATGACTGAAAACAATCCTGCTGCTCATCATGTTTCCATTCACATGGCTGAGTAAGAGGAAACAGTTTAAACAACAGGGAGACTCCTGAAAAGCCGGCGGTGGCACAGTGGAGCCCTGAGCGAGCCTCCAGAGACGAAGCACTCAGTGATTAATGTGAGGCTGCTGCACAGCTGGGCCCCGACCAAGAGGTCCTGTTCCTCACCTTGGCAATGATATTACACACAACCTCGGACCACGGGCAGCAGCTGTGTGAGTGTGTGTGTGTGTGTGTGTGTGTGTGTGTGTGTGTGTGAATGTGTTTGTGTGTGTGTGTGTGTGTGTGTGTGTGTGTGTGTGTGTGTGTGTGAGAGTGTGTGTGTGTGTGTGTGTGAGTGTGTATGTGTGTGTGTGTGTGTGTGTGTGTGTGTGTGAGTGTGTGTGTGTGGTCTTTTTGCGGGATCAGCTGTACTGTGGCCCTGAAAACTCGACTCACTGCAGTGCCAGACCGGAGTTTCAGCCTCATGGTTGTTTGATGCCACCGAGCAGCCACAGAGACGAGCAGAGGACTGAAGGAGCTTCATCAGTCACCTGAAGACCGACATCAGCTGAAGCCCTGAGTCTGTGCTCGACCACTATCATTCAAATATGGAAGCTGCAGATTCTAGTTTCAATTTTCTACAAACTGTCACTGAGGCTGATCTGCAGACGTTTCAACAACTACAGAACAACAATGTGAAGAATCAGTGAAGAATCTGTTTCTGAAATGTTGAATCTTTTAATGACATTTTCCTCAGTGCTTCACTTTTCTCACACGGGGGGCTTCGAGCTAACATGCTAAACATTAGCAGGGGAGCATGAAGCTCTGACCCCCAGCCCACACAAACACAAGAGGAAGAGTCTGGAGATCATCAGCAGGATTCACCATCTGCAGAACATGAACCTCTTCACAACAAACCCTCCCTGTCGTCGTGGAGACGCCGAGGGCGGAGCAGCAGTGAAACCAAGACGAGCAGCCGAGCGGCAGGATGCTGCTGTCTGCTCACAGTGCAGAGGCAGTGCGAGCACGAGTGGGAGTCAAGTCATAAAACATGACAGAGGAGAGGACAGAAAACAGGAAGCGATGACAAGCGAGGAGGAGGAGGAGAAGGAGGAGGAGAGCCAGGTGGAAAACACAAACATTAATGGAGGCCATAAAACGCATGCTGCATGAAGAAATGATATTAGCATTGCAAATATTGTTGTCCCCTCTGCCCCCCCCTCGCTCCACCTCCTGCTCCTCCGTGTCTCCATCCTTCGTCAGATCTGAGTGGATCTACCTGGAGAACACACAGTTAAATCAAGTCGGACGCTGGCAGTTTCAGCCTTAATGACAACAACAAGTCTGCGCTGTTTGACCTTGGCGTTTTACACCAGGAGACGTACGACTCTCCTGGGAAATGAGATATTCTGTGGGCTGAAGAAAACACTTTTCCTCTGCTGATTTATTCATGAAGCTGGAACATATCACAGCAGACTCTGTCTTTACATCTCTATGCATGAGAGCAAACAGTGGAGCAGCATTCAGGACATGAAGAGGCCTCCGCTCAGGACGCATGCTAATCAAAGCCCTGATGCTGAAAGAGCAAACACTTCCTGTTTTCTGTTTCACCATGTGTGTCGGCGCCATGACATCGCTCTTCACGGGGGCTGCGACCCAGTTTGATAGCAGCTGTTTTTCATTTGTCTAAAACAGCAGCAGTGAGGCGGCAGAGCGAATCTGTTTTCATGAAGCGGCTCCTCGTTTGTTGTTTCCACTCGTTCTGCACAGGAATGATGAGTCTGTTCGACTTAGACTCAGCATCAGACGTTCACTTCCTGTTTCCTCCCGGCAGTCCACCGCTAGCCGGCTGAAGCTACACGGCTAATAAGGCTAACACACAACATCAGAGAAGTGGAGAGGGAAACAGCAGACTCCATGTGAATCAGCTGTGTTGAACTGCTCCCTGACAACATGAAGCTTCATGAAGCTGAGCTGTGCTTCTATTTCAGGACGTGGTTAAAGTTCAGGTGAGTTCATCAGCTTGTCCACCGTCAAACACAATGTATTTTTTCACATGTCACTGCAAACGGACTGTCGCCAGTCGGGACTCAGGCTGGGACTCAGAGTCAAAGCATTAAAGGTCCTTACACACCGGGAACGACGTGAATATACGACGTGAAATTGCGAAATATTCGGAGGCGAATTTTGATGCGCCTGACTATACATATCAAGAGTGATGCGACTTTCCGGTTTTCCGAGGGGGAAAAAAGACGCGTCCCGGGAGGAAGCGCGAGGACGAAAATGGAGTCAAGTAACAACCGAGACAACAACCTAATTGTTATGTGAAAGCAACGCGACTGAGTTTGAGACAGTGAAAATACAAATAGTATGTTTTATCTGAAGAGGTTAGCTTACGAGCTAAAGTTACTTAGCATAGATGAAAGTTAAAACAAAGATGTTTAACAAACTGTTTAAGCACACACACCATCGCAATATACATTTTACATTTTTTTAATCAAAAAGCACTCTGTTCTCTGACACGTAAACAATCAGCCGGTCGGCCATGTTGGATGCACCAGTGAATGTGACGGCTCAACAACACGCAATCCAATTGGTCAGAAGTGGACACACAGGATGTGAAACTTCGGAAAAATGGACCTTGATGCAAAAAAATGAATGGCGCAATATCGCCGGACGAGAAAACGTCGCTGATGTGAACACTTGTATTGACAGGATACAAGTTCGAAAAAAAAAATTGATGTCCAAATTATTCGCACGAAAAAACACTCCCGGTATGTAAGGACTTTTAGACTTGAATTTTGTTTATCACAGTTTCGACCTGAGGCTTTAATGTGTGGCTGCAGCTTTGTTTCCTTTGATAAAGACACGAATCAAGCAGCTTCCTGTGAACTGGAGAGTCTCTCAGATGTGGATCCGTGTGGAGCCGATAATCTCGGCTCACCTCGACATCGCTCTGCCCATGTGTCACCTGGGATTCTGAACTTCAACTGAATTCTCCGTCTGCTGCTGCGTCACATCAGAGAATACACACAATGTACCTCTGTTGCATTTAGATTCAGCAAAATCCCTTTTCTGGGTGAAGCAAACAGCTTTTATCAGCGGGAGAATGGAGCCAGTTAAGCACACAGACGCTAATCCCTCGGCATTATTTGATATTACAGAAGCTGCGCTGCAGCAGCTGAGCACTTTATCTGGCTCCGTTTGTCTGCTTCACTTCCAAAGTTGCTTTTTGTGTAGAAAATAAGGTTTAAAAGTTTGTTTGAGGATTCAGACGCTAAAAGTCTACGAGCCGCTCCTCAGAGGTGAGAACATGTCTGTGAGGGCGTCACGGACTCGCTGCCTTCACGTGATGCAGATTTTCAATGAGTCCTGATGCTCCGACAAAGAACACAACTCACTGGTTGTGTATCGATAAATAAAACCATAAATCAGCTGAAAACCTGCTTCATAGGAAAGAAACAGCGACTCACTTTCCTCAGCTGATGTTTGGCAGCCTCTTCCATTTTACACTCGAGGCCTCCAGCTACAGCTGCTCTGCGTCAGAGGGATTATGATGAGAACAAGCAGCATTTATTTATTTCTTCAGCTTAAAGTCCTGCTTCCTGTCACTCTGCCTTACTGTCGTCGAGTCGTGCGGCTCCAAGTTGTGACTGTGTTGAAAACTGTTTCAAAGCCCTGACATCACACAGGTGTTCCCGCTTGTTTCACCTGATGACATCATCAGAGCGGCGCTGGTCCGGACAGACCACCTGATGAGCTCACGTCAGGATCCGACCCACGGCAGGTTTCAGAGTCTGAGTCTGCAGGCGGTGGGCTAATCCAGAAACACCTGCTGGATCTCAGGTAAACAGGTAACAGTTGGTCGCATCATGCTCGGGTCCTGGAGAGAGTCACTCAGAAATCTTCAACATTTCATTCCCTCACTGCTGTCGTTTCAGTCAGGTCCAGTATCATCATCACACATGGATCTATAATGATCTGCTTTAAATCTATGGCCACATAATATTAGTCACAGTTACAGAAGATGGCAGCTTCTGTATGTGAGTGTGTGTATGAGAGCCCATACATGAGAGGAAGCTCCTGTCGAGTGTGTTTTCTGTTCTCTTCATTCATTAGTGTCAGTTTCTCTAAGTGCTGCTCTCAGACTGAGGATATTTATGCTGCTCGTTCTATTTATGGTTCAGTTCTTGTGTTCATCGAACTGGCCTCTTGAACACACCAGCAGCCTCCCTCACCTCCTCCCTCACCTGCTCCCTCGCCTCCTCCTTCACCTGCTCCCTCATCTCCTCCCTCGCCTCCTCCTTCACCTGATCCCTCGTCTCCTCCCTCGCCTCCTCCTTCACCTGCTCCCTCGTCTCCTCCCTCGCCTCCTCATTCACCTGCTCCCTCGTCTCCTCCCTCACCTCCTCCTTCACCTCCTCCTTCGCCTCCTCCCTCACCTCCTCCCTCACCTCCTCCTTCACCTGCTCCCTCGCCTCCTCCCTCGCCTCCTCCTTCACCGCCTCCCTCACCTTCTCCTTCGCCTTCTCCTTCGCCTCCTCCCTCACCTCCTCCTTCTCCTCCTCCTCACCCTCCCTCACGCATTCAATCCTTCATGTCATCTGTCTTTTCCCTTATGCTGACTTTCTTCTCTGCCGGTGTGTATGTTTGCATGTGTAAATTAGCAGCTTCAGTCTGTCTACGTGTGTGTGTGTGTGTGTTTGCATGTGTGTGTGCAGGTGAGCAACTTCTTCCTCTCTCCTCATTTGTATTCTGCTCGTCTTGGCCCAGGCAGGTAATGACAAGCAGCAAAGGCCAGAATGTCACAGCTCGACTCTGCTGCTGACGTCAAGCCTCTGCACACACACACACACACACACACACACACACACACACACACACACACACAGACAACACATACGTACTGCACAAACACAAACAAACATCTTTTCCGTCTGTTTTCTTTCTCCATTGTATCTAGATATTTATGTTAATAGATGGAGGGTTTTCAGCCTGACACTGTTTATCTGGATGCAAATGTAAACAGGAAGTATCAGGAAAGAGTCACTGTTCAGGAACAAAAAAATCCTGTTGACGAGATGTTCTGAGTCTCAGTAAACACAAACATTTATGAATTAAAAAGTTAATATTAAATGATGGAAAACATAGATTTTGTTCCTCCTGTTATTGTTTTTGGCCTTCTTCCTGTTTGGGGGAAAAACATGTTCTAAATTTTGTTTTGGAACTACAGTTCCCATAATCCTTTGAGGAAGGTAATCAGGAAGTATAATGTTGCCATGGAGACAGTGAATGAGCTCTTTATTCAAACTGTCTTCATTCACAGCCTCTTTGTCTGTCTCTCTCTCCCTATCTGTCAATTTTAATTTCAGTGAGCTTTATTAGCATGACAGTTGATTAACAATATTGCCAAAGCTTCAACAAAGTTACAAACAAAGGATAATTATAGCAATTATTAAGAACAAAAGATTTAAAATATTACTATAAGAACTCACTCTCTCTTTCTCTCTCTCTCAACCTCTCTCTCTGTCTCTCTCTGTCTGCCTATCTCTCTCTCGCTCTGTCTCTTTCTCTCTCTCTCTGCCTCTCTCTCTCTCTCCCTCTGTCTCTCTCTCTCTCTCTCTCTGTGCCTCTCTCTCTGTCTCTCTCTCTCTCCTGCAGGCCTGTAGGAAAAAGCCTCGGAGCATCTGAAAGCCAGAATATCAAACTCGTCCACTGCTTCCCTTGTTCTCTGTTGTTTTCTCTCTTTCTCTTTGTCTTCTTGTCTTCCTCTTCTCCTCCGTCTCGTCTCTTTTTTCCTCCCACCACAGTTCACGCTGTGCTTTCCTGCTTTTTTCTCCCCAGCCTCCCAATTTACTCCCCGTCAGATCTCTCTGTACTTTCTTTATCTCCGGCTTCCCTGCAGATCTCTTATCTGCCTCCTGCTTTCTCCGTCTGCTGCAAAGTCTTTTATCATGCTTTTCCATTTCAGCTCCAACTGCTGCTCAATAGAAAAGAACTCACCTTTCTTATCTTATTTATGTGACTTCTTAATTAAGAGGAACTGGACACAAACATCGTCAGTAAAATTCAAAGTGAGTTCATTCGGCTGCAGTTTTAGAGACGATCAGGTTTGAATTTGAACAATGTTTCTCTTGCAGCATCGTGTCGTGTTGAGTTCAGGATAGAAAGTGAATCTTCAGTTCTCTATAACTCAGAGTTCATATCATTGTGTGTTGTGGCTCCAGTTTTAACCACCTCTGAATATGGGCTCATCAAATTAAATCAATCTTCTTTCAACAAAAAGAATAAAACTTTATATTGACCTCAGTCTCCTCTTGTTTTGTTCCTGATCAGATTTTCAGCTCAATGATGTTAATGTTCATATTCAGTCACTTTTTTTTCAGCTCTCTGTGACTCTAGAGCACAGAATTAAACACATGAGAAGCAAAAACAGATGAAGTGTCCAGAACTCTGTCCTCTCCAGGAGAAACTTGTTGAAGCTGCATGTTTGAGTCAGTAATGAAAGTTTTTCTTGATGAGCTGCTCAAAGTGTTGTCAATTGCCGTGGGCTGCAGGATCTCCCTGAGCGCAGACTGACAGGCCCGTTAGGCAGCTCAGAGGCTGCAGCTTATCGGCCCGGAGCAGTTTAGGTGGACAAGTGTATCCCTGTGGACAGGACACAGTCCATCAGAGGGCTTTAGCCCCGTCCGTCTCTTTAATGCCGAGCGCCGAGCAGAGAGGCTTAGTCCTTCCAGTGATGGTGCTAAAGATCAAACCCTGGAGCTCAGGGTGTCGAACTCTCTCACCTGGGCTGCTGATAACACAAACATCCTCCTGAGGGACGCGAGCAGCAGCAGCAGAACCCTCCTAATCTCAGCCGCTGGCTCGGTTTAGAGCTCTTTACCAATACTTCAATCAATGCCAACCTAGGCATTAGAGGGATATTTGTACTTAATCAAAATGTGATTTAAATTCACTCTACTGGAAATGCTGAAGGCGTCATTGCACCAAGAAAAAGTGTGGAAGTCCTGATTCTCAATACTCAGCGTTCAGTTTTTCAAAAGTAGCAGCTGACGCAAACTGTGCAGAAACGTTCAGTGACCACATCATTTAAATGTCAGGACCTGTTCCATCACACAAACTCAAGCCAAAATTCTGTGTATTTACACACACTCTGAAGCCCTCACTGACAGACTGAAAGGTGACTGGAGGACAAGAGACGACTGAGTGACAGGGAAGCCTCTTGAAGCATTTCTGATTCATTAAGCACAATCCATGCTGCCATTCTATAAACAGAATCTTGGTTTATGCAAAAGACAGAAATAGAATTTTGCATAATTTATTTTATATGTTTCCAGTGGGCTCAGTTTTTAGAGGATTCAGCTTCTATGCTGATGACATTCTGCTGTACCTCCCCAAAAAACAGGTGTTCCTTACTGGAGGCAGGAGAGACCTCCTCGGTTCTGGTTCACTGGTGCCCCACCAGTTACCAGTCAACTACAGAACGTATTTCTAGACTCTTTTACTGGCACCAGCTGAAATCACTGATCTCCTCACTTCATGTCTACATCAGATTCTCCTCTCTGTTCTCGTTGCTGCAGTCAGACTGTGGCACAGTTTACCCTCACTCTCAGAAAGTTGGTTTAATCCTGCCAATTAGTTATTTCAATTATATATATGATATATCAGGGCACTTTTCATTAAAATGTTCAACAATTCACATCATGAGCACACGTTAGTGAAGAGGAATTATTTCCCAAACTGTTGAAGAGGTTTTTAAAACGTGAACTCACAGAAATGTGTTTATCTAATTGTTAAAAAAGCTAAAAGAATCTCCATTAACAAGTCGTCTCCACTTTGGCGGTATGGGTTCAGTCTAACGTCAGTAACATGTAACGACTAACGAAGGTTTGTGGTTTCCTCCTCATGAATAAGAGAAGAAGGAGAATGAAAGTTTGTATCCTGGAATAACAGAGCAGTGAAGTGGAGCTGTGGGGACAGCAGCCAGTCGACCAGCTCTCCTGCTCAGTGTCTGTCCCTCAGTGCTGATGGATTTCAGCTGAAGCTCATTAACACTCAGCAGATTGCATTTCACATTTCACACAGGCCTGAGCGCAGACACTCATTTCAGTTAGCAACAGTTTCCATAAAACTGCGATAAGACGTAAAGGTCACGCAATTATGGTAAGAACCTTTAAACTCTTGTAACAAGTTTCCAACATCCTGGAACTTTCCTCACATTACAACCAGATGCAGTTTCAGGCTTTGGCATTTGGGGAAAATGTGCTAATGGTGTGGGCCTCTGGGAGCTTTGATAACCTGTGTTAACCCGAGAACAACAGGAGCAGCACATGACGGCGGAGTCTCTGAGGACAGGAAGCACCTTCACACACAGCCCAGCTCCTGGGGACTGCAGCTGCTGTCCTTCATTAAATCTCCACACTGTAATTGCTTCATCACGACCGAGGCAGCGGTGAGAACAAACAAGGCCTGAGGAGGAAACAAACCCATCAGGAGAAAGACGTCCCGCTCTCGATGCAATATTGAACCGACAACAAGCGCGTTAAGTTTCATCTGGATTCCTGCACTTGTAAAACAAAACAAGAACATCATAACGGCCTTTTTTATATCTGTGTCATTTCACTGCGAAATGTGGATCATTGAGTTTCATATCGCAGCCGTTCTCTCTCTGCACGAATGGGAATGAGATTATTTTCTGGCGGCTCGTCTGGAAGCCTGTAGGCTGAGAAAATGAGAGCAGCAGAGACAGTGGCCCATTAGGAGAGATGCAGTAATGCTCTGCTCGACGTGGATCTGCGCTGTCCTGTGATTTGTTGGCGATTTGTAATTGCAGTGGAGCAGTGTGTTTTTAAACTGAGGGAATAGGGATGGCTTTATAACCATGTTTCCTGTGGCTCCTAATGAAAGTTCGACTGCTGAATTCAGCTGCTCAGAAATGACTCGATGCAGGAAGTGATCGCAGCTTCTGATGCTAAATTAATCCTACAAACACTCAACACCGAAGCAGATTCCACATCACCGTTTTCTGCTCTCGATGTTTTCAGTCTGGTTTCCGATGAACAGATACCTGACGTCTCGATGTGAAGAGCAGAATATTAAAGAACTGCAGGTTTGAACTGTGATTTTCAAATGTGACTTTGATTTTTGTGTCACCGACTTTCAAAACTACACTTTGTTTCTAACAGTTCATCAAAACAGTGGAGTTACACTGTAAAAAAATGAGCTGATAATAAATCAGAGCTGCACCTCATGATTGTTTTCATTATGGATTCATCTGCTGTTTTTTCCAAAAGAAAAAGATGTTGAGTTGACATTTTACAGAATTCATATGTTGTATATTAGAAAAGAGCACATCCTGACATTATAGCTCAACTATCAACAGTTGCAGAATAATTGTTCCATTTTGTTCCTGTAAAAAACATGATGCATTTTTTATCAGTCGTCCACTCATTCATTCGTCCATCCAGCCATCGATCTCAACACGTCATTCGTGCGTTGGCCCTTACCTTTTCTGCAGACTGCGCTGTGCCAAAGAAGATGGGTATAAAAGCCAGCCACACGATGCAGGTGGTGTACATGGTGAACCCGATGGGCTTGGCCTCGTTAAAGTTCTCTGGGACCCCGCGGGTCTTTATAGCGTAAACTGTACACGTCACCATCAGTAAGATACTGTAACCCAGCGAACAGATAATCTGAAGATCCGTGATGTCGCATTTCAACACCCCTCGTGCTAAATCCGGGTTGAAGGTCTTCTGCTCGTCGTAGTCGATGATGGTGTTGGGCGGATCCACCACGAACCAGACGAAGACGCCCAGCAGCTGCACCGAGATGAGGCTGGAGGTGATGGCCAGCTGCGAGGTGGGGCTGATCAGCCGCGGCGCCGTCACCGACTTCTTGCCCTGCTCGAAGATTCGGTAGATGCGGTTGGTTTTGGTGAGGAGGGCGGCGTAGCTGATGCACATTCCCAGACCCAGGAAGATTCTTCTGAACGAACACACGCCCACGTCCGGCTTGGCGATCATGAGGAAGGTGATGATGTAACATAAAAAGATCCCGGTCAGGAGAACGTAGCTCAGCTCCCTGCCGGACGCTCGGACGATGGGAGTGTCGTTGTGGCGGATGAAGGTAGCCATGACGAAGATGGTGGCGACGATGCCGAGCATGGCCAGGAACACGGGGATCACGGCCCAGGGTGAGTGCCACTCTAGCTTGATGATGGGGATGGGCTGGCAGGACGTGCGGTTGGCGCTGGGCCTCATGTTGTAGGAGCAGAGCTTGCAGGTGAACTCGTCGTGCTGGTACTGGTAGCCATCGCAGGGCTCGCAGTGCCAGCAGCACGGCATGCCCTTCACCACCTTCTTCCTCTCGCCCGTCTTACAGGGCAGGCTACACACGGAGCTGGGGACGTCCTGCTCCCCCCGTGGCCACTGCATGTCCTCCATCTGGAGACAGAGCAGGAGACACAGAGGTTAGATCAGCGACTCACAAACATCCTCATCAGGCGCTTTCAGGAGGTGGAACAAAATTAGGTTATTAGGTGAAATGTGTTGTCATGTTTTCCAAAAATAAAATTAAAAACAAAACAAAAAAAGGTTGCAGACTCGTCAGTCGGCTGTTGTCAGAGTCCGAATCTTCACCAGAATCTTCATCAGACAGCCACGTCTTTCCCTGACTGTCGCTCTGTCCCTCTGTCTGTCCCTCTGTCTGTCCATCTGTCCCTCTGTCCATCCATCTGTCCATCCATCTGTCCCTCTGTCTGTCCCTCTGTCTGTCTGTCCCTCTGTCCATCCATCTGTCCCTCTGTCCATCTGTCTGTCTGTTCACCCATCTGTCTGTCCGTCAGTCCATCTGTCTGTCTGTCCCTCCGTCTGTCTGTCCACATGACTTCACCACAGAGACGACTCAGACTCGACTCTTGAAGCCACTGGATTAGACTCTGGACTGAACCCTGAGCATAAAGCAGGAGGACAAATGGCCCCAGATATAACCACAAATCAAAAAGTCACAAGAATCTGACATTTGATCTCTTTTTTGTACCTGAGGATTTGACTGTGAACATGTGACGGGGGCTCAGGTCATAAAGTGGCTTCTGCTTGGGAACAGTAAGGATGTGTTTCCCTGAAAAGCAGTGATGAATTCATGTGTATCATTAAGAGCTTGAACCTTAATTGTAGGATGAATCTGATGTTATTTTCCTGGTGTGTGTCTCTGTCTCATCCACTGTAAAGCAGACCGATGTGGACTCTGAGCTTCAGGTCTCAGATTTACAGCTTTGATCTGATCTCTAAAGCTTTAATAAGATTTGCTCTTCCAGTGTGAAGCGAGGTTTGCTTTGGCAGCAGCTTGTTACTGAAGCAAAGCTCTCATTGATTTGACAGTTTGACGACTGCTGATGAGCAATGAATCCTGTTAGTGCAGCATCAATATGGAAGAGTTCCACCTGGATCATCAGGCGTCGCAGACTGGGGGGGGTCAGAACTGGTCTGAGCAGCTGAACAGTATTGGAGCTGCGCTGTTTTTCAAATACATTAAAAAATGCAGTTTATGAAAAGTTGTGATTCTTTAGTTCCGTGAACACATCCTGTCACAGAGTTTCCACTTTCACCATCGACAGGTCAGCTCACAGCAGCTGTGGTGTTTTTATCAATCTGTGTTTTCACTCTAACGTTTCAACACTTGAATTGTCTTTTTATTTGTTTGTATTTTTCCATCATGTTGTGATGAACCAAAACACTGTTGCTATTCTTCACGAGTGCATTTGTACTGTTAATTACAGACAATATTTGGCTGTTTGTTTGGTTCGGTTTGGGCAGATTCTGAGCCGTCGTTGGCTGGGAAGCATGGAGCCAATCTGGCCACACAGCCTGCAGTTTGTGCTCAGCACCAGCTGCTGTGTAACGGCCGCTCTGAAGCTGAGGATCAGTTCATGGCCTGAGCTGCTCCTGCAGGAGTCCTTGAACAAAGCCTGGACTTTAACTGGAGCTCACTGACTGTACGGAGGGAGCAGACACTGCTCGCTGCATCACACATCAACTCAAAGTCATTCACAGGAAGAGCTGCACTGACACATCACTAACAATGATCCAATAGTAAAAACACTCAGTGATATTTTTCTCCATCATGAGAAATGTTTTGAAACTTTTAGCACATGTTCCCTCTTCATGGTTACAGAGTGACACGAAGGCTGGTCTCCAGTTTGCCCTCAGACGTCAGACGCGGTGCCATTTTATCGCCTGGCAGGAGGCACCGCCTTAAAGCCTGAACTCAGGGACCTGAGCCCTCATGTGCACAGTTAACCCCAGTGACAGGCTGTGATATGCAGCAGTCGTCCTCTGCAACACGCGCAGCGATACTGTGATCATCTGTAGGAGGCTTTATTTCCTCTGCGAGCGCATACAAGTTTTTAATATTTAATTGTATAACATTGGAAGGAGACGGATCCGATTAGTCAGAAGTATCCTGAATATTTCATTTTCAATCTGCTATTATGTGAAAAGACTGTGTAAATCAGTTGACGTCCTCCCAACAGTTCCCCTCTTGAATCGACGCCCAGAGCCTGAAGGAGCTCCAGCCACTGACGGGGGCCAAGAGCGGCTGCTGTGAACTGATGCTGATCATTTTGGCAGATAGTTGGTTTCTGTATTTGAAAGGACTTGGAGGGATTTCAAATGTTACTGTGACCCAGAGCTGATCAGTTACACAGCGCTGAGGACATCCTCAAACACATTATCTGCAAAGACCAATGTGAGTCCGTCTTCGCTTCCAGGAGCCAGAGGCCACGCTGGAGAAAAAAGGCACAAATTGACACTGGATGTTATCAGCCCCCACCATCAGCCGGACCCCCCCACTCGCCACCACAGAGCCCAGCTGATAACCTGGGATAGCCGGGGATGAAGCGAGCTCTCGGCCTGCCTCCAACACGGTGAAGATTCAGGGTCACAACAAAAAGGCAAACTCCAAACAGCCTCTAATCTTCCTCCTCCCAGCGGCGACGGGTCGACTGAGAACAAAAGAGAAAGTCAAGAAAATCTTCCCTCCCACACTTTCTGATCATATTCATCCATCACTCTGCAGCCATGGAAACGAGCTGACACGCATCCTGCTGCTGCTTGGCCGTGGCTGGCAGGCAGGTGAATGTGCTCCCCGTTAGCAGATGAAGTTTATTCAAATCTGAGCTGTCATGTAAGAAACAGCTTTGCTCTGGTTATAGAATGACTCACGGCTTCGCAAAGCCAAGCGGATTCAGATTTCCCAGGTTCAAATGGGATTCAAAACGCCAGCAGCAACATGGGGTCAATCATTTAAATGGAAACTCCGTCCGTCTTGCGGCGGCGGCGGCAGCGGTCAGGAGCACCGGCAGCCACGGCCGCACGCTCAATAATTCATCCAGGTCTTTGAAGAGGTGTCACAGCTGGAGGAGGGATCGGACAGGAGCTCTCTCTGTGTCCACATGTCCCTCCCTCCCTCCAGCTGATGAAGTCCCAGGATCCTGAAGTCAGCTCTGACAGACTCTGTCCAGGAGACGAGATCAGTGAGGAGACGTGTGTTTGGACTGGACTAAATCTCACAGGTTAAAGCAGGATGGTAGAAGCCCAGAAGCTGATTGGTGTCATTCAACATGTTCTTCAGGTTCTGACTGCTCTTCTATCAATGACAGACATTTAACATACAAATGATTCGTCCTGGATGTTTTCTGACGACATCATGACGAAAGTATCTGCATTTGTCCAGCTGCAACACGTTGACAGAGAAGTTCACTTGTCTCCTGCAGTAACTTCATCCTCTCTGAAGGTGACATGTTGTTGTTTTCATCAGGGAACCAGCTTCTCGACTCTGAAACCTTCCAGGCAGAGGCAACGTGTCTCAGCACACAGTCAAACTGTCTCCATCTGGAGGAGACAGTGTTGGGTCTGGTTCTGGTTCAGTTCTATAGTTCAGCTCTGAAACATATGAACATTTACTCCTCATTATTTTCTTTATGTTTTCAATATGTCAATAATTGTGTCGTCCTGATTGTTCACGCTGTGATTTTACTGTGTTGTATCTTCACTGTCTCCTGTCTGTCTGTCCTGAGGACGGATCCGTCCTCTGCTGCTTCTCACAGTTTCTTCCCTGTTCGAGGTTTTTTTTGGGCCTGTCTTTATCTGAATTGAGGGTTTTTTCTAGTATGGAGACACTGAACTGTTAAACGTCATGTGGCTGAATGAGACCAAAACAAATTACAGAGAAGTGAGACACAGGAATAATTTGGTCCTCAGACTGAAATGGCTTCCTCAACCGTTTTGAGTCACTGTTGGAAAATGAGACCCTTGATGACGTGACGCTTGAGGTTCAGCTTTGTTTGACTGTATGAAAGCTTCGAGGACGGAGACGGAGACAGCTCACTCTTCATCTCCCTGAGCAGTGTCCTGCAGACGAGGACAGCAGCTGGCTGAGAGTCCTCATGGACGTTCGTCCTCCTGTCTCTGCCTCCGTCCCTCTGTCTGTCTTATCAGTGCCGGGCAGACCTGCTCCTCCGCCCGCTGCTGCTCTGCTGTCAGACGCTGCTGTCGATAAGCTGCCGGCCCACCTGGACGTCACGGCGGGCTGCGGGTCAGGTGACCGCAGACGACGCTCTGACGTTAACTTCGCTTGCTATAAATATGCTGCTAACTGTCCGAAACAAACGAAGCAGCTGTGAGGAGGAAGAAAAGGAAGCTGTCCTGTCTCTGCAGACACGGGAGGAGGGACGGCTCGTCCTCCTCTTCCTGTCTCTCTTCATGTATTCTCTCTCTCAGCCTGTTGTCCAGAGGCTCCGTTTGTGTGGACGCCCATGAAATTCAATAACGACTGAACAATAACAGAAATCTTCCCATGCGGGTCTGTGGGATTCGCTCTGATCAGATGGGGGTTATGGTTGGAGCATGTGGGCGGGTGCTCTCCGTCCACCGACTGTTAGCTGGGAGCAGTTAATCTGTGTGCTCATTAGCCTTCTCCTCCTCCTCCTCCGTCCTTCCCACAGCAGTTAAACTGCGGCCGCCCGACACCGCAGTTCATTATCCAGCCTTTAGGGGGCCTCGGTCCCCGAGCTCATCATGAAAACCTCAGAGGAACTGGGGATCGCATCTACGCACGGTTGCCATGGCTACAATGCAGGATCCATCTTGTTTTTTTTTTTTTGGCCTTGAGTCTTCATCGCCCCACACCCACAGCCTCTGCCTCCGTCCTGCTGCTTCCTCCTGCCGCTCAGGCGCAGCTTCAACATCCTCCACACACGCTTTATAAAGACAGACAAGCTTTGAACAATCATTTGTGTCTGACATGTTTCTCCACAAAACAGTTCCTCAATTAAATCTTAATATCACAGTTTTGCTGCTGCCACACTCATGGTGCTGCGTACTTCAGCTTCTCCACTATTTCACATCTCAGATTCTGATGTGACTTTTCTGTCTGAACACAACCGACGTCACTCTGCACCGAGAGGCTGCAACAGGAAGCAAACAAGAGCTGAACTTCAGCATCGGGCAGCAAATATCTCCTTTTAACTGCTTTTAAACTGGATGTTAGGTCATGCTTCATCTTATTTATATCAAAGTGGAAATTCTTACATTCATTTTTACACACACACACACACACACACACACAAACACAGACACACACACAACCACAAACACACACACACACAGACACACAGATACACAGACACACACACACACACACACAGATAAACAGACACACACAGACACACAGATACACAGACACACAAACACAGACACACACACACAGACACACACAGACACACACACACAAAGACACACACAGACACACACACACACACACACACACAAACACAGACACACACACAGACACACACACACACACACACACACACACACACACACACACACACACAGACACAAACACACAGACACACACACACAGACACAGACACACACACACACACGCACACACACACACACACACACACACACACACACACACAGACACACACACACACACACACACAAACACAAACACAGACACAAACACAGACACACACACACACACTAGGCCGGGCTTCCTTCCCATTAATGTGCTGCCTCAGTCATTAACGTGGCGACTGTGGATCATGATTAAATTGATTAATTGAATGGAAAAGGAAATAAGTCCCCCGGATGCCTGCGAGACCATGAGCAGGGGAAAGTACACAATCAGCAGATTAGCAGCAGGTCTGAGTGACAGGAAACCAAATGAGAAATAGAAAGAAAAACAGACCAATCACACAAGTATCAGCAGCAGAGCAGCATCGCCTGCGTCATCTGACACGTCCAACATGTCCAACACGTCCAACACGTCCAACATGTCCAACACGTCCATCTGAGCAGTGGTCGACCATCGTGCGACAGACGCTCAGCAGGGAGCCCATTCCTCCGGGACAGACGCCACAGCGACTGTTTTCATTTCCTTCATTAGACAGAGTGTCGAGTGAGACGTCTGTCCAGCCTGAACACACTATGGAAGAAAAAACCAGAACTGACGGAAATGTCTTTAAAAAAGCATCCAAATATTTTCATGATCATTTGATCGGATACGATCCAAAAAAAAACTCCACGAAAAAGTGATGAGCAGGAAACATCCTGATTACTTTCATACAGACCAATGACTGGTTCAAGTAGACGAGAACATCAGTGTCGCTCTCGGGAACAGGTTCACTGGAAACTGATGTTTTGTTCTCACTTTGCAGGACTGTGACTGTGGTTGGTTGGTTATAAGATGGTGACGTACGTGAAACTGGCTGGTCCTCGAGGGACGGACGCCGACCGGACGTGAAGCAGCATGACAATGAGAGGGAACAGAGGCACAGTGGACACAGGAGACAGAGGAGGTCTCCGTCTTCACAACCTGCTGTGACTCCGGCCTCTGTCAAATACAGAAAGACTGCAGGTGAAGTGTCTCCGTCACAGGTGAGAAACTGTCTTTGTTCTCTCCTTAATTCATCTGAATAAAACGCACTTCTTCAAATACAGTTGAAAAAAACAGGAACATTTGAATAATTATGTTCTTTCAGCCAAAGTCCAGCCACCTCCTGCAGCTCAGTGAGACGGCTGCGTCCGGGAAACAGAGGAAATAATTCTCACTCCATTTATCTGTGAAGCAAATGCTTCCCCTGCTGTTCATATATGAGGAGAGCGAATCTGCATTTACAGGCGCCGCTGCTTCGTTAGGCAGCTGGACAGAAGCCAACGAGCAGAACAAGAAAGTTCGAGATAAATCAGACTTTACTCTCACACAATGGAGCCAACGGTCCGGAGAGAGAGAAAACAGCAGCGCGGCTGTACGCAGCTTCCCCTGAAGACCTGTCTGTGCTTCACTGAACCCCAACAACACGGACACATTTCAAACTGTTCACACTGACGTCACGGTTTTACAAACGTCCTCACAGAAACTCCAGGTGGTTTCAGCAGAGACAGGTGAGGAGACAGAAATCAGCTGTCAACAGTTTTACAGGTGCCCCTTTTCTCTGAGAATTGTGCATGGTGTTTTTTGGCTGCAGTACCGAGAGTGACCACTGGGATGAACTGACGGCTTCTGTGGTTCGTCTGTATTGACATTTAGACATTTAGAGAGAGGACGGAGAAAGGATCACATCATTGTTTAGAAAAACTTTTTGTTTTGTTGGATTTAAAGATTTATTCTCTCCGAAGACTTCGTTTAGTTTAAGTGTCTGAAACAGAGAGAAAAAGCAGCTTTTATTCTGAAAGAAACGAGGGAAGACGGAGCAACATCATTAATTTCAGTCACAGATTTTCGGAGCTAATCAGTGACTTGGACCAGGAGCGTCCCGGTCCCACGTCGGCTTCATTAGCCCCCCGGCCGATCCCGGACCCGCTTGAGAGCTGCCTCAGTCCGCTCTGACCGTCTGACTCATGCAGCAGGCAGCGGGGCCCCCAGGGGCTGGCCTGCTGAGATCAAGGTCAAATTTCATTACTTCTAATGAGGCTCAGCAGCCACCAGAATCTCTGCTTCTCTCTCCGGCTTCACACATGAAAGACAAGCAGCGGCACATTTCAGAGTCGAGGCCCGAGATTTCAGAGTCATTACAGAGAACTCTGAGGGGCGGTACCATACAGGCTGATTTCCTTAATACTCAAAATCCAAATCAATCAATCAATGAACTGATCAAAATCAACAGTACCATAATACTCTAATGTCTCTGATTGTACAAAAGACTGGAATAAATCTACAATCCTACTAATCCACGGAGCTTTCATCACTAATATCATGTGTAGGTATAGAAACCCTCCCCCACCCTCCGGCCCCCTCCCCGCCCTCCGGCTCTGCACACCACATGTCACCAATTACCCCAATTCCTCGTCTGCAGCATAGAACCGTGTCCCTCTGTCCGCACGCTCGGCGACGTGGACGCACTCAGCACCAATCACCGCCATGAAGCTCGACCACCGAGAAAACAACAACGTGTGTGTTTGTTCACACAGAATTACAAACATCCACACCCACATCTCTCCCTCTGTCTCTTCTTCATTCTCTATTCACTGTCTTCTTTTTCACATGGCTTTTTTCTCGTTATGCTTTTCAAATCATCGGTTGCCTCACTGAGATTTCTTCCTCTTATAAATAAAATTGTTATTGTAAAGAAAACTGCAGTTTCAAGCAGATGTGTGTTTTCTTCTCTGCCAGAAGACGAAATGTGCAGAAACTCACTGCTTCTCAATCAAAACAAGGAAAACACATCTAATGCTCTCTGCAGATCTGAGTCCTGTGTGTTTCTGTCTGTATGTAAATATACAGACAGGCTGTGTGTGTGTGTGTGTGTGTTCGTCGCCTCCTGCTGAGCTCCACTCGTCCTCTTTGATCGATGCTATAATCATCCTGTCAGATCACTCAGCTGTGTCATGTATTTTTGAAGAGGGCTGAACATGAACACAGAGACATTATGGAGACACCAGCAGCAGGAGACTGAGGTGACATCGAAACGTTGCCTCTCCTTATTATGATAACGTGTAGGTTCATAAAGCAGCGAGGTCACGTCGCCCTCCGTCATTGACTTAATGCTTCCACCGACCTTCACCTTTATGTAAATTTAAATTTGCAGGAAAATTTCTCTCGGTGAAGATGATGATGATGATGATGATGAAGATGATGTGCACAAATGTAGGGCAACATCTAAAAGTTCTTTCCATTATTTGATTTATAGCTTCATGTCATTAAATGATCAGCAGACGTGAGATGATTAATGTTAGAAAAACAAATACAGACAATAAAAGGGGGAAAACAAGGCAAAATTCAAAGCTTTAATCTTCAATAATGTGATGCATTTTATAACTGCAACACTATTCTTCTTAAAAGTAACTGGTAACAATTGGTCTCAAATTAGTGTCATGAAGTAAGTGATGAACTCCGATCAGGAGAGAGAAGTAGAAGAAAATAGAAAAACTCAATAAAATACTTGAAATTGGAAAATGATGCAGCTTCATGAAAATGACTTTTTTGGTTTCTGGTCACGTCGCTGTCGTCTCACATCCAGAAAGTGTGTTTGTTCCATCTCTCTGCTTATTCCCTTCATTATAGACAGAGGTGTGTGGGATCAGGGGAGGACGAGGTGCCAGGACCAGGTCTCTGTCTGTCCCTGTCTCTGGTGTCCAATCAGAGCTGCTTCCTTTCTGCTCAGAAATCACAAACTGTTTCTCCCTAGTGCTGATTTTGAAAAGGAAAAAAATAATAATTTGGTTTTCATTGTTTTTCACAGCGCCACCTACAGGTGAATCACCCCTTTAGCCCTGACAGACACCTGAGCAGGTGAGCCGCCGCCGGAGGATGTTCATCATCCTGTTCAGGCAGGTTTGAGCTGCAATGAAGAAAGCATCAGCGAGCGTTCAGAAGCCATTTAGCCGTCAGAGGAGACCACCTGTTGGGCGAACAGTGGAGGCGTTTACTGAAGGGACACAATTACAAGTGATACATTAAATGAGTCTGAGCTGAGGCCGGATGAGATGAACCTGTGTCCCAGCCTGGTGAGGATTAGCAGCAGATGTCTGGAGAGATGAGGGAGGTGGAGGAGACGACGGAGGAGAAGAATCGTCTGAGTCCTCCCTTCAATACTGAAACGTGTGAACAGTTGAAGGACTCAGGATCAAGTCAGCGAAGGACTGTGGACTGACATCAGGTCTCAAACATCACATTGACCTGTCGGAGGTTATTAACACAGTTTTACAGGGATTTGCAGCATCAACATCACGACAAGCTGCCATTTCCCAAATGAACCTGTAATCCTGTATCGTGGATATGAACAATTTAATCCACCCATGTAATTCCACAGTGAGAGAGATTACACTGTTTCTCCAACATGTCTCTCTGCCACTTTTCATCTCTCATTTTAATTGTTCCACATATTAATTCTATTTATTGTTCCTGTTCATCCACAGGGTAAATGTTTGTCCTGACCTTGTGTTCACATTGATAAGTTAACGAGACTTTCTTTGCCCTGGGCTTGTCTCTCAGGTTTCTGACAGGTGAGTGTTCTGTCGTGTGATTGGCTGATGTTGGCAGAGCAGACTGACTTAGACTTATGTGACTCCTAATGAGAACATGAACCAGGCTCCTATGTTCTCAGGGTTTATGATAAAGTCTGATTTAACTGAATGTGATTTTAATGGGTGGGAGTTCGTTAATAATCAAACCTGTGCATTAGACGGCCGTTCTGACAACCTATTTAATGATGTGTGTGTAATTTGCTATATTTGGAATAAACATGATTTTTTCTTCATGATACATAATTGCTGTATTTACATGTTTACTAATAAGAGCTTGGTCCTTTATTGTCTTGTCTTTTTGGGAAAAGTAGCTGAAAATAAAAATATTTTTTTCAAACGTAGCATCAACACAATTATGTTCAATTCAAAACACATTTATAGACTGAAACCTGCCACTTTACTGCAGGTTTCACTCATTTGTCAGAGACGTAAAAACGTTAACACAATGAGCAGATGTGTTTCAGCTGCTCCTTAATTTCCATCTGCAGCTCGACACAAACTAATACAATGGATACAAACACAGGTTCAAAGCTCTCCACCTATATTCAACCACAGATCCAAACACACATAGAAAATCAGACAAGGTTCCATCCTGCACGTTCTCAGCGAGCTCATATGTAACCTCGACAGGAAAAATTCAACACGTCGTCCCTGTTAAGCATGTAAATCCTGAAATGCTCGGAGCATGAACACATTATCATTATTACACAACTGTTTCCAAGTTATGAATCCTATGATCTGGACAGAAGGCCTCAGCTGTGTGTGTGTGTGTGTGGAGCTGCAGAGTGACGGGAGCTGGTCCTGGTGGATTCCAGCAGCGAGTGAAGGAGTCGTCCTGTTGCAGATTACGGCCACATAAACCCTGACAGAGGCCCATTGGAGCGAAGCGCCGGCTGATTGACCCATTAAGCCACAGAAAGCCGTGTGACAGCAGGACGCCGGCGGCCGAAGGCGCCAGAGGAGACGCAGAAATGAAATGCTGCCAACACTGTTTTTCTACATTTGTAAGTCAGTTTATGAAAAAAATCCGTCTTCAGTTTTCCACCATTTTCATCGTGCAAGAAGAAGAAAGAGCAGCAGATTTGCTGAACTCATTTCCACCACAGCTCACGCAGGGCAGATCAGGTGTGTCAGTGTGCCACATTAGGATAATTGATCTCCACAGGAAAAGGCAGGAGAAGCCGCAGGCTCGACTTTTTCTTCTTCTGCGACTCCTTCAACAGCAGCCAGTTCAAACAAAGGTTATTCATCTTCTAAATATCCTGATTACTCTTCTGTGCCTTGATCTCAAATTGCCTGGGAATGTCGGCACACGTGTAACTCGGCTCAATCACATTAGCTGCGACTGTCACGCCCCAACATATCGCTCCAGTAATAGCTCCCATTGTAACCTGGAGAGCGACACGCACGCCACCAAACACACACAAAGGAGCCATGAAGATGGAGGGAAAGCAGCAGTAATGGGAAGCCTAATAGCAGCAGCTCTGCCACATGTGGCTGACGGCGGGCTGCGGAGGTGAATAATTCAGTGGTGTGAAGCTGAGACGTGGTCTGGAATGCAGAAGCAGAAGGCTGCGGAGTCAGAGCTGAGACAGAGCAGTCTTCTGACCATAGACTGTATAAAATATGGACGTAGTGTCCGTGACGTCACCCATAAGTTTCTGAAGAGCAAAAATGAAGCAAATCGTAGTGCGTAGCCATCTTGGTAGCTGACCTCCGGTTACTCCAAATATGGACAAAGAGGTGGAGCGAGGGCGGAGCTGAGGTGGGTCGAATGAACGCTATTGGCTGAAAAAAGCCGCTGAAAAAAGCCGCTTTATTCGAAATAATCAAACTAGCTACGGCTAACCAGCTAGGTTAAATGCTAAATATCGTTGCTAGCCAGCTAACCCCACAACGATCTCTTTCCCAAACTCAGTGACTAGAATTAGCTGGGGTGACGCCCTTTAGACGGTCAGTGGCTAGTTGTCAAGTGGCGCCACTTAGATTGACAGCTATGAATTGTGCATAATGATGTATGCTGTATATTTTAAACGAACGCCTTATAAAAAAATTCGCCCCCCCAGAGTTGTCATGGAGTAGAAAAACAGCTTATGAGACTAGAGCCATGTTTTGAACCAGGCTGTAAATATGTTTTTTTCTGTCGTAAAATCGGACATGGGGCTCAAATGTAATTGACTCCCTTCTGCAGCCTGCTCTAACGGTTATTCGAGGAACTGCAGCTTTTTTGCACTTCCGCATTGGCTTCATTTTTCAGCGGCGGAGGTTGCCGCTTGCTTCTGACTGACGCACCAACCGCATGTCCCATGTTTGTGTGTCAGAGTCCGGCTCATGGATCCTCTGCAGCTGTTTGGAGTCTGAACGTCTCACGGTTCTGTTACGACAGCAGGCATCCCATAATACGCCTGCAGTTCTCTTCAGGCACTGACGTTCTGTGATTGAACAGAGTCACACGCTCGATCACACGGTCGAGAGCGACGAGATCGAACTCTCAAGAGAAACCGTTTTGGCTACAACTTTCCAGAAATCAGTGTCTGTTTCTGAAGGAAATTCTGCTCAATAATTCAACATCACTGTGCCGTTCAGCACAAAGTATCTGTGGAAAAGGAACAAAGCATTTGAGGACATCAGCCTGTGAATAATGAGACACAGCTCCGAGCAGGCGGAGCTTCAAACCACAGATGTTCCTCCAGAGAACTGCGCTGAGAAAACGTGATATTTAAGCTCATGTTTTCGTCAGAATTCAGCTCAAACATGCTCATTCTGCTTCATTTGCTTTTCTGTCGAAGCAGCGAACAAATGTCTGCCAACAGGCGACAGAGTGCGGCTATGTGAGGCCATGGAGCCGAGCACACCGGGACCAGAGGGATCAGGACCGGGTCCCTGACAGGGGGGGAGTCTTCATCGAACCTGCATCATCGATCACATGTGAGTCTGCTGCCTGTCAATCAACACACTTCACCTATCAATCCTCAGTCCCTGCGTGTCGCTTTATCATCATCATCATCATCATCATCATCATCATCATCATCATCGTTCCTTCATCATCATTCGTCCAATAACATCAGTTTGAGGCTGAAAGCATCAAAATGACAGAGGTTACATTGATATCTCAGTCTGACACAGTGACAGCCATGAGTTCACTTTGACCTGTGTGTGTGTGTGTGTGTGTGTGTCTCCTGCCTCTTGATTCACTGCTGATTAAACACACCTGCTCCAATCAAACTCATTACTCTGCAGTATTTCAGCCCTGATTCTTCATCAACACATCGAGTTTCAGCTCCACTGATCAACAAGGCTTCATGTTCCGCTGATCCCAGGAGGATTTCACCACGTTCTCTCTCTCTCTCTCTCTCTCTCTTTCTGTCTCTCTCTCTCCTCTCTCCCTCTGTCTCTCTGTCTCTGTCTCTCTCTCTCTCTCTCTCCCTCTGTCCCTCTCTCTTTCTCTCTCTCTCTCACTGCTGAGTCTGCTGGGGTCAGTTTTGTAAAAACCAGATATCACCTGTGACATTCTGATCAGATACAGTGAGAGCTGCAAGAACAGTTCATTTCAGTTTGTATTGTTCTTTATAGTCGTCCCATGTCAAAGGTCATAACCTCATAAACAAGCTGTGCAATTCTGTTCTTCAGTGACCTTCAGTAAAAAGCACAGAGGCGGCTCTGATTCACACACGTCTGTCAGGAACATAAGAACCAGATCAGAGCTTTTAAAACATGAACCTTCTCAGTCGATTCTCTTACGCTCATTAACACTTGTTACAGTTTAAAGGTGCAGAAACTCACGTTGAGCTGCAGGCTCTCGGTCCACTGGCCGATCACTCGGTAGCCCGGCCCGCTCACGTTGTTCCACTGGTACTGGAACAGGTCGTAGCGTCCGGGGGCGTCGCCGTTACGGTTGAACGTGACCGAGGTGCCAGCGCTTCCTGTGGAGGACAAACGGACACCTGATCAACACATCAACTGCTCTGTCATGTTCAGTGGACAAACTGCTTTATATACTACATTACCCATGAGCCTCAGCCACCATTCAGAGGGAGAAGAAGTCAGATTCAAAACTCTTTAACTTTAAAATTGTTAACAAATGGCTGAGCTACAATTTCAAAGTAAATGAATTTGAGCTGTTGTGAAATCTGTGATCGGATGTTTCTTGCTGAAATGCACCATGGGAGTTGTAGTTCTCCTGGTAGTTTCCACAGGTTTCTTTCAACCTTTGACTTGTTAAGAAAGGAACAGATATTTTCTAACACCGTGGTTCGTCTTTTGTTCTGATGATACAATCATACTGTCCTCTCTGACCCTCCTGTCCTCTCTCGCCTGTCTGTCCTCTCTCACCCTCCTGTCCTCTCTCACCCTCCTGTCCTCTCTCATCTTCCTGTCCTCTCTAACCCTCCTGTCCTCTCTGACCCTCCTGTCCTCTCTCACCTTCCTGTCCTCTCTCACCTTCCTGTCCTCTCTCACCCTCCTGTCCTCTCTCACCTTCCTGCCCTCTCTCACCCTCCTGTCCTCTCGTCTCTCACCTTCCTGTCCTCTCTCACCTTCCTGTCCTCTCGTCTCTCACCTTCCTGTCCTCTCTCACCTTCCTGTCCTCTCTGCCTCCTGAGGTCTCTCTGTCTTCTCACCCCTCTGAAGTCCCCCCCGCCCCCTCATAGACGCTGTGTTTACTCTGCGGGGGCCACGAGTCCCTTTCAAGTCTGCATTTCATTTAGAGTGAAAGAGAAGAAGGCAGATAGAGAGAAAACAGAACTGTGAGAGAGCAGGAAAAGGCCGGCGGGCGGAAGACAGGGGACAGACAGTGTCGAGCTGCGTCTCTTCAGGATGAAATAAAAAGAGAATTCACGTCCTCAGGTCAGAAACAACTGTTTTGGCAGGAAACTGTTGGTTACTGCTGCTTCTTCATTCAGAGTTTCTCTCTGAATTTTGAATATTTAATAATATTTAATAATTGTCTCAGTTTCTTTCTGTGATCATGTGAAGACGTATGTGATGTGAACCGACATCCATCCACGTGAAGGTCACATGTGTGTGTGTATGTGTGTGTGTGTGTGTGTGTGTGTGTGTGTGTGTGTGTGTGTGAGTGTGTGTGTGTGTGTGTGTGTGTGTGAGTGTGTGTGTGAGTCGAGGTGAGGACAGAGCACGGTCTCTCTGAGTCATAAACCTTTAAAGAGGTGAAGACAGAAAGAGGAATAAACACAAAAACAACATCAACTGTTTTATCTCTTGAGAAAATGTTTTAATATATTTTATCAAAAATCTGAGACTTGATCAAGTTGAACTTTCATATCTGACATTTCTGTGCACAATCTGCTGCCTGAATTGAATAAAAACTGTGACTGCTTTTAATCAGAGGCTTGACTGACGGCTGTGATCTGAAGAAACTGATTCTCAGTTTGACGTTTCATATCTGACAACAGAGTGTGAATCTGCCGCTTGTTGTTGTTGGGTGTCGGGAGCTCAGTTATGAATTCCTGCCATGACCAGACAGCTGCTCCAGATCAATACCTGGGTTAATAGCTACCAGAGGCTACACAGACCCACCTCTGGATATCACATGCATTCTGCTGCTCAGTCGATATTTGGCTCCTGTTGGTTCAGTGTGAACACAGAGGAACCTTCAATCTGTGGTCAACCGCTCTGAATCCTTTCCTTCTCTTCAACATCATTTTCTTCATTTCTGACTAAAACTCGGCCTGATCTCAGAAACATGACGTGCTTCTGTGGAGAGTTGTTCAGGAGTCGTGTAGGAGCCGATCAGGAGGCGTTCAGGGGTCGATCAGGAGGCGTTTAGGAGGCGATCAGGAGGTGTTCAGGAGTCATTCAGGAGGCGATCAGGAGTCGTGCAGGAGGCGTTCAGGAGGCGTTCAGGAGTCGTGCAGGAGTCGTTCAGGAGCAGCAGCTCCGCGCAGCCTCAGCTGATTCCTGCTGAGTCCTTCTCTCTTCACTGTGTCATTACTGAGACCCTAATGAACGGTGAGCGAACGGCTCTTCTGCCACTTTCATTTTAAATTAGCACGTAGCAGGCTCAGCTAATTACCTGATAAAAGAATCTCTCTGGAGGGGAAGATTTCCCAGCCTCGGTCTCGGCATTAAAACTATGGAACTATGCAAATAATAAAACAGGTGGAACTACAAACTGCTCACTGTGAAAACTGAGGGATGGAAGATCTGCAGAAGATACAGCTACGAAAACAGTTCACAAACTCAACCCCCCCCCACCCCCCCCACCCCACGCCACCCCCACACACACACACAGAGACAGACAGACAGACGGACAGACAGACACACACACACACACACACTGGTCCAACTGCTGCCAGACTAAAGACCATAATATCTCTGTTGTAATAACAGTGTGTTTGATTTGCATTTGGCTGCAGAATGAAACGTCTTCGAGCTGAACTGCTCAGCTCCATCTTCCATTATTGGACATTTGAAGAGAGGAGCAGGTGATGAAGCTCCTCAGGCAGTTTATGGTCCAAACAGTGGACGGGACAGAAAGTGAGTTTGGAAGCCAGAGATCTTAAATCCTGGCAGCGTCGGCCGCTGACTTAACGACCGCCGTCATTCTGTTCTATGGGCCAATAAAAGTCTTAATTATTGGCCCTTGCAGACCTGAAGGCCGTCGATCATCTCGCCTCACACCTGCTCACAAACTCTCTGTGCCCCACAGAAGCACTTTCTGATGTCTGCCGCTGCATCGAACACAGCACAGAGCGCCGTGGGTCACATGACTGACGCTGCGTCCATACAGGCCTGCTGGATCCAGAACAATGGGACCTGATGATCCTGGTTCCAGTGATCGAGTGGCTCAGGTCACTCAAATACTGAGTCACTTCACTCCTGGAGTCTAACCACTGCTGGATGTTTCATGTTGATGCTGCTGAGGAACTTGGTCTATATTCATACATTAGGTGTGTTTGTTGACTGTTTTCTGTAGAAATGATCTGAACTACTAAAGCCTAACTAAAATAACTAAAACCTTCAAACAGATGGGTTCGAGTAAAATGGTGGAAGAAGAATAACGGAGCAGAAAATGGAAAAAAGTTAAAGTGAAAATTCGATAGAAGTTCAGTATAGTAGAAGTACTCAGTTCCCTTTCCATCAGTGTGTGTTTGTACTTTGAGCTGGGACTCTGAATCTGCTGCTAACGAGATGGTCATAAACATGTTGAAGAACTTTAGTCAAAGCAGTGAGACCTTCAGTGTCATTCTAACACAGTGACATGTGCGTTTTCCTTTGCTCAGAACAGCTGATCTTTACAAAGTGTTTGTATAATTGCACTGGTGGATTTCAGCCTGAGATGAGACAGCGACGTGGTTGTGATGGAGGACAGACACCTGAGCAGCTGAGCCCGTTTTATGAGACAATCTCAACAGTTTAATGCCCTTTTATAACCAGCAGAGTTTGATGATCTCTGGGTCTTTGCTGGACTTCGACTGTCTCTCAGTGTGAGGAGCAGGAGGATGGGCGTCCACTCACCGTTGAAGCTGACGCTGCGGATGTACTTGAGCAGTTTCTTCCCTCCGGCCAGCTCCATCTCAGGACAGATGCCCGAGTTCTCCGGACACAGGTCCCTCTGCATGTTGTGGAGGGCGTGGGCCATGGCATAGACGGCGTCGATCACAAACTGGACCTTACCCTCCTGCTCGTACTTGGAATCGATGCCGATCCGTTCCTGACCTGAGAGACACGGAGGGAGGGAAAGAACCCACAATCAGCACTGACAGGAAGAACGCAGGTTCCACTCTCATAAGGCCTCAGAACATCTCATATTGTCTCCTAATGTCTTGTAACGTCTCATAAGGTCTCATAACATCTCATATTGTCTCATAACATCTCATATTGTCTCCTAATGTCTCGTAACGTCTCATAAGGCCTCATAACATCTCGTATTGTCTCATAACATCTCATATTGTCTCCTAATGTCTCGTAATGTCTCATAACATCTCATATTGTCTCCTAATGTCTCGTAACATCTCATAAGGCCTCATAACATCTCATATTGTCTCATAACATCTCATAACATCTCATCTTGTCTCCTAATGTCTCATAACGTCTCATAAGGTTCTCATAACATCTCATATTGTCTCATAACATCTCATAACGTCTCATAAAGTCTCCTAATGTCTCATAACGTCTCATAAGGTTCTCATAACATCTCATAATGTCTCATAAGAGTCTGATCTGCTCCTGACGTGTTGTCACTGTTGTGGTCTTGTAGACTAATAAGGTGTTTGAGGACAAATTAGGTTAATGTGCAGTGTTTTTTTTGGGTGGTCAGCACCTGCAGCACCTGCTCTGTGTTCACTACCTCTGTCTGTCTGTCTCTCTCTCTCTAATATTCAGTGTGTGAGTTTTGTCGTGTGTCTGAAAATGTGAATGAGTTGAAACAGAAAAGTTAAAAGAACAATATTTTCTCTCTGAAAAGCAGTGAAGTAAAAGTATAAATCTAAAGAAATAAATTCTTCAGCAGAGTATCTTAACAATGTACTACTACTAGTACTACTAGGAGGATATTAAACCAGATCATGGAGAGAAGCAGCAGCTGACTTTCAGAACTCAGTCTCATGTCTCAAACAGCGTCCAGCTGATCCAGTCTCATGGCCTCCAGCGCTGAACTGAAGTCATGAGGGAGAAAATCTGCAGCTGATCACAAACACTTTGTTTCCACAGGGTCACGGTTTGTTTCGACTCAGCCGGAGCTCGAGATCGCTTCCATAATTACACAGAGCAACAAAGACGCTCCTGCCATGATTAAACTGTTTGAATATATGATGTGAGACAATGAAAGAAGAGATGCAAATGGATTCAGACAATCACAGAGACTCACTCAGAGCCGATCTGCTGCACTTTCACCACCGACGGAAACTTTACACAGCAAAACAACTGAAGTTGTTTCACTGTCAGAGGCTGCAGGAAATGTTTGAAGACAAAGAAGAAGTTTGATTAGCATTAGCATTAGTTCAACCGTTCCCTGAGAAGCTGGTGATGGCTCCTGAACAGGAGAGATGGATCCACTGGAGCTGCTGATGTCAGCTCTGCCTCCTCAGACTTGACGAAATGGCGTCATCAGGAATCGTTGGGTGTAAATGTTCAGATGTTCGAGTCCCACTCAGCTTTATCAACACGACGTCGTCGTTCCAGATCAGTGAAGGAGCCGGAGTTCATCGCTAAACATCCCAATGTTTGAGGTCTTCATCACACCAAACCGAATGTGTGATGTTATTTCTGTTGGACAGCGTCGACTCTGTGATGTCACAGTGCTCGGTGACGGGAGACACGGCAACGTCTCTGAGGTCTGATGTGAGAACAACTGTGATCATTTGGTCGTGGGTGATTTTAAATGTGTCGGGGGCAAATGGAAGAAAAGCAGAATCCTATGAGACACAAGTCAACAGTTGGAACAGGATCTTTAATGGATGATATTCTGTATGTAAAGATCATGAATGTGACTGTGACTCAAACCTCTGAAGCCCCAACGTGTTGCCGTCTCCTCTGTGACCTGAATCAGAGAACCGGTGAGCGAGGACGGCCGAGCCGCTCGCTCGCCTCTGACCGTCGACTCCTGTGACTTCCTTATGACCATGTGTGCATGAGAGAGAGAGCGAGAGCGGCAGAAGCTGCTGGGAGTTCTGACCCAGCCCATTAACTTTGTAGAGTCTCTGCCTTTTGTCCAGGTTTAATTCGTCTCTGTTTTCTCTCTCAGACTCTGAATCAGACTCTGACATGGCTCTGATCCTGTCCAGCCTCCAAACACTAGTTCTGGACAGTTTCTTATGAAGGTATTTCAGGTGCAAAATGTTTGAGCACCTGTAACATTGAATTTGTATGTGTATCAGCAAATTTGTATTCCCACACTCTATGAGTTGTGTACCTGTAAAATAATTTCTTGTATGTGCCGATTTTTTTTCTTCCCACAAATACAACACAAAAATACATATTCACAAAATTGTAATTTCAGGTGCACAAATCATATTTACAGGTGCACAAATCACATTTACGGGTGCACAAATCATCTTCACAGGTGCTCAAATCCTTTTCTACAAGTCACACATTTCAACACTGACACGCTCACATTTTGCATCTATTGTTGCAGCGCACTAGGTGCAAAACATACTTGTGCACCTGTATGGTATGAAGTGAAGCTGCAGTGAGAATTTGAATATGTGCAAATCTGAATGTGAACTTGTGCAATAACTATGTGAAATAATTTACCAAGAAAATAGCTGTGTAATTTAACACACAAACACAAATAGCGATTTACAACCACTCGAATCCTCCCCACGAGTCACACATTCTCTGTTTTCTACAAGTGCGAATCAGAAATCTTACTTCCGGTTCTGCTGAGATATTGGGTGCAAAACTACAAAACGAAGCTATAAAACTACAAAACGATCTGTTCATAAATTCTATGAGCAAAATGCGGGTCCGCTCTCAGATTGACAGACTTTTCGGCCAGTCAGAGAGAAGCTTTGTCCACCCACTTATTTCTGTGGCTTCCTGATGAGGTTTTGTAATTTATATGTCTTAAAAACTCAACTTCGCCGCCGCATTTACCGCTAGCAGGGTCGCTCGTAGCCTTTCCCTTCGACCTGGTACGTCGATAGCGTCCCTCCTTCCAGCTGTGGGACGAAAACGACCAACCTCGGATTGAATGAAAACCTCTGATTGGCTGGGCGGACAAAGCTTCGTTTTGTAGTTTTGTAGCTTCGTTCTGTAGTTTTGCACCAAATATCTCAGCAGAACCGGAAGTACGATTTCTGATTCGCACTTGTAGAAAACAGAGAATGTGTGACTCGTGGGGAGGATTCGAGTGGTTGTAAATTGCTATTTGTGTTTGTGTGTTAAATGACACAGCTATTTTCTTGGTAAATTATTTCACATAGTTATTGCACAAGTTCACATTCAGATTTGCACATATTCAAATTCTCACTGCAGCTTCACTTCATACCATACAGGTGCACAAGTATGTTTTGCACCTAGTGCGCTGCAACAATAGGTGCAAAATGTGAGCGTGTCAGTGTTGAAATGTGTGACTTGTAGAAAAGGATTTGTGCACCTGTAAATATGATTTGTGCACCTGTAAATATGATTTGTGCACCTGAAATTACAATTTTGTGAATATGTATTTTTGTGTTGTATTTGTGGGAAGAAAAAAAAATCGGCACATACAAGAAATTATTTTACAAGTACACAACTCATAGAGTGTGGGAATACAAATTTGCTGATACACATACAAATTCAATGTTACAGGTGCTCAAACATTTTGCACCTGAAATACCTTCATAGTTTCTCCCTTTGTCCACAGGTTCTGTCAGGACAGGTTTCATGAAGCATGAAGTTCTGTCATCACTGATGAACAGACCGAAACTCGACCGTCCAGCTCTCCCTCAGCTGCTGCTGCTTCATTTTGGAAATGTCAGTGTTAGAACTGAATCAGCCCTCTGAGGGTCCTGATGACCTACAGGAAACCTTGACGCACGGATGAAGCCCTGTCAGAATAAAGTTGGGTCAAACAGCTTCAGGCCTCGACTGGTTTATCTTCCATCTTTAAAACGCAACCTTTCAGTCGACGTGGCTCTTTTCTGTGCCTCCCCCCGGTGGCCCCCTCCTTTGGCCCCCACTGTGGGCCCCTCCATCCCAGGCC
Organism: Centropyge bicolor; assembly: GCA_037975185.1. Classification (NCBI taxonomy): domain Eukaryota; kingdom Metazoa; phylum Chordata; class Actinopteri; family Pomacanthidae; genus Centropyge; species Centropyge bicolor. The sequence goes on along the minus strand of JBBMOC010000107.1, from coordinate 795,968 downwards.
TATTCTCCCTCCGGGGCAAATCAGTCAAATGACAATATTCTTGTCCCTGTTACATGTCTGGAATCAGGCCTAAACTCCAGACTACAGTTAAAGCCAGCCTTTAAAGATTCTTAAAATATGAACACATGTAAACTACTTCCTGTTTAAGATGCAGGGAGAGATCACGTGATGGTAAATACGGGTCATGTGTGAGTCAGCAGCACTCTCCTGAGCGCGCTCAAAGGGCTGGGGCGGCAGATTCCCCGAGTGCTCAGCTTCCACAGGAACCACCATATTCTCCAGTTCCTCCTTAAACACACGGCTGCTCAGCACTGAGACCTGGATCCATGTGTCTGCGTGTGGAGGAATCTGCCTCCAACATGAACCACGACGGATGAACTCCCACAGACACGGAGCTTAAAGCTTCATTTAAATTCTATGTTTCTATTTGCTCCAGCTGAGGATGGTTTCAGAGAAGGAGCTTCACGCTCTCACCTCCCGCAGTGCGGAGGCGCTGTTACAGAGAGTGAAAACTGCATCTTTAGCTCCTGTTTATTTTTTAACCCAAACAGAATGTGTGTATGAAATGATAATCACGGCAGGATGTGCTTACTGCTAAAGATGTTCGGCCTCACATGGGATCTCATTAACAGACAGGATCAGCTCTGCAGCTGACGCTCTCCCTGAATAAACTGTGGATCTCTCCTGAACAAGCACGTGTGAACTGAATTATGGATGTGGAGTCGAACATCAGCTTCACCTCGTCTCCGGACACAGTTTCTGCTCTGAGCTCAAATATCATTCGGGCTCATGTTCCAGCTTCCTCCATCCTTCCAAAGTGCGTCCTGACATAAGTCACATTCTGGAGCTCTTCACAGACCAACACGTGTCCTGACGTGTCCCACATTCAGGAACTTTCCCATCCAGGTCAGACAGATGGATCCTGTTGGTTCAGGTCGTTTCCCTGAACCTCGGTCCTGAACAGCTCAGGGATCAGCTGCTTCTCTGGACTCCAACCCGTCTCAGACTGAAGAGCTGCTTTATGAACAAGGGCCCTCATTGATATTAGATATAAAGTCAGGAGGTGACTTCAGCTCACTGCTGCTCCTCTGAGTGATCAATGTTCAGAGACGTTAGCAGGAGGGACAGAAGCAGAAAGGCCTGATGTTCACTCAGTGTAGTGAAGCTCTGTCTCCGCCTGTCGCAGCCACCAAGCAGGTGAAGTAGATGCAAAACGTTTCCACTCAGGCCGATCAAAGACTCCTGGAATCTGAGAAACTGAGGCTGGCTCTTCCTTCAGAGGTGGATTTTAGGAGACACCACATGATCTGCACATGTGTCTTTGTGAAAAGGACAAAGATTGTTCAAGTGCAAACCATAGACTGTATAAAATATGGACGTAGTGTCCGTGACGTCACCCATAGGTTTCTGAAGAGCAAAAATGAAGCAAATCGTAGTGCGTAGCCATCTTGGTAGCCTCGGGTCGAATGAACGCTATTGGCTGAAAAAAAGCCGCTGAAAAAAGCTGCTTTATTCGAAATAATCAAACTAGCTACGGCTAACCAGCTAGGTTAAATGCTAAATATCGTTGCTAGCCGGCTAACCCCACGACGATCTCTTTCCCAAACTCAGTGACTAGAATTAGCCGGGGTGACGCCCTTTAGACTGTCAGTGGCTAGTTGTCAATCAAAGTGGCGCCACTTAGATTGACAGCTATGAATTGTGCATAATGATGTGTGCTGTATATTTTAAACGAACGTCTTATAAAAAAATTCGCCCCCCCCAGAGTTGTCATGGAGTAGAAAAACAGCTTATGAGACTAGAGCCATGTTTTGAACCAGGCTGTAAATATGTTTTTTTCTGTCGTAAAATCGGACATTTTAACATGGGGCTCAAATGTAATTGACTCCCTTCCTCGGCCTGCTCTAGCGGTTATTCGAGGAACTGCAGCTTTTTTGCACTACCACATTGGCTTCATTTTTCAGCGGCGGAGGTTGTCGCTTGGTGCAAACCAACAGGTTGAGAACATCTCAGTCTGTGTTTCTGTTTATATCAGCCATCCTAGTGAAGTGAAGTCGACAGAGGGAGGGAAACAGGACGCTCGCATCATGATAATGTGGCGTCCTCAAACGGTGGCTGTACAGACTCGTTTCACACTGACGCTCATGTTGTAAGATCTGACCTGCGTCACACGCTCATCTCTCCCTCTGTCACATGACTCAGTTCAGGTGATTCGGGATTCGCTCTGAATGAGGCTCAGTCTGAGGAACGTGGGAACACGTAGCATCGCGCGGCTCAGCTAACGCTAACAACAATGGCAGCCCTGCGTCGGAGGGCGAGATCTGAGCGACTGAGTGCAGCAGAGAGAGACGTGCTGGTAGAATCAGGTCAATCAGAACATGAAGACGGAGCAGAAACAAGCAGTGGGACAGATTCTCTGCAGCTTCTGTGTCTGTTGTTCAGGTGCACGGTGACGACTTCTGCCTCCAGTCACCTGAGTCTGGTCTCGGACTGGCAGTGCGTCGACGGGCTGGGGCGACACCGGGAGCAGATGCTCTCTATCCTCTGAGCTACAGGCCGTGTTGGCTCTCAGTGCCACGCTCGCCTCGATACCAGCAGCTCCATCTGCCCGAGCAGCGGCTCGTCCTGAACTGTGACACTGAGACACTGCTTCAGTTGAACTGAGGCAGCGGACTGTTCCGGGCTCGGCCGCGCTGACTGCACCAGGAAGTACTCTGCTCCCTGCAGCTGTGAGCTGGAGGCACAGGCCCCGTCTCTGACCCCTCTGTGTCTCCTGTGGCAGCTGAATGTTATCTCCTGAACAGGAGTCCCCCCCCTCCTCCCCCCTCCCTCACCTGCTCGTATCTCTACTCTCCAACACACACTGAACCTCTGGATCATCTTCTCTGGAGCGCAGCCTTGGAAGCGGCGTTGCAGCTCCTCACTGACCCACGGTCTGCAGGCGACCAGACCCTGTTCAGGTTCAGGCGCAGGTTCAGGTTCAGGTTCAGGTTCAGGTTCAGGTTTGGGTTCAGGTTTGGGTTCAGGTTCAGGGTCATTACGATCCTGTTCCTGAGGAAGCTGATTGGCTCCAGCCTCCAGATCTTCATCAGCTGCTCTTCAGTCATTTCAGCCAATCATCATTTATTTCAGAGGCACAACAACAGAAACCATCTGTTTCAGAGCTGTCACAGAAGAAACAGCTCAAATTTACAAATCTGGGAACCAGAATAAATGAAAACCTCATCTGTATTTTTCACCATCAGTCTTGAAATATTCATGGTCATTTCAGCAAACAAACAGTAAATAAGTGACAGGAATTAGCAGAGTGATTTTAGCTTCACTGGATCACTTTGATTTCTTCTTTGATAAAAAGTGAAACCATCATTTCCACATACACAGAAGAAACATCGCCGGCAGGCGTCTGGAGCTAAAGACTGACGTCGCTGTCACCACGCGTCCCAGCAGCAGAACACACACACCTGGCCCCGACTGTGTTTGGCGGCCGGAGCTCTGGAGGCGGAGCTCTTCCTGATCCAGCTGAGATGTGATGTTTCAACTGTCATCACATGAATCACATGTAATGCCTGACAGCTGATGTCATGAAAATGATCATACAGGAATATCTGGATAAATAGAATGAGTCTGATGTTTACATGTGGTCGAGCAGCGCGAAGCTGCTCAGTGTGACTCATGGGTCACTGTAAAGACGAAACCTCCCAACAAGGTGGCAGCAGCGTCCTGATGCTGCAGCATGTGGCAGCTTTATTACAGCAATAACAGCTGATGGACTGTTTGTTACTGAGATTACGGCCGTGACGGCCGAGTGTGACCACAGACTCAGCATCAGCACATAAAACAGCAGCGCTGAGGCCGCACCTTCATCCTCCACAGCCTGAAAGCTAGGTGTAACGCATCGCTCCATTCATCCTGCTCATGGTCGCCGGGGGGGAGGGGCACTGACACTGACACTGAGCACAAGTCTGTCATAACCTCACATTTCTGCTGTGGTGTGAAAATCTTCATCTGCTTTAAATAATTTAATGGCTACGAGAAGATAATCAGTTGCATGTGAATATATAGATCAGCATGAACGCCGTTTCTGAGAGAGAAGGCTGATAACAAACAAAAACAAACTGGGCTACACAGACGGTGAACTCATCTTCACCTTCATCTGGCAGCCAATCAGCTTGAGCCAATTTTGTTCCGCTGTTATAATCATCAGCACAGTTTTGATCCATGTTACAGAGATGAGTCTGCATCCCTCCATTATCCATCCATCCATCCATCCATCCAAACATCTATCATCCATCCATCCATCCATCCATCCATCCATCCATCCATCCATTCATATATCATCCATCCATCCATCATTCATCCATCCATCCAAACATCCATCCATCCATCCATCCATCCATCCATCCATCCATCCATCCATCCATCCATCCATCATCCATCCATCCATTCATATATCATCCATCCATCCATCCATCCATCCATCCATCATCCATCCATCCATCCATCCATCCATCCATCCATCCATATATCATCCATCCAAACATCCATCCATTATCCATCCATCATCCATCCATCCATCCATTACTGTTCTGGCATAAAGTCAACAGAAATACTTCACACCAGAAGGTTGATTCATCCAGATTTGTTTGAATATTTTTACACGTTAAAACCTTTTGAGGTTAAAACCGATGTGTTGTGTTGAACAGATGTGTTGTGTTGAATTTCCCACACAAACACAGATATATATTGAAAACTCATGAGTCAGCTGTTCTTCTTGCTGCTTGCAGCGTGTTGTTTGGAACTCCTGCTGATGACCTGTTTATCTGTGGACCCCCCCCCCCGCGCTGACGCCCAGTGTGTCCAGGCCTTATCACACCCACACTGACCCGATAAGATCTGACCCTGCTGCTTTGGGCGACACAGTCCGTCGCCGCGCTGCCACCGAGCTGCAGCTGCTGCATCTTTTATTCATGTCTGTCAGTGAGCGCTGAGGAACACTGATCGCTCTGCGTCCGTAACGAGCCGCCGCCGCCGCCGCCGTCACACGGGAGAGTTTCACGTTGGCTGAAAGTGAAGAAGCTACGACTACACCAGATCATTAGATCAAATATCCGACAGGTCAAATATCTGCAGGTGGTGGCTCCCAGGGTTCAGGGGCCTCAGTCTGTCGGATGTCCTGGAGCTCGGTCAAAGGTGAAGACTCCTGATCCTTGTCAGTCAGTTAATATAGAGTCTGACACCGACACCGAGCTCAGCAGAACGTCACGAGGTCAGGGTTCAAATATTACATCACATCATCATTTCTGTCCAGATAAAGAAGACGATGCTCAGTCCTTCGTGCCGACTGAAGCTCTAGCCTCTGGGCTGGATTTCTCCGGCTCCATGGAAGGAAGTTGTGTGCTGGTTGTCTCGTCTGGGCGCCTGCTGCTGCTGCGAGCGAGCGCAGCCAGTCAATCATCCTGCAGTGGCACAGAAGGCCTGTTCATTATGTAATTGAAGGTTGAGTTCTCGGGGGCACAGATGATCCCGCTCGTCTCTGTGGGTGAATGAGAAAGTGTCGCAGCAAAGACAGAATGAGGAGGCACGGCGAGAAGGAAGTGTGTCGAAGGGAACAAGACTGTTAGTGAAATTTAGATTTTAAATATCTGTCATAAGTGTTATCAATCAGACCGAGAGTGGAAAATGAGACGAAGCTGGAAAAGAACAGAAACACAAAGAGACACGTCTGAAGAAAAATAAGAGAGACAAGACAATATGTTCTTTTGTGGCTTCGATCAATAGTGTTAATAGAACAGGTTCATCAGTGCTCGGGTCTGTCCACGCCATCATATTGGCTCTCTAATTGCTTTGCATTATTGATTGTCCAGCAGAGAGACGCAGGAGTTTCTGTTTACCATTGCAAACGCAGCGCTACCTTCCCAACGAGCTCCTGGAGAAAACAGCAGCCGACGCAGAGAGTCGATATGCAATGATGGTGCTCATTAGTTCTGAGATATTAACGCTGTTGGCCCCAAGTGATTCTGAAGGAATCTCTCCTCTCTTCTGTCCAGCTCACGGCCGCATTCCATATCAATTTGTGAAACAGCCTCTGCGCATCATTTCCAGCTGTTTGTGAGCTGAGACTCCAACGATGATGTCCATGAAACCTGGCTTAAACATCTCTCGTCTCTTTGGCATCAGCTGTGAGAGAATGTGTTAGCCCTGAGTCTCGGCTGCAGGTATAAAGCCTTCACCAGTGAGGTGGTCATGCCTCCATCCCCAGTGGAAACATCGCTCTGTGTTATGCATCTGTCACAAAGCTCACAGGCTCTCCACACACACACACACACACACACACACACACACACACACACACACACACACACACACACACCCACTGACCTGTACACTTTCTGCTGCTGTCGTCTTTCTTGGACGAGCTCATCAGTTTGCAGTTGAAGTTCTCCTCCCAGTACTCAGCAAACCACACGTTCCTCCTGTTGTTCTCCAGAGTCCGTGAAGTGAAGTACATGTCGAACCCTGGAAGACAATGAGCAGGGCAACAAAACAAAAGAGGTTTATTCATTAGGTTTTAACAGTGAGAATCAAGGCGGCGCCGAATGCGACACACAAACATGGTTCAGCTGTTCAGCAGCGACGTGACGGCATCAGACACACATCATCATCAGAAGAGCTCGTGGTAGGTAAAGGTAAAACTCCTTCATGTTCAGGACGGTCTTCTCGGTTCTGTGTCTCCCTGATCACACAGGAAACAGCTGCAGCTGGTCCTGAAACGTTTGGCAACACATGAAGAGCTCAGAGGATGAAGAGACCCGCGGCCGAGGAGCTGCAGAAATAGCTCTGAACACAGAACCTCTGCAGCGAGCACAAAGGCCCGACACGCAGGAGCTGGTGAGTAGGTTTCTAATCACATAAGTCAATTAAGAGATTATCGTTAACTATGACGATAAACAGCCTTCAAACCCAGAACCAGGTCAAAGACAAGAAAAAGCCTGTAGAATAACACAGATCTGCAAACGTTAAAAGCTGATGCTCATCAAAGATCTGCAGCCGTAAACATGGAGCTCAACCAATGAGAATGAGCTTCTTTCTCTGTTGACAGCTGTGTCTCGCTCTCTCTCGTCCTCAGTCAGAGCAGGAAATGGAGTTTTAAGGAGAAGAGTGTTTTATCTTAAGAGCTGCACTTAATCATCCTCCTGTTCTCCCTGACACTGACCAGATGTCCTTGACAGCCTCTGATGATGATGTCACTGACGCACACATTTCAATAATTCCTGACAGAAAAAATTAGGATCTTGACCTCTATAAGTTTCTGTGTGTGTGTGTGTGTGTGTGTGTGTGTGGGGGGGGGGGTTACAGACAGACATAAAATAGAAAACTAGAATAGAGGACGAGAGGAACAAACTTGAGAAGACTCCATTACAGTGAGAGCTCTCATTCAGAAATCACTGGGTCATGTGACTGTGGGAGGGCAGGTCCTGAGTCGCCTCCTCCTGCCGGGGGCACACATTCCATCTGAGGGCATTTGACCCCGGGTTAGGGTTAGGTGCTCCGGCGGTTCCTCTGAACAACGAACCCAGTGAGTCACAGAGCGCCGCCCGTCAACACTGTAACTGTTCATATCCTTCCAATATTTTTTCATTTCTACCGTTTATCTGCAAACGAGCTTGTTATATCAATCATCTCTCTGTCACTCTCTGAACTGTGTGTCCCCAGTTCTCAGGTCAGTCCTCTGTCGTCAGGTGGAGCCGTGGCTCGTCCTTCGCCTGCAGCTGCAGTGTTTTTGTCTGGGCGCTTCATCCTAGTGCGCTGACTGACAGAGGACGGAGAATCTGGGTCAGACACGTCTCCAGATACTTTGACTGACACGGTTCTTGGTGGCGGTCTCGGCGGGCTGCAGAGGGACAGCTGCGCCGCCACTGTCTATTTAAAGCTTTCTTCTTCTGAGACGATGAATAATGAAGGTAAAGAGAAACTCACACTGATCCTGATTCAGGCTGGAGGTTTCTGCCTCACATCAGCTGAAACAGCAGCAGCAGCAGCGAGAGCGATCCAGGCATGTGACTGAGATCTGAACAGTTAGAGTCTCCACGAGCTTCCTGTCTCCTCAGAGCTCAGAGAACAAATGAACAGACAGTAAACTGTGTCTGACTGAAGGGCAGATTATTCCTGCGGCGGCTCCTCGCAGCTTGAAAGGAAACTAAATGAGAAATGTCCTTGTAATTCCTCTTTAGAAAGCAGCGTTAGAGCAGCAGTATGTGGAGCACGCCTTGGAAAAGAGGGGCTTCAAACATAATTGCATCTGGATGTAACCTCATGGGGAAAGTTGGTGTTTGATCTTGGTTTGTCTGAATCCCCGATGGAGCCTCCTCACGGACCTTCAGAGAAGAAGAACCATCGAACCGACGGCAGCAGGTCCATGTGCTGCACCGTGAAGCTCAGACATGTCGACGAGGCCTCTCACAGGACGAACCCAGAGCCTGAACCTGCTTCCTGTTTCCTGTCTGTGCTTGAAACAAACTTTGATCAGAACTGGTCCAACATGCAGTGGGAAACAACATCCACCTGTTTTTCTGCACACGGAGCAGTTTGAACAGGACACTGACTCAGTGTCAACACTCCACTTCCTGTTTGCCCCCAAACACTTGTTTGTTCTACACCGACTCAAATGTTTCATATGTCATCATCTAAGTAACGAGGTCTTTGTCACAGGCGGCAGCACAGATCAAAAGACAAACACAGAGAAAGCTGCTGGAGAGAAAACAGAGTGGAGCTGCTGCCTCCACCTCTGGAGTTTGTTCTCGTTCGCTGAGAAATGTCGAACATTTTCTGGGTCACAGATTCAGTGACAGCGCTGATGTGCAGAGCATCAGATGACTGGGACATGTTCACCACCGCGTGGACGAGTGGACGCCTCCACCACCGTGTGGACGCCTCCACCGCCGTGTGGACGACTCCACCGCCGTTTGGACGACTCCACACGGTGATGGACGAGTCCCGGCCGAAGTCTGAGCGTCTCCGGGTTCAGCCCGTCAGTCTGTTACTGACGACTGTTTGTGGATCTGTTGGCTCATTATCCTCAAAATCTTAGTCTCTCAGCTCTTTTCATTTTAAACTACACATGATTCACATGCACTCTGTTTCTATCTTACTGTGTTTACTGTCACGCACCGAGACTGATCCCAAACCAGCAAGAAATCTGATCCCACACAACAAAACTGAGTGAAATCAGAGAAGAAAGGGGAAGTGATTTTATTTTGAAATTCTTCCACCTGAAAGAAAACAAAGAGAAAACAAAGAGCAGACAGAAAGAGTCTTTGCACAAACACAAGAACTGTGACTGGAGTGAAGTGACGGAGCCGTAACCACAGCAGTTACACTGATTAGCATCAGTCCTCAAGTCACATTTGCGTCTCCAGATTCGAGTGTGGAGCGAAGCCGCCACTCCGACGCTCTGATTGCAACAACTAATCAGAACTTAATTTGACTCAGTGCTTTTCCTCACAGACGTCAGATAATTGCAGCACATTCATAATGAAGAAGGCTCTGAGAGAAGCAGGAGGAGGAATGTGTGCTGCTGAGCTATTGATTGGCTCACACACACACACACACACACACACACACACACACACACACACACACACCTTGCTGTAAAACACATCGTCTGCCTTTAATGACACCATTAATCGACGTCCCTCTCAGGGCTCGTCTCTCTCCTCCGTCTCTCTCTAACGTCTCTCCCTGCTCTTCTGTCTGGAGAGCTGTTCAGTCTCTTCATTGGGACACGAGCAACAACAAACAATGACTGAATAACAAACATCACATCAATGTCTGACTCCAACTTTCCAAAGTGATAAATTTCCACCATATAAACGACTCTTCTGTTGACAGTTTACCTGAGAGACGAGTCTCTCCAACAACAACCTTGAACATTAATAAAGGTGTGGAAAACTAATTGAGCCTCCCTGCAGACTAACAGGAAACAACACGTTTTAAAATCCTCTTCTCGGCCGCCGACTTTGACATGAAAAGTTACATCAAGCAGAGTTTGTTTGAAATGAAACCATCTGTCCATCTGGCTAAAAACATGTTCCAGGTGTAAAGACGAGCTGAGCCAATGAGAAGAGACGACACAGGAGAGCGACAAAGAAACTGTGACGCACCAACATCAAAGATCCTCTGGAGTCAAAGACTCGACTTCCTGTTCGCTGAGGTTGGACTCGGCTCGGTGACCTTCAAACATACTTTTTCTCTCCAGGTCTTTTTCTACCTAATGAAGTGAAATGACTTTGGACGAGGCTTCACACTTGGAGAAGCACAGCGTTTCTCTGCAGTTTCACGCAGACGACGGGACCTTGTGAGCCGAGGTCGCTCGTGGATGGCGGCAATGAAGTGGCCGTCCTGGAATAGGCTGTGACGTGTTATCACTGCCCTGTTAGGCCTCTCACCTCCGGGGCAGCGTGAGAGCAGCTGCACGTCATGAGTGTGTGTGTGTGTGTGTGTGTGTGTGTGTGTGTGTGTGTGTGGCCTCCTGCTCCAGCGCGGTCGCCGCTCGCTGTTTGCAGCTTCATGACTGGCCACCTGGTGCCGAGAGGCCGACCTGCTTCCATCCGGCTGCTCGACTTCACGCTCTGCAGCCCAACACTAACTTGTACTGTTTCACCTAACGCAGGCTGGAATGTGAGTTTGGGGGTTTCTGCCCTTTAGGAGTGATCCCAAACATTAGTGAGCATCTGGCTGCTGGCGACCTCTGAGCACAGAGCTGTTATCGTTTCCTCGTGCAGATGAAGCACAAAGCTGCTGACTGCATGTGTTGGTGTTGCTGGAGGTGGTTTTCTTCACTAACAGGATGTTGAGTTGGGTCATTTTGTATCAAGTATTCTTTTCTCATGTCTTTCTCATTTCACCTCCTGACATATTTTGCTCCACCTGTTTTAGCGGCGTCCATGTTGAGCAGGACAAGGAGCCGCTGGCGCTCCGTCTTTATGACGGTGTCGTCGAGTCCAGGTCAGCTGCTGAACCTTCTTACATCAACACAAACACACGTCACATCCCAGCACGGTAACCAGGACGGTTACCAGCACGGTAACCGCCTCTTCAGCTGATCTGTGTTGTGATGCAGCGAGCTGCTTTTGGACATGATGAATGTGAACATCATAATGAATCTGAGAAGTCTTGGCTGAGAGCTCTTTGTGCTCATTGAAGCGTGTGGCGAGCGTTTCTTCAAACACTCCCAGAGGCAGACGCTGTAATCATGGGTAAGCACCCGCACGCCCCAGTGCTCCTGCTGAGAGCTGAGAGGCTGTGTGTGTGTGTGACTGTGTTTAAATGGTCAAACTCAGAGAAACACAGTGACCTGAGCTGCTGAACATGTGATACTGCACTTGATGCCTTGTTCATGTAGATGCGTAATTTTCTCATCTAAAATCTGAGCTTTCCAAAAACCCCAGTTTTCAATGTGTTGAACTCGTCGAGCGTGTTTCCCCCCGCCGCTCACCGACCGTCTGGAGTCTGAAGATAACACTCCTTCCAGTCCAACCTGTCACTGTGCTGAGGAGAGAAACAGCAGCGAAGCTGGTTTCTAACTGGGTTTCACTTAGTCCCAAATTTAAATTTAAATAAATCAATTTTATTTGTATAGCGCCAAATCCCAACAACAGTTATCTCAAGGCACTTTACATACAGAGCAGTTCGAGAAACCCGACAACATATAGAGACCCAACAGTTCCCATCATGAGCAAGCATATGATGCGACAGTGGCGAGGAAAAACTTCCTTTTAACAGGCAGAAACCTCGGACAGAACCAGGCTCAGTGATGGGCAGCCATCTGCCACGACTGGTTGGGTTGAGACAGAGACAGAGAGACAGAGAGATGGACAGTGTTTCATGGCTGCTTCTGCTGTCTTTGATCAGATCACAGATCCAGAGCAGCCGACGTGTTCATCAGCTCAGAGACCAGTCTGAGACCCAGACACCCAGATCACCCAGCATTGAGGGAATCTACGAGTGGGTGTGTATTTCTGTTGGTGCAGGATTTCCTGGCGGGGAACGCGCTGCGTGGTTCACAGGATCCAAAGCGCTCGAAGCTGCGCAGGAGTCGACACAAAGCGAAGGTATGGCAGCACCAGGAGCGCCGACTCACAGGCCTCAGACAGAGGCTGTAGATCCGTCTTCAAAACCAAAACATCACTCACTCGGGGGCGTTTTACCATCGTCCCTGCTTTTATTTCAACATAAACACTCTGACTGTGGAAGAGAGAACATCACGAAGCGTAAGACCTCGGAGAGATCTGCTCGTAACGCGGCGCTAATGAAAGATAGGATGGAAACATTTCCACCAACGGCCGAGCGAGCAGAGAGACCGGAGGGCGGAGGAGCTCCTCAGGGAGGCCGCGTCTTCAGGCTCAGCCAACACCGGCTGGACCAGGGTGGCACGCCTCAGGTCAGAGGTCGCTTCAACCGCACAGGAAAATGTGCTTTGCAAACACGTCTCGTACATGTCAGGTTTCCGCTGGTGGATGTGTGTGATGGTGAATGTGCTGTTTGCTCGAGGGCACTTAAAGGCTGCAGCGTCTATATGACCCTGAACTCTGTGTTTTTTTATAGCAGAATTTACTGACAGCACCGTGCCTGCAGAGACAGAGGGGGGGGAGAGACAGAGAGAGAGACAGACAGAGAGAGAGGGAGGGGGAGAGAGAGAGGAGAGAGAGAGAGAGAGAGAGAGAGAGAGAAATCCAGCCTCTCGGCTTCCAATAAAACATCATCATCCACCACATTATATATATTTATATATCTGACACTGAAGGTAACAACTTCCTCACTATCTGTATTTTAATTCCTCACTGACAAAATGAATGAAATGAAACCTTTTGAAGCCAGACACAACTGAAGTGGATAACACAACAGAAACAAACCCACACACGTGCAACGGTGAATGACAAACATCCCAGACTCACTCCACTTATAACACGTGTTGTGAATCTGATGCACCAACGATCCTGCGGCAGCATGAAAAGGTTCGTTCTGACAACCTGTTGAGGAGAGTTCAGAAAGTTCGTCCCTGCTGGACAGAGAAATCCAAACACTCCAGAACAACAAGCAGCCAAACAAAGCAGGAGCCATGAGAGGTCAGAGCTGAAGCTGCAGCCGAGCTCCGACCCTGATGGCCAAAATTAAAACTAACTGCCAACGGCTCCAGTAACACCCCAAACCGCTGCCGGGCCGCAGCCAGTAAACAAGAGCAGGAAGTCAATTACTGGGCCTCATTTAGCCTGGAGTGAGGACGACTGGGAAAAGTTGTTTAATTATTGAGGATGAGACTAATCCTGAGTTTGACACAAGGAGGAGGAGCCACTGAAACTGACTGTTTATTGTGCTTCTATGTTTTACTCATAAAACATCCGGCCAGTTTAAATGATGCAATGTTCTTGAACAAACTCTGAACCAGCTGCAACATGAAACATCATGTGTTTGTGTCATAAGATCACAGGTACATTTTACTGAGAGTGGACGAGATAAAAGGTCTTTGAGAGCATTTGTGAGCTCATGTGTTTTAGATCGAAACATCATTTTATGGAACTGTGAACTCTGTAGAGGGTGGAGCTGTCTCAGTGCGACGGCAGAAGGTGGAGGAAGGTGAAGTAACAGGAGCCACGATGCTGATTAGTTCAATGTAAGAAGAAGAAAGATGCAACAACAGAAGAAGACAGGAAGACAAACTCTGATGTGAAGTAGGAGAAGGGATGTTTAGCCCGATCAGTGTCCTCCTCCCGTCTCTTCGCCGTCCGTCAGATTGGGGTTCGGTCTCACGCCGGCGACACAAGGATCCACAGTGACAGGCTGCCACAGAGCGTTTCCCCTCAGTGAGGACACGGCGAGGCAGGCGGCGCACACGCTCACACCAACACTCACTCCATCATCACTGATCAACACTTAATTTTTCAGCCAAAGTCTCCTGTATCTCCTGGTCCTGGCTTCTCCAGCCAGAGGGTTTTTACATTTAAACACATCCTTGTGTCAGAAACCAAATCCTGAACGTGATCACACGTGTGCACGACCACACACGACTGTGAACTGAACATCTCCGAGCTGTGGACTGTCGGTCGGACAATCGAGACATCCACAGACATTTTCACTTTTATCTGATCTTAACGGTCTCTCTCTTGTCTTCGATCATCAGGCAGTTCACTGATGCCACGAGCAGACACTGAACGCACCGCAACAGAAGGAGCCGACGGAGGAGCCGATGCGTGTCAGCAAACGTGATCAAATGAGAGTGAAAGTGTGTCAACAACCCACAGTTGTGTGGAAATGTATACAGGAAACAACAGGTGACGTTCCTGCAAGTCACCTGATCACTTTATGAATCAAATCACTCCCGTCCTAGAGAAAATGAAGACGAGCGGACTGAAACACATTTCGTCTGGTTGTGCAGGTGAGTCTGGAGGTGAAGGTGAGTCTGGTGCAGGTGACTCTGGTGGTGCAGGTGGGTCTGCAGGTGCAGGTGAGTCTGGTGGTGCAGGTGAGTCTGGACATGCAGGTGAGTCTGGTGGTGCAGGTGAGGCTGGTGGTTCAGGTGAGTCTGGAGGTGCAGGTGAGTCTGGAGGTGCGGGTGAGTCTGGTGGCGCGGGTGAGTCTGGAGGTGCAGGTGAGTCTGGTGGTGCAGGTGAGTCTGGAGGTACAGGTGAGTCTGGTGATGGTGAGTCTGGTGCAGGTGAGACTGGAGGTGCAGGTGAGTCTGGAGGTGCAGGTGAGTCTGGAGGTGCAGGTGAGTCTGGTGGTGCAGGTGAGTCTGGTGGTGCAGGTGAGTCTGGAGGTTCAGGTGAGTCTGGAGGTGCAGGTGAGTCTGGTGGTGCAGGTGAGTCTGGTGGTGAAGGTGAGTCTGGTGCAGGTGAGTCTGGAGGTGCAGGTGAGTCTGGTGCAGGTGACTCTGGTAGTGCACGTGGGTCTGGAGGTGCAGGTGAGTCTGGTGGTGCAGGTGAGTCTGGACATGCAGGTGAGTCTGGACATGCAGGTGAGTCTGGTGGTTCAGGTGAGTCTGGAGGTGCAGGTGAGTCTGGTGGTGCGGGTGAGTCTGGTGGTGCGGGTGAGTCTGGAGGTGCAGGTGAGTCTGGTGGTGAAGGTGAGTGTGGAGGTTCAGGTGAGTCTGGAGGTGCAGGTGAGTCTGGAGGTGCGGGTGAGTCTGGAGGTTCAGGTGAGTCTGGAGGTGCAGGTGAGTCTGGAGGTGCAGATGAATCTGGAGGTGCAGATGAGTCTGGACATGCAGGTGAGTCTGGAGGTTCAGGTGACTCTGGTGGTGCACGTGGGTCTGGAGGTGCAGGTGAGTCTGGTGGTGCAGGTGAGTCTGGAGGTGCAGGTGAGTCTGGTGATGGTGAGTCTGGTGCAGGTGAGTCTGGAGGTGCAGGTGAGTCTGGTGCAGGTGAGTCTGGTGGTGCAGGTGAGTCTGGACATGCAGGTGAGTCTGGTGGTGCAGGTGAGTCTGGAGGTGAAGGCGAGTCTGGTGCAAGTGACTCTGGTGGTGCAGGTGGGTCTGGAGGTGCAGGTGAGTCTGGTGGCGCAGGTGGGTCTGGACATGCAGGTGAGTCTGGTGGTGCAGGTGAGTCTGTACATGCAGGTGAGTCTGGTGGTGCAGGTGGGTCTGGAGGTGCAGGTGAGTCTGGAGGTGCAGGTGAGTCTGGTAGTGCAGGTGAGTCTGGTGCAGGTGAGTCTGAAGGTGCAGGTGAGTCTGGTGCAGGTGAGTCTGGTGGTGCAGGTGAGTCTGGTGGTGCAGGTGAGTCTGGACATGCAGGTGAGTCTGGTGGTGCAGGTGAGTCTGAAGGTGAATGCGAGTCTGGTGCAGGTGACTCTGGTGGTGCAGGTGAGTCTGGAGGTGCAGGTGACTCTGGTGGTGCAGGTAAATCAGCACATTTCAGGCTGTTGTTCACACACAGACTTTGCTGACGTGAGCAGTTCAGAGTTGAAGCTCGGAGCTTCACTGCAGCAGTGATCCACGTGAGTCCTGTGCAGCACCAGGCCTCAGTGAGTCTCAGCAGATGAGAAATGGTCCTGATGCTGGCGGCAGCGGTGCGTGATGAATAATCTGTGATCACGGAGCCTGGTTTGTAACGTGCCATCCTGTCACACTCTGCAGATAACTGCCGGGAGGATAAGCTGCTCTTACTGGAAGACTCATTTAAAACTCTTTGTCAAATCAGGAAACATCAGCATCATTACATCTTCATTTCTCTGTGAAACGCTTTGCCTCATCATGATTCTCCCAGTGGGAATTACTCTGAGATTACTGTATATGATTTTGTCATTTGTCCTCAGATGCAGAGACATATTGCTTTTTCCTGAATGGTGTAAAAATGATCTTTTGTTCCATGGAAGCAAACAGATGGTGCAACACCTGCACAAGCTCAGAGTGGGTTTTAAAGTGCAATATAAAACGTCATAAATGGAGAAATATAAAGCTTCTGTTCTGAGTCAAACACATGAAGCTTTGTTCATCTCCAGTCTGCAGCCTTTCATACAGAATATACAGAGTTTGTCTCTGTGAGCTCTCACTCACTTCCTGTTTTCTCGGCGAATGTGTGCAGGACGACATCCATCTTGGCGGATACTGATCATGTTTTAAACATGGAGCCAGATTAAAATCCACATCCTGCTATCGCCTGCGTACACGCGGGGACACTGAACCCAGCTTCAAACAAAGAGGCTGCAGAGGAGGAGGAGGAGGAGGAGGAGGCAGACTCTGTCCTCCTCTCTGCCTGCAGTCAGACCCTCAGCTGTAGTTTCTCTGGACTGAAACGCAGCGGAAAGTTTTCTATGCTCAGATTTGATTTGTTTCATTTTGCTCTGACACAATTTGTGAAGCGAAGCTCGAAAAGGGAGGCGAGTCGAGAGGAGTCGCCTCTGAGGCTGAAGAGGGAGCGTTTACTCTTCAGACCGGGATCAGTCCAAGAGCCGGATCAAAAGTCACAGTCACACAGATCCAAGGTGACACGCTCGCCTCAAGCTCCGCCTCCAGTTCCCATCCTGAAGTGCACTACATGTCTGAGGGAGATGTTTTTGAGGAGGAAAAAGGCAGAAAGTGACGTTAGGACAAAACCCTGGCAACAGGATCACCGAGGCTTTCACGTGTGTGCAGGAGGAAACTCCTCTCTGTCGAAGTCGTGTATCCAGAAAATAGAACAAGGGATTCATATTTTATTTGAAGTCGAAAACGGCGTTTTAACAGAACTGACACAACAAGTGCAGGTTTATATCCTTGTCAACATCTTTGTTTGATTCGACAGCTTCGCTGCGAGTCGTCTGCAGCTACTAAACAGTGCTGTCATTAGGATGAAGGCGGCGCCCGTCTGTTCTTCAGCCCAACACTAAATTATGTTTCCTCTCTTCAGCACTTTGTGCCTCCGTACGATCGCAGGCCTGTCACACACAGAAACAGCCACAGAGACAGTTTTCTCTCTTCTCTAGTCTTCAACACCTTCAGGGAAAAGGTCAGCGTTTTCCAGAGAGTCGCCTCACTGTCGACATTTAGATCATCAGCCCGCTGGGGCTAAAGCTGTTAGCTTTGCACGACTGGACACAACTGTCCTCACTGTCAAACAGTCCATGATCCAAAGACTCGTCCTTCAGTTTTTGTACAGAAAAACAAACTGGAGATGACACGTTGATTATTGTTGATCATTGTTGATCGTTAGTTTATCATTGTTGATCATTGTTGATCGTTGGTTGATCATTGTTGATCATTGGTTGATCATTGGTTGATCATTGTTGATCGTTGGTTGATCATTGTTGATCGTTGGTTGATCGTTGGTTGATCGTTGGTTGATCATTGTTGATCATTGGTTAATCGTTGTTGATCGTTGTTGATCGTTGGTTGATCGTTGGTTGATCATTGTTGATCATTGGTTGATCATTGGTTGATCGTTGGTTGATCGTTGGTTGATCGTTGGTTGATTGTTGGTTGATTGTTGGTTGATCGTTGGTTGATCGTTGGTTGATCATTGGTTGATGGTTGACCTTCAGAGCTGCTGGAAGCTGGACAGAAAACTGTATGTTGACCTCAGAAATCAAACTGAATAAACCCTGTAGGACTGAACTGTGGTGAAGAGGAAGACGGACGCCGTCGTGCGGCGCCAGCTGACATGAATGAACGAGCACATGACACATGACGTTCAAACATGTGACCAATAGCAGTGACATTTTTAATGTGCCCAGTCTGAGGTTTTCTGAACGAACCTACCGCTGATGGTGGCTCTCTTGGGCAGGATGGTGACGGCTCCCACAGCGGCCTCCTCCAGTTGGTGGATGGGGCTGTTCTTGGCCCCCCAGCTGTCTGAGCCGATCCACAGGAAGTGACCCACCTGGTCCGCTCGCTTGCTGGCGTTCAGGATCCCCCTGGGTTCAAACACACACCGTCAGCCTGTCACGTGTTCGTTAACCCAAAGTAAAATATCCTGATTTTGAGCCAGTGTTCAAAGCAAAAGGCATAAGATTTATCTGAAACTGTCACAGGTGTATTTGTAGTCAGATGTGTGACTTTCAAAGGATCAGCACAAAAGAACGGATCAATAATCAATAACAATTACTAGGCTTCAAATGCCACAGTAGATTATAACAGTTCAGTTCAGAGGCTTTAATGAGGTTGTGTTCTGAACAGGAGCAGTTCATTTCAATACGTCCATTTATGGTTGAGTTGGTGCAAATCTAAACCAATGAATATGAGCCCCCTCCCCCATGCAGAAACACGACCAAATGAAATAAAGTGTATCATTCACCTGATGTCCTCGTCGGAGGCGAACAGGATGATGGCGCGGGCGTAGCGAGTGTCCAGCAGCAGGCGGATGATCTTGTCAAAGTCGGAGAGTTTGTGGTCGTGAGGGATCTTCAGCGACTGAGCGATGCAGATTCCACCTGAGGAGACAAAACAAAGGGCAACATGAACAAACAGCCAATCACAGACTTCACATCCTGACCTGCAGTCAGGAAACACTTCCTCCAGGAGGTCGTCCATGAGGTCCAAAGGCAGCAGGGAAAAGTTGCTGCGACTGAAGAAGCTGAAAGAAGGAAAAGGCAGCAGACTTTAATGGAGCCAACCGGAAAAAAGAGAGCTCTGCTCTTCTCCCTCTGCTGCTGAAATTTCATGAAACTACTGACTTCCTGCCACAGGCGTCTTAAAAGTGTGATGAAAGAGGCCAAGCGCTCCGGGCTGAGACGCTGCTGCTCTCAGTGCTGCTCTCAAATGTCACTCGGCTGCTCAAACCGGCGTGACGCCTCTTCTGTATTGAACGCACTCATTTGGACTCAACGTCCGATTTCCTGCTGATCAATAATTGATCAGTTCGAATTCCTCACATGAACGATCACGTGACCATCGCAGCCACCTGAGCGCCACTCCGTCGTTCTGGACCCAGCTTCTGCTCCGGACAGATCTGAGTCTGCAGGATCCTGGAGAGCCGCTTTCATGTTGAAAATACAGTCATCAAAAGATTCTAATCATCAGCTCCAGGAAATCAATGACCGCCTTAAATTCTCAAGTTGGAGTCAGATGAAGAGCAGCACAGATGGACTGTGGACAACCAGCAAACCTTGGACGCACTGATAATTATCATCCATGAGACGTATGAGCCACAACATTCTCATCTGCTGTTTGACAAAGTCACATTTGGTGCTGCCGTCTGTCCCCGTCTGTCCGACCCCGCCATCTGTCCGACCCTGCCGTCTGTCCGACACGCCGTCTGTCCGACACGCCGTCTATCCCCGTCTGTCCGACCCTGCCGTCTGTCCGACACCCCGTCTGTCCGACACGCCGTCTGTCCCCGTCTGTCCGACACGCCGTCTGTCCGACACGCCGTCTGTCCCCGTCTGTCCGACACGCTGTCTGTCCGACACGCCGTCTGTCCCCGTCTGCCCGACCCCGCTGTTGGTCACCTTTAAATCTCGTGTCCACTTCATGAGGAGTTGTTGGTGTGGCCGCCGACTCTTGGCGACGCCCACGTCCGCCGCTGACATTTGGCCATCGTGATCTTCTGAGACGCAGCGTGAGGACTTTGCACAATGAATTTGTCCTTTCAGAGCGGCTGCCGTCGCCGAGGCGAGACGGGAGAGACGCCAGCGAGGCCTCGCTCCTCGGAGACGCACAAATCAGATCAGATCTTCTGCCAGTTACAAACCTCAGAGCGGCCGTGCATCAGTCGCACACATGCAGGAAACACAAGGCCTGTTGGAACCACATCTGGATTAGAACACACACACACACACACACACACACACACACAGTATGAGAGGTGCTGAGGTGTCAGTCAGGCTCCAGGATCCTGCTTCAGTCCCGAGGCCTCAGGATGCAGCTCCGGGTCCTGATGATGGTGAGAATCTGACAGACTGTTGATGCAGCCGGAGCCACATCGATCAGCTCGGATCTGTTGCTCTGTTGAAGGTGTCAGCGGCAGCTTCCTGTGTCTGTGGCTGCACGGTTTAGTCGGAGAACGAGCTCGTCACAAACTGTAACTCACAGATTCCTCTGTCTCACAATGAAAGTGATGATTCTGCACAATTAATGCTGTAAACAAATGAGCTTAATTAATGCAATTATCCTTTTAAATAAACAATGAATTCTGATTCTGTCGTTAGCGTCTGTCTATCTGGTTGAACCAAAAGTCATGACAATGGTGGACAGACAGAGACAGACAGGCAGACAGGCAGGCAGGCAGACAGACAGACAGACAGAGACACAGACAGACAGACAGACAGAAAGACAGAGAGACAGACAGAGACACAGACAGACAGACAGACAGACAGACAGACAGACAGACAGAAGCAGACAGACAGGCAGAGACACAGACAGACAGACAGACAGACAGAGACACAGACAGACAGACAGAGACACAGACAGGCAGAGAAACAGACAGACAGACAGACAGAGACACAGACAGACAGACAGACAGACAGAGACACAGACAGGCAGAGAAACAGACAGACAGACAGACAGACAGGCAGAGACACAGTCAGACAGACAGACAGACAGGCAGAGACACAGACAGACAGGCAGAGACACAGACAGACAGAGACACAGACAGACAGGCAGACAGACAGACAGACAGACAGACAGACAGACAGACTCCTGTGGCAGGAAGTCGTCACTCTGGTTCTCAGTAAAACCTCCTGTCAGCTCCTCGTCTCCTGTCGGCAGCTCCACGTGTTTGCTGTTGACGTTCGGTGTAAACGATGATCGTAGCTCAAGTTTTATCTTCTGACTCGATACGGACGCGTATTTCTCTGCACAGAGTTTATCTGTTAATGCAGGAAGCAGGCAGAAATTTACGGCCGCCGTGCAGCTGGCGGTGAAGTGAGAGACAAACATTAAGTTGATAGACAACCCTCCTTAATTAGCTCCTTCAGCGGCTGCTGATGTATGACCTTATCACGGAGCTTTAGGAGCATTGAGAGCGTGCGGGGAAAATAAATGTTTGCGACAGTGGAGACTTCTCATCATTACCGGCTGATGGATGTGCTCCGCTCACTCGCAGGGCGGGAGGCTGCAGCCGCTCCGACCGAGTCCATCAGAGGCCAAGACGGCAGTGAAACACAAGAGAGAACGAG
Organism: Centropyge bicolor; assembly: GCA_037975185.1. Lineage (NCBI taxonomy): Eukaryota > Metazoa > Chordata > Actinopteri > Pomacanthidae > Centropyge > Centropyge bicolor. The sequence continues at coordinate 774,386 of JBBMOC010000107.1, read as the reverse complement.
TGGCTTTAAACTGGATCAACGCTCGATGTTACTGCTGTCAGAGCACTTTGATTAAAGCTGCACAGAGTTTCAGCTGAAAACCACAGCAGAGCTCAGATTATAGCACATGTGAACGTCCAGCCGTGCAGTTTTAGAGGTGGGCGGATCGATCCAAATATCGATAGTATCGATACGAAGCATACACTGAATACACCGATACACTGAAGCAGATTTTTTATATAACATTTGTTGTGGTTTGATAATTTTGTACAGTTTTTTAATTGAGAAAAATCCAGAAAAGAAGTGCACTGAAGGGGGGAAATTTAATTTTATATTTGTATTGTAGTTTCTCAACACTCTACCTCTAAAAAGATTTTGTTTTAATTAGCTCTCATATAAGAATTTTTTTTTTTGCTTTGTTTTTTTAAGAAAAAAATGCACACAAACAATGTTTGGGGGAATTTTTTTTACTTACTGCTCTATTGCTTCTGTTTTTAATAATGAAGTCACCTTTAAACTTTGCCTAAATTCCATCCTGGGTTATAACAAAAAAATCCCAAGGAAAAACCACAAAAACACCTAAGGGTCAGCAGTGTGATGGTACATCGACCTTAAATAGTAAAAGTATCGGTATTGGTATCAGTATCGGCGATACTGGCCTTGTATTTACTTGGTATCGGATCGATACCATATTGATAACACTGATGTTTGAGTCTGTGTCTCCAAATCATGAGGCTGAAGACGACAGGAAGCTCCTTCAGAATAAACCTCTGTGACTCCTCATCTCAGATTCAGCTGAGGAACTGAAGTGTGTGTGTGTGTGTGTGTGTGTGTGTGTGTGTGTGTGTGTGAGGCGCCCACATTTCATTCAGCCCATGAATAAAACATTCGGCGTCGGCAGTGGTCAAAAGTATCGAAGGCCCAGATCTCATATTTCTGTATCTCTGTAAATTTACATCTCTGTGCATCAGGACCAAATTACTTCCACATCTCCAGACAATGTGAGAGTGCTTCATGGCAGATTACATTTAAAAAGGCTTTCAGAATTTCAATGAGAAGGTTATTGTATATTATTATGTATTTGTCTGTGTGTAATCGTATCAAATGTTTATCGACGGTCGGTTTGTTTTCCTCCTCCCAGAATCAGAATGAGTCACAACAGGTCGGCCGCTCCAGCGTCAATGATTGAAAAGAAGTCAATCAACACTTTTAGTTCAGATTAACACAAAAACAGGAGACAGACTCGCTTTTGTTCTCAAACAGCAGATTCATGAAAATGATCCCATTCGATGCAGACGTTGTCTTTTTCATCATCAACATCTGTATTACCCAAGATGCAACTGGGCCCTGGCGGCTGGGTGGTCAAACAGCAGTAACAAATGGTTCCAGACTTTCAGTATCCGTGGAGTCTGATCTGGTCTTATTCTCTGGGTCTGGTCTGAGGGATCACGGTGTCAGAGCAGCCGGGTCCAGTCTGAGAGGAGCTGCTGGACCTGGTGGCCATGCGTGGTGCTCCTGAGCAGCTGGATGCTTCCAGGCGTCAGTCGTCCGACCGAGTCAGAGAGCGGAGCAGTTAGAAAAACAAACTCTGGGATCTGTGTTTGATTGGTCCTGTGAGAGCAGGTTGGAGCGACTGCAGCGGCTGTGGAGGCAGGATGTTTGCTTCAGGGCCACAGACACAAATTAGCATCAGAGTCTTTGTCAGTGAGACAATTCTGAGCAGCTGAAGCCTGATTTTACAAACGTGTGTCATAGCCTGTCAGAGGGGGAGGACGAGTCCGGACCCACCGGAGAATCATCAGGGTGAACACATCCTCCAGTGTGGTTCTGGGAGTTCTCCCATCATGCCTCAGTGCTGCATTCGTTTCACAAGATGTTCAGATCGGAGCCCTTTTCAAGTGGAACAAGAGAACAAGAGAACACAGCAGGAATCGACCGCCAGGGAGAAAATCCTCAACAGGATCAATACGACAATGAGTTTTCTTGGCATCTGGACTTAGTGTATACACACACACACACAGACTACCATAGTGCAGAGAAACAATGGTTATTGAATTCTGAGTTATCAGTTGCTTGATTCGTGAGCTGAGGTTCAGTCTGGACCGTCGGGATATTTTTCTAACACCGATGTATTAAATGTGTCTCTGGAGCTGGTGGAGACCAAACTCAGTTCAAACAGAGAGAAGACTGAGACTGATCATGTGACACAAACACGACAAACAGAAGAAGGTCATGTTGATCTGAAACGGCTGGAAACAAACAACTGGCCACAAGCTCAACATCAGTCATTGTTTGTCCTGCAACAACAAATCTGATGAAAACATGATGAAAACAAAACAAAACATAAAAAAATACTTGAAGAAATCGGATGTTTGTATTTGTTCAGAGCAAATGAATAATGTGTGTGTTTACATTCTGACATCAGACTGACCTGTCCAGATTCATTCCATAACAGCAACACACACACACACACACACACACACACACACACACACACACACACACACACACACACACACACACACACACACACAGCTATTCATCAGCCTGTAATCTCCTCTCTCCAGACTGAGCAATGCATCCGACTGATCAGTGGTGTTCTGTGGTGTGAAGCATGTTGGCTATCACATCCATCAGGTGCAGCTGATCCTGGGTCAGCTCACAGTGATGCTTCACACACACACTCTGCAGAGGAACACTCTGTTTAATACACTGTGGGAAATCTGGGACCAGGATAAAAGCTCATAAACATTTGAAGGATTATTATAATAATTTACTTATAAACTTGACTGATATTGTTCCTTTAAAGACTAAACTGCTCTGAGGTGAAACAAGGAATGAAAAGATGAATAAAAGTGGTTTTTGTTTCACAGCAGAAGAAAATGAGCAACAAGAGTCGAGCATGGACGAGATGAAAGCACAAACAGCGAAGTCCCGATGTTGGTCAAATGTCTGAGCTGAGTGAAACATCACAGGCGGCTTCTGAACACCAGCTGACAACAGGAACACCGGCTTCACAGACTAACTTCACTTTTCTCTCATCGATGCTAAATCAACAGTTCCCTCAGAATTTTCACATTAAAGCTTTTAATGTGAAACATCACCCGGAAGTGTTCACGTTAGTTTGACATGAAGTGAGAGGAACCAATCACAGCTGGTTCCATGTTAGCAGGGGGATCCAGCTGGAGGAGGTCTGACGCACAGAGACGACCTTCAGACGTCTGTCACTGAGCAGCAGCCGACTCCTGCTGCCGCCATCGAAGAATCTCACCGCTCTCTCTCACACACACACACACACACACACACACACACACACACACACACACACACACACACACACACACACACACAGCAGAGCTGCTGCCACCAACCACAGCTCAGCTCCAGCGAAGCCCAGAATTTATCTGCATTAGCTACGACTAAATATTGATCCAGGTGATCACTCTTCACTTAAACTATGTCCACATCCGCCTGTGTGTGTGTGTGTGTGTGCAGTAGAGCCACGCAGCGACTGAGTTATGGCCTCATTCCGCTCCAACCACCGAGAGCTGGAGTTATGGCGGCGAGTGTCAAAACTTGCAAGGTCGAGGTGTGAGGCAGCGCGCGAGTGTCGTCAAGGCTGAACGCTCCCAACGACTGCTGGAGGCGAGCGCAGTGTCGGATCCACGGGAGCTTATCACAACCTCATCAGTCTCTGCGGGGACGGCTGGACTCTGCAGGGACGCTCGCAGCAGAGTTAACCCTTCGACGGTGCCGTGCTGTGCAGACAGAGCTGGGGGTGGGGGGGGTTCACCTACAGTCTCCTTAAAGAACGAAATAATGTTGGTACATCTCAACTGATTTAAATGAAGCTCTGCTGACGTCATCAGCTCCTTCTGCTCCGACACTACACACCACACCGTGGTTTCCTATGAAAGACCCCGGTGCACCCTGGAGATGGTTTGAGCCTCACACACTCAGCTCAGTGCTCAATCAAGAAGAATAAAGCTCAAGAACTGGTCACGTGGCAGAGAGACCCATTATTTCAGCATTTCATCCTGCTGGATCCTGCTAGATCCTGTTGGATCCCTGCTGGATCCTGCTGGATCCTGTTGGATCCTGCTGGATCCTGCTCTGAGCCACTTTTAAAAACACTCCTTCTTCTTGTTTTAGACTTGCAAGAAAGATTCCTTTCAACAAAGTTTCCACAGTCATTTCAAAGTTGAAATAAAGTAATGACCCGAGATGTGAATTACTCTTTCAAATAAAAATTTCATAACGGCAAAAAAAGAGAAGTGATTTTTGAAGCAGAAAGTTCACAGACTTCAAAACCACAGGTAGGACGGAGCACGGCCATTTAAGTCTTTATAGTGCAGCTGGAGGAGGGAAGTGGAAATGCCAGCGTGGACACCGTCCGTCCGGCTGCTCCGGCCACTCTCGTCCTGAGGGAGTTGTCTCAGAGCAGCGACCGTCTCACCTGCTTCTCTGAGCCGAGAGCAAAGGGAGGTTTTTTCTGTGGCAGTAGAAAAACAAGAGACAACTTCAAGCAAATCCAAAGCCGAGGAAGTGAAGGTGTCGCTCTGAGTTTCTGTCATTCTCTGCACATCCCAGTGTGTGTGTGTGTGTGTTTGTGTGTGTGTGTGTGTGTGTGTGTGTGTGTGTGTGTTCCTCAGTCCACAGCCCGAGAGCACTCTCCCTCTGATGTGCTTTCTGTGTTCCACACCATAGACCTGGGAAAGTTTGCTCCTGGAAAACACTGGAGAACTGATCCAAAATACATGAGGAATATCAGCGTGACTAAGAAATGGAGCTTTTACTTTGACGGGAAAAGAAAAGGGCTAAAATGTGAGAGTGTTGTGTAACAGACAGATGAGGCTTGGCAGGAGAGACTTCACTGACACACCGATGGTGCTTTGGATTTGATTTGCTCGATGGTCGTCTGGTTTTGAGGGTATTTGAGGAAGCTGATTGGATTAAGACGGATCTTGGTTAAGAGGACGTCGATGTCACAAAAAAAGTGCGAAGAGTTCTCCCTTTAAAAACATCGAACTCCATAGAAACATCATGCACACGTGACAGCTTTTGATCAGATATAAACGCTTTGCTTTGAGACTGGATGAATGAGAAAGAGAGAGAGAGAGAGAGACACTTTCATCATCGGAGCCATTTTACACTCAAGCCATCAGCAGAATATCAAAGTGCTGCATTTGTATTCACACGAAGAGAGAATCCAGAACAGGCTGAGCGATACAGATGAGAGCGCTGGTCAACTCCAGGTCACAGCATCTGCATACTGTACTGCACAACATCTGCATACTGCACTTCATACTGCACTTCATACTGCACTGCACAGCGTCTGCATACTGCACTTCATACTGCACTGCACAGCGTCTTCATACTGCACTTCATACTGCACTGCACAGCGTCTTCATACTGCACTTCATACTGCACTGCACAACATCTGCATACTGCACTGCACAACATCTGCATACTGCACTTCACAGCATCTCCATACTGCACTTTACAACATCTGCATACTGCACTGCACAACATCTGCATACTGCACTTCATACTGCACTTCATACTGCACTTCACAGCATCTGCATATTGCACTTCATACTGCACTTCACAACATCTGCATACTGCACTTCATACTGCACTTCTTACTGCACTGCACAGCGTCTGCATACTGCACTTCATACTGCACTGCACAACATCTGCATACTGCACTTCATACTGCACTTCACAGCGTCAGGTGACAACTTACGAACTGTCAGAAGAGTCAACTGTGAAAGAAGAGCAGTGACAGTTCAGAGGGAGAGAGAGCGGCTGTAAACACACATGCTGGGTTTCAGCTGCTAATCCGACACAAAGGTTTCATTTCACTCACTTATTACAGACACATTGTTTTCATCAGCTACACAGATGGAAAAAAAAGAAGCAATTACGCCTCATTATGTCTTTTAATCTAAGTGAATCCTTTCACAGGAGCTGAGCAGACAAACAGATGCAGAAGAGTTAGAGCAGGGATTTTAGGCTTTGCTCCATCTCAGAGCTGGATTCTGCAAAATATGTCTCAAGTCATGATCAGAGAAATGTTTTCAGTGTGGTGTAAACATCCTCAGAGCGTCTCAAGCAGATGACAACAAACAAACAAAGAGTCTGCATGAGGAGGTGTCTCCGTGGGTGCGTCAGGTGTCGGGACCCAGGGAGGAGGCAGCTCAGCTACGTCAGCTCAGATGGAGGGTGGAGGCCTGACATGGTTTCTTGGCTGCTCCTCACAAAGTGAAACCTGGAGGCCGTCACACACTGCCGGCCTTTTTCTGAGTGCAGTTCATTTGCAGTGTGTTTTGGTGACAAACAGAATGTAAACAGCAACTTTTATCCTCAGAGGAACTTCAGGTTTCAACAGTTTTCCTCTGACAAACAGGAGTCATCTGCTATCTTTGGGATTTCTATCTCATCTTCACATCATGAAACCATTACAACCACTGAAGAGTGGTTTGGATGACATCTCTTCCTCCTGCTCCCTCCTCTTCCTCTCATTTGTTCAGCAGCCATGTTGACTAGATTTTACTGTCACATCTGCAAACATCGAAGTCTTTCTGGACGTTTCTCATCCGATCGTTCTTCTCTTCATCCTTCCTTTCTTCCAGTAATCCTCTCTGCCTCCTTCCATCTCTTTCTCTCTCTTTACTACAAACAGGGTGGAAGTGTTTGCTTTGCTGTGAAAATCCTGACCGTCAGTTCTCACTTCAGTCTTCCTGTTGCTGCCTGTGACATCTGAGCCTCGGAGACTTCTCAGCTTCCAGTTTCACGGTGCGATCAAAGCAATTCCGACCACGAGCAGCCGCAGATGTTCGCCATGCTGGAGGTCCCACTCCTCTCCGAACGCCGCTGCCGCCGCTGTCCCGCCAGGATCATCTCCACGAGAACATTCTGCTGGTTCCTCTGACGTGAACAACAAATAACAAGATGGAGGAAAGTGTCCTGTGTAGAAGCAGTGTTTCCTCAGTTTGCTCTCATCGTCTCCTCTCTTGTTAAAGTCAAATAAACAAAGGTCATAATGATAATGGGAGACTGAGTCACTGGTCACGGTTGGTTTTGAGCAGAAACCTCTACCAGTGGGCTCCACACATTTTGTCCATATCCAATGAATAACAGACATTGTTGTGCACATTCTGTCAGTGCTGATTTCCCATGAGGCTCGGCGGAGGTGCGTCACACGCAGTGCGAAGGCTGGAGGACTCGAGGGCGACGCCTGCACAGCTGCCAGCTCTCACAAAGGGCTCTGCCTCGTTACAGATGATGAATGGGCTGAAGGAGCGAGCGCTGGAGGCCGACGACCAGCCGCAGCTCCGCACCACCGCAGCTCCACACCACCGCAGCTCCACTCATGCTCTGTTCCTGCTGCCGCCGCCGCCGCACATGCTCAGACGCTTCCTCTGAACTAACATGTACGATATGAACAGTTTCAGTGTCTCCATCCAAAATGGACGATTATACTGTTCATGATGAAACATCAAACCAAAGACAAATGTCTAAATGAACAAACACTGGAGACAGTTACACATCTGCCATCATCCATTAGTGATTTAAAAAATGTCTCCATCTTCATCGTTTCTTTACTCTTCAAGTTACATTTATTCTGATTTTCACGACTTCCTGACGTCTTCAGCTTTGTTTCCATCACAGGTCTTAGAGTTAGTTAGCTTACATCCATGAAAGATCGTATCCATAGCAGCATCACATCATGTCGTCCAAATCACACTTTGCTTGTTTGCACAGAAAAAACGAGAATGTGAAATAAACAAAGCAGAAATGGCGACTCTTGTGTTTCCTCCCTCCTTCTTCTCTTCCTCCTCATGATTCCTGGTGCTTCCTCTCCTTTGTTCTTCCTCCTCCTCTTCCTCTCCTTTATTACTTTCTCTCGGTGCTTCTGGTGATGAGTGGGTAGAAATAAACAGCTCTGGGGGCCACAAGCCTGGCCGACCCCCCCGCAGACCCATTCACCCCCGGGAGCTCATCAATTGCCACTGAATTTAGCACAATAAACTGCCAGTGAAGAAGAATGAGCCGCTGCTTTGGAGCCACTAACACAAACAGCAGCTGTGACTCCTCCAGGAGGAAGAAACACATTCAGACATACCTGTACACACACACACACACACACACACACACACACACACACACACACACACTGCTCATAAACAGTGACAACGACCATGAAGCTGGTCACAAACACACAGACGTGACGCTGTGGTCAGACACATTAACAACTTAGAGAGCCGTCTTTAAAACAGCCGCCTGACAAGCTCATCAATCCTCTGACCACAAGTCTTTAAAAGAGAGAGAGAGAGACAGAGAGAGAGAGACAGAGACACACACAGAGAGACAGAGACAAGTGAGAGAGAGAGAGAGACAGAGAGAGAGAGAGAGAGAAAGAGAGGAAGAGACAGACAGACAGACAGACAGAGAGAGAGACAGACAGAGAGAGACAGAGAGAGAGGGAGAGAGATTTCACAGACCCTGGGAGAGTCTCACTGCAGCCTGTGTGTGTGTGTGTGTGTGTGTGTGTGTGTTGATGTTAAAGTCCAGGCTGCAGGTGGTGACTCTTGTGTGTGTTGATGCATTTAAACATGTGACTCTCCTGGTTGTTCCATGTTTGTTCAGGACTCACTCACAGGACTCTGTTATGTGAAATGTTCAATGTCTCTGTTTCTGCTTCGCTGTTAAAGATGTCGATCGTGACCTTTTTGACGATGATGAGCAGAACAGAATAAATTCTGTCTAATAAAATATGAAGTGAGGCCAGTTACATTGATTAAATCTAAGGAGTGAGTAATACCACATCATCTCTTCTGAGACTTAATTCACACACTCGATTTACACATTGACCTTTTTAATTGAACTGCCGTGTTCGTCGTATTAATTTTCTGCCTCAGTCAATAAACAAAGCCGAAGAAAGAATCAAGATAAAAATGGAGGCATCGCTTTGTCGTAGACTAAAACGTTTGCACAAAAAGGTTTGATTTAGCTTTTTTTCTTTATCAGAACAAGCAGCACAAACTCCACCTCTCATCAATTAACTTCAGTCAAAGTTCAACAAGCGGCTGCAGACGAGTCTGACTGTGTTTAAAGAGAAAGGCCTTCATCCGTCGTCTGATTCTAATCGTCACTAAAATGGATCAATGGACGATCAAATATTAACAGAACGAAAAGAGAACAAAGTCAGTGAGACACTTCGCCTGCGTCTCGGGCTCCTCAGAGCGTCCATCTGCTGTGGATCAGTTCATCTTGGCTCTGCAGGTTGGGCTGGCGGCGCCGAGCCGTGAGCATGTTAGCAGCCGGAGTGAAGCTGGAAGCAGGTCGTGGTAAACGGACTGATGTGCACCTGCGCTGGGCTGTGATTGGCCAGCTGAACGTGAACACCATCTGACAGCTCGCTAGCTGCTCCCTGTGAAGCAGTTCAGAGGTTCGAGCTGACGGTTCCAGAGTCCAGGGATGTTTCTGTGGAGAATCTGAGTGGAGCTCAAGGCCTCAGCTGGGACTGTGAGAGGTCAGTCAGCTGGAGACTCTCATGTGACTCATGTGTAAATGTCTCCAGGAGTCCAACAGTCTCCACTTCAGACAAAAGACATCTGTTCTGATCCACTGTCACAATCCTTCAGGTGTCTCCATGAATCCCTGCTGATCATGTGTCAGGTTGTGAGGACGACAGAGAGTCTGAGCTGTTCTTTCCACTGACGACAGGTTTATTAACGATCACAAGGCTTCAGCTAATTATGACCATTAACGGTGCATAAAGCCATAATGAGTCAGGAGAAGTGGTGTTGTCTCGGTGGCCTCAGGACAAGCAGCACAGCTTCAGGTTTCATGGGATCATTTCTGAGGAGCAGGACCCAAAAGGCATCATATAAAACAAAGAACCACGGACGGTTTCCTTGCTCCTTCACCTGAGCTCAGACTCATGCTTCACCTGTCCAGGTGAGAAGCTTCACAGGTCTGAACTGCAACACTCTCAAACCTTCCAGTCTGAACACGAGGGAGGAGTCGGCTCCTCGCAGTCATTTGCTTTACGTTGTTTGAAGGAGAGGATCAAATCAACATCATGTGTTCGCAGTGAAAATCTCATCCTCTTTCATTCCTGCTGAATTTGGCCTCTGGCTGCAGTTGTATCGCTGAAGGCTTCGTGTCGTGTGCCGTTGCTGGGATCTCGCCTGCAGACACAGCTGAGGGAATAATGACTGCTTGTCAGATTGAAGTTTCCACAGTGTCATTCTGCGTTTTCACACACACACACACACACACACACACACACACACACACACACACACACACACACACACACACACACACACACACAGAGACCGGGAATGAGACAAATACTGCAGAGTACACACATAAACACTGCATGTACAGGAGATACTGCAGTACACTCCGAGCGCCGCAGTGCTACCGACATGTGCTGACTGTTGTTGGGAGATAAGAGAGGGAGGCTGAATTAGTAAAGAGCTGTGGTTTAACCCTTCGAACCCACGACCTCGTTCTCTCTCTGTTTTCACAGGGTTTCAGAGGAGACACTACCTGTTCCATCCAGGTGGAGCAGAATGATTTCCAGAACAAGAGTCTCTGTTTGGTTAAAACAGTATGAACGGTGTTGATGAGGTGAGTTTCACTGATCAACAGCTCAACATGAAAAAAGTTAACGTGAGTTTATTTGTGTGATTATTCATTGTTTCCTTCCCATAATGCTCTGTGGAATATCGACAGGAAGTATGGACAGACTCTCACTGCATCACTTTGAAAGTGAAGTTAAAATCAGGAAGAGTCTCGAAGCTTCTATTTCTCTGATTTCAGGATGTTTAAGCTGAGTTAATGATGTGGTTGGAAGAGTTTCATGTCTGTGAGTTCGGACTGAGCTGAGCTCTGACTCAGAGCTGGAGGATGTTTGACACGATGTGGCTTCATTAACACTAAAGGTCCCTTTGAAAAATTCACTGTTTCACTGTGGTAAAGTCGGGGGACACGGACGACAGACAGAACCAGAGGAAACTGGACTGAAACATGTGACCTTTGCCCCCGACCAGCTGCAGCTCTGACCTTCAAAAACAACCCAGAGTTTTTTCTACTGTTTAGCAAACACACACACACACACACACACACACACACACACACAC
>JBBMOC010000107.1:691241-748419 GCA_037975185.1 Centropyge bicolor | reverse complement strand
TGTGTGAGTCCCTCATGGTTGTGTATGATTATAGATATGATGCCCAGACTTTCAGCCTTGCACAAAGACTAATAATACCTCACAGCACCCACTTGAGCGTCGACTCAAGTGGGTGCTGCAGAAAGTATTAGATAAGTCGCCAGTCACTGATTCATACAGATGAGATGCGCACACACACACACACACACACACACACACACACACACACACACACACACACACACACACACACACACACACACACCTCTGTCCCATCCATCACTAATAGCTGATTTCTGCCCTCTAATATCTGACACTACACACACACACACACACACACACACACACACACACACACACACACAGCAGCACAGTGCCATTAACGCTGCTCCGGACTCTTTGTGCTTACATAATTCATTAGGAGCACCAGGCCCCTCTCTGTCACTGAGTGCAGTAATCCTATTTAATCTGATGCTGTTAATTCATTTGTCCTACATCGCCCTCAGTTCTCACCTCGCCGCCGCCTGAAACGGAGAAGAGGAGGAGGGGGAGGGGGAGGGCAGTGTGAGCCGGGTGAGGACGAGGGGGAGGACAGGAGGAGATGACAGAGGAGGCGAGGAGGTCAGCAGAGGAGGAAGATTAAAGAGGAGGTGAAGGGTCCACACACACTCCAACTTTTGAGTAACGACCGAGCTGCCAATTAAATTTGAATGACCCGGCTTAATTGAATGGCACATTTCCAGTTACAATGAACATTTGACTTCAGGCCGTTTGGGAAGCGTCTCCCATATTATTTGGCTTCAGAGTCAGTAAAACAGCATTTTCTCTGCGAGCTGCTCCAGCTTCAGTCTGACCACGCCCACACTGTGAACGTGCACGAACGGAAACAGACAGAAGATTTCACCGCAGCCTCGACGCGGCGTCGCACCTTCATCAGGTGATTCTCATCCACATGTATCAGTTCAACTGATGCCCAGACTAGTTTCATGCTCCTCACAGCTCACTGCTGGGGACTGAACCAGCCCAGGCGCCCAAAGGGTCCGGGGCCTCACCTGCAGAATGTGGCACACAGAGAACTGCTGCAAAGACACAGAAAGGTCCATGAAGAGATGCAAAGCTCCAAACAGTGGAGACACAGACAGACAGCGCCACCTGATGGACGGGCAGACTTGTGTGTGTCCTTTGAGTTCATCCTCATTCACGCTCTCGTCTTCTGCCTCTGTCAGCGTCTCGTCTTCCTGCCGAGCCGTGCGCTCCGCTCCCCGCGCTCTGCCCACAGCCCATTAAGCAATCATCTACAAAATGGCAGCTCATTCATTCACTTGGTTTTCGAGGCCTCTCGTCAACGCGCGCACGTCCACATTGATCCCTGGTGTGAATACACTGCATTCATTCGCAAAGTGCTGCGAAGAGCGGCAGCGTTCTGCTAAAAGCAGCAGTGAGCCACTCGACGGTGGAGTGGCAGCGCTCCAGGCTCTCGCTATCGCTCGCTCTCATAAATAAACACGCTCGGCTCGGCGGCGTCCGGCTCTCTGTGGGCCGGTTAAATGTCGCTCAGCTCGGCGCCGGTTGTGTTTCACAGAGATAGTTGCTTCACACAACAGCGGCGTCCGTGAATCTCCCCTCGGTGATTCACTCCAGCGACGCCGCTCCGGCCGCGGCGCAGCTAGTGAGCTAGCTATCACAGGCCAGATTAAGCCGGGTCCCCTGGCTGCGGCCACGGCAGATTACGCTCCCGGACCGGCGCCGGTTCACAGGCAGAACAGAGACGGGCGGGAATCTGAGGCGCTTTGTTCAGGATCGCAGCCTGATTGTCGAAGCGCTGAGAAGTGGAGAGTGTTAAATTGCTGGTATTGTAAATGGCAGATAAAAGGTCTGAAGGGAAATGACTGGATGAAACAGTCGGTGATTGTGTCTGATGCCTCGTCACTGTGGTTTGTGTGTGTGTGTGTGTGTGTGTGTGTGTAGTTGTTCTCTTGACAGTTCAAGAACAACATGATGAGGACTGGGTTCTTTAAAATGAAGAGAGTTACTGCAGAAATGTGCCTCTAAAAAGAACAAAGAAGTTGAAACTGTGAGCGTTCAGGAGCGAGCGACGGGGCGAGCGAGCGAGCGTCAGATGTGTGAGCTGTGTCCGTCTGCAGGCCACTTCTCGTCTTAATGTCTGAAGAAGTGAAAGTTAATATTAATGCCACCCATGAGCTCCACCTGCTCTGCCAGCAAAGAAACATTTGCTAATTAAGGCATTCATTTTCCAAAGTAATTAGCTCATTACACTAAGTTAATACGTCGGATCTATCACGGTGATTATGACGAGTGCTCCTCAGCGCCGGGGGCCGTTCATTTCACCGCCGGCCGTTAGGAAGCACGTCCACGTCTCCACACCACAAAGAGTCACCTGAGAGGAAATACACACACGGTGCTGTTTTTACTTCTGTGACTGTGGGATTGGATGAACACAGGAGTACTTTTACTTTGTTGTTGTGGTACTTTTACTTCAAGGCTCTGGGGACTCTGGGTATTTCCTTGCTCGCTGGTGATGGACGTGGACATGAAGCCAAACTAACACAGAGCACACACACACACACACGCAGGCCGACATGACAGCAGATAAGTTAAATTGATGATGAGAGTGTTCTCCCACCATATGTGCTGTGTTTGTGCCCATCAGACAGAGCCATCAGTGCACTTTACTGCACAGCTGCAGAAACCGAGATTTATCGACGTCTCATAAAGAAACTTGTATCCTCCTGTGGCTGCGAGAGCTTCATCAGCTTTATGAGGGTCTAATGAAAACATCATTACTGCAGAAGCCCCACAAACACGCAGCCGCGTCCACGCTTCACGGAGCAGTTTTAAAGAGCTAATGAAACATGCGACAGCGACTCGCACACAAACGGCTCCGGTCCAGGGTTTAGTTTCAGCAGCTCCTTCCTGTGTGTGACACCTGCTGAGAGCTCCGTCGCTCTCCTGCAGCAGACTCAGTGCTAACAGGTGGAACAGCCGTGTGAAGGACGGCCTGCTGGGCCAGGCCGGCCCCAGTCCCGGTCCCAGTCCTGGCCCCAGTCCCAGTCCCAGCCTCAGTCCGTCCTCAGACCGGCCCCAGTCCCGGCCCCAGTCCGGCCCCAGACCCAGTCCCGGTCCCAGTCCCGGCCCCAGACTGGCCCCAGTCCCGGCCCCAGGCCTGTGGTCTCAGAGGACCACAACACAGACGACTGCTGCTTTGTCTCCAGAGACGTCCAGAGATGGTCACACAGTTGAAACAACACCTGCTGCGTCTCTCAGCTGTGACTGTCTCCTGGAATCCAGTCGTCCTATAAACAAATTGTTCAACAGTTCAACTGTGCTTGAAACCACTGAATGAAAGAAGCTCCACAAACACACGAAGCCTCTTTCTGCTGCTGATAATAGAGGGCAAAGAAGCAGTGACTCATCCCTCTGAGCTGTTGATGCTTCAACTCTCGTGTTATTCCGGGTTACAAATAAAGGCTGTCGACTGTTTTTAGACCTGCTGCCGCTCTGCTTCTCTTTCATCACTCTGTTCGTTCTCACATCTGCAGCTTTCAGCTCTGTGCTTTTCTCTCTGAACTCGATGTGGAGAAACCTGGAACAAGCTCAGGAAACTGACACTGATTCACCTGCAGAGCGGTTTGACAGGTCGACTCAGCCGGTCGGTCACCATGACGACGGGTCAGAGATCTACTGGTTATCAGATGGTGAAATATGAGGCCGCTCAGGTGAATACAGAGACAACATGTTGCTCCTCTGAACGACTGAAATCAGACAATGAAGCACCTGAAGAACCTTCTTTAAGAAAACTGAATTCAAAATAACAGCTATGAGAAAACGGCCTGAAAGCATCAGTGAACTGCACCAGTTGTGACCTGCAGAGTGAGTTTCTTTTCTCTCTCACTTCGTCTGACTCGATTCACCACCAGAGAGAAATAACCGTCATCTTGTTATTTCGTCCCTCTGAATGAGGAGCAAATGTCTTTTCTTATGGCACATTCCACCGAGCCGCAGAGCGCCGAATAAAAGCCGTCCCCTCTTTATGGCATTGTCCTTCTTTATGTTCTCGCTCACAATGAAGGCCGTGGCTGAAGGCCCGCACTGCAGAGACACAACACAGGCAGCCCTGCCAAACACTCACTCACACACATTAAATATTAAACGGCCAATCATCCGCCGAGTGTCAGCGGGGACGAGGCACCCGAGGCACCGAGCGGGAGACGGGCAGACAGACAGGCAGACAGACAGGCACTGATGGAGACAGACAGGTAGACAGAGAGACAGACAGGTAGACAGAGAGACAGACAGGCAGGTAGACAGACAGACAGACAGGTAGACAGGCAGGGAGACAGACAGACAGACAGGCAGACAGACAGGTAGACAGAGAGACAGACAGGCAGGGAGACAGACAGGCAGACAGAGAGACAGGCAGACAGACAGGCAGACAGACAGGCAGACAGAGAGACAGGCAGACAGACAGGCAGACAGAGAGACAGGCAGGCACTGATGGAGACAGACAGACAGACAGGCAGACAGAGAGACAGACAGGCAGGCAGACAGGCACTGATGGAGACAGACAGACAGGCAGACAGGCACTGATGGAGACAGACAGACAGGCAGACAGACACTGATAGAGACAGACAGACACTGATGGAGACAGACAGAAACCGGCCCTGACGTCCGGCTAATGAAGACGTCATTCAGAGAGGGGATTTCAGCCACAGTGTCTTGTTGGAGCATGAAGCTCGGACCCAGTGAACTCAGCAACACGAGCTGGTTTTTAACGTCTCGCCCAGACTGAAGCCCGGAGTCCTTCAGCACCGCTGGGACAGACGATCACACATGCATCTGTTCCTCTATACCTACAGGACATTTGGCTCTGAATTACAACTCTGCTGACTTCACCAAGACACAGACATCCCCGAGCAGATGTCCACAAAGTCCAAATGGACACTTTCTTCACACGAAGAGCAGCCAGGAAGCAGCAGGTCTGATTCTATTGGTCATTAGTTCCAACACACGGACTCTGTCTACCTTCATCCTGAACCGTGTCCGACTCTGTCTGTGACGTCATAACTGCACAGAATCACATGTTTCAACATGATGGATGTCACCTGTTCACGACGAGGCTCCAGACGTTTTACTGATCAGTTCATTCATTACAAATACCAGGAAAATGTGAAGAAGTCAAAAGAAGAATTTGGGGGGGGGGCGTGCATTTTTGTTTGCTGAAAAACCTAATAATAATAACAATGATCTTATGTGCAAATAAACTAGTTTTGAGGTTTGGACTGAACACGTCTCTGAATCAATAAACAATCAGCAGATTCATTGATGAGGGAGAAACACGCAGGCGACTGGCTCTGAGTTCTGTCAGTTATATCTGAGGATCAACCATGAACACATGCAGTGAATACGCTTTGTTGTGGAGTGACAGGCCCTTAAGAACAGCACATGGTCACCTGTCGTGTCGTGTCCCCTGTTTGCTCCTGAGCCAGACTCATTCCAAACTTCAGATGCAGCCTGAGCTGCTCGGCTGTGATCCAGAGAAAATGTACTGTGAGTTATCGCATTAGCACACATCCAAACTGCGGCTGATAAATGAACGAGTCAAACACAAAGACTAACGAGCCTCCTCTTCCCTACCAGCCCGTTGGCCGCCGCAAGGACGACGCTGCGGCCACTTCCTGTCGCTTTGTTTCACTAATGGAGGTAATTCCAGGTGCCTCTGCTCGCCTCATAAGGGCGGCGGGAAACGCAGCAGCAGCACACACACAAGAGGGAAGATGCACAATGCTAAAAGAGGAGCATGGAGGGGGCGAGTGTGAAGATGAGAAGAAGTGAAACTCTCTGCTCTTTCTCGCTCCATTTCATCTCACTGTCTCTGTCTGTCTCTCTGCGTCTGCCTGTCTCTCTGTCTCTGTGTCTCTCTCCTCTGGCATGGCTGCCGTGGAATAAGGACAAGGCTTGGCAGGATGGGTTTTTTGGATTGGCTCTAACTGGCACTAATATGCTAATTCCTCTCTGTTAAATGAGGACTGTCCCAGGTGGAAGCTCAGGCATCGGGGAGCGACTCCGCTCCAAGTGATCTATTTATAAAGCATGGAGGAGTAGGTGGAGGAGCTACGTGGTTAGCAGCCGCATGTTTACTCTGAGGTTGATGCGAAGCTGCTTCAGGCTTCATTAATATGGATTTATGGACGTGTATATAAACTGTGTGGATGTGAGGGGGGAGGTCTCACAGATGTGATGACCCCCCCAGGCTGTGGCTCAGGAAGCAGGCTGAACGCTCACCGAGCTGAATCTGGCTCTGTGTTCCAGGAAGAACAAACTCTGGGTCACATCCTCTGACAAACTGCGTGACGACGTGAACACACCCCGTCAGTGTTTAAGATAAGATAAGATAACTTTTATTGATCCCCCTTAGGGGAAATTTACTTGTCACAGCAGCAGAACAGGCAAACAGTAACTCAAAAATAAATACCAGTAAGTGGCTAATTAAGAAATAAGGCAGCAATAAAAAACAAGAAACATTAAGTGGCATGAGACAATAAAGTGACATTGAGCCATTAAACCAAGCTGAACATGAAGCTTCACACACATCAGACACTGGTCAACAATCCTTCACCTGTGGTGTTAAAGGTCGGTTCAGAGCCTTAATGTGTTTGACAGCATTTCAGTGACAATGTTTAACTTCACACACATTAAAATACTTCACCATAGAATTCAGTCGTTTGGAGGCGAAACACCTTTTCAAACCACCACAGTCAGTGTCACTGAGTCGCTGTGACAGTTGAGCTCCCTGCAGAAATTCAAAGGTTTAGCAACACAAGAGCAGAGGAGCACAGGTGAGACCAATCAGCAAGCCCACACACAGGAAATGAAGCCACCCAACGCACCTGAAGACGTCCTCCTTCAGCATAAAACAGGAAGCAGTCAGTCCGTCAGTTCTGTCTGATCCCTATTTCCATCTGAATGAGCAGATTTAAGTGTAACAAACAGCAGGATTCCAGCAGGAAATCCAGGTCTGACAGATGATGAATGGCTGAACCATTGTTCACAGCCTCGACTCAGGCCGAGCAGACTCAGAGTCAGGCCCCTGGTTTTCAGGAGGCTGATTGGTCAGACCTGGACCATGTGCTGCTCAGTGTGTCCTCAGGTGACGTCGGCGCCCCCTGAAGTCTCAGTAGTTTATGTTTGTGTTTGGTTATGCCCCTCCCCCTTCACTCCTGACGTCAATGATTTCAGCCCCATGTTGCTTGTGTTTCCAGTCATATTCAGTGCTGGAGCGTCGGCCTGAAGCCGTGGGTTGGTCTCTGTAATCCACAGTATATAACAGCTCTTGTACTTTCAGTGTTCATATGAGAGTCAGCTGTGTTTCATCTGCACCTGGAACTGTGCTGGGGGGATGTGTGGGTCATTCCCAGCATCCTCCTCCTGACACGTGATGTCGTCCCATGTGAAACCGCTCAGTGAGCCTCAGTCTCAGTTTCTGTTCGGACGGTGAAAAGCCTCCCACCTGCTCTCCCACCCCCCCACACACACTCTCTGGACCCCCCCCCCAGGTGACTCCCACTGACTGTGCTGTCAGCGCCGGCTCTGCTCTGCTCTGCTCTATATTAGCTCTGCTGTCGAGTCCCTCTGGTGAGCCGGTGGAACAGAGGGTGACCCGAGGGGTGAGACCACCATCTGTGCCCGACTGGCTGCGCTCATAAGCATGGCAGCAGCCGAGCGGGACACTCCGGCCTGGACGGCGCTAACAAGGACACTTGTACCGGGGCTGATAATGAGGGTTTGTCCCTGCACGCAAGTATTAGCACCACCTGCTTCCTTCAGGCAATAAAGTGGCCGCCTGTGACGTCACTTCACAATTTGAAGGGTGATTCCTGCATCGGCCAGCCTTTATACGGAGACTAATCTGAGCCAGAGTCCAAATTAAAGGAGAAAAAAATGGTCTTTCATTATAGTTTAGTACTGGGATAATCAGGATATAATTAAATGTTAAAAAGGAAATTGAAAATTAAAAGGACAAATGGACATCTGAGGATGAAGGGTGAAATTCCTCACAGCTTGAGAAGCAAAATATTAAGGTTTTAAATGGAAAACTGCTGAAAGGAGGAAGGAAATTTTAAAAAATGAAGTTTATGTCTTCATCCTTTTTTCAGTTTTCATTTCCTCCTGTAATTTCTATTCTGGGTAAAATTATCCTCCATAAACACGTCAACACACTTTGTGTCACTTTCAACCTCGTCCATTATCAAGTGTTTGAGTTTGTCACATGTTTGATGATCTGGATGTTCAAGAAGATCTACAGTCGTTTTGAACCAGATACAATATACGTGCATCATGTTTCTGAGGAAGGTAAATGTACTTCCTGTGGTGGCAAACGAACCCAGAGAAGCTTGACTCTAATGAGTGGAGCAGCTCCCTGAACTCCACCATGACTTCCTCTGCTGTGCATCTTAATTGGGTTCAGCAGGACGACTCTCATTCTTTGATTATGAATCTATTTGACTAATGAAGTCTGCACAGATGCGTCTGCCAGCAGTTTTCACCTCGTTTCAAGTCATGACGAACGCGGCGACAAACGTGTTGACGCGCAGCTCTGCGGCCTGCCAGCACCGACTCCCGCTTCACAATTAGTCTGAAAACGTGTGCAACGAACTGATTCTGCTTCTGTTCACTTTGTGTCACAGAGCTTCGGCTTCATCTGAAAACAAGACACGACTTTACTGGAGTTTGACGTTCCGACAGAACGGAGGCAGAACAAGAGGAAAGAGAGGCAGATAGAAAAGTGCTGGATGGAATGAATAAGAAATGTGTTTATACTCCAGATCTTTCTGCAGAGTAAATCCTGAACTGTACAGGCCCAAAACTACCTGAAAACCAGTCATGTTATAGATCAAGCTTCCAAAAACCCAAACATTTCTCTGCTGCTCAGGTTTGATGTTTCAGGCTTTCTCTTTAATCTGCATGAGGATGGTGTCCTGAGTCTGAATGAACTGGATAAAGTGTGTGTGTCCAGAGACCGGCTCAGAGTCCTGGTCTCTGCAGCAGCTCCGCTCGGTGCTTCCAGCTGAGAAGACAGATGCATTTTTAAATAGAAGTCTGGCCAACAGCAGCTTTCAGGGATGAGATCTGTAACGGCTCATCGTGGTCATCAGGCTCCTCGGCTCCGGGTTGATTCCATGAAAAGGTGTTTCCAGGATTTCATAGCCTCAGCATAAATCAGCTCCGTCCGGCTCGATGGGCTCGGCCGCCTGAGCCCACTGTACTAACAAGGAGCTGCTTAGAATGGAAGAGCTGCTCTCCGGCGGCAATTAGCAGGCCCTGGGTCGGGGTCCGAGCCGGGCCGCGGGCCTGTTTGTGATGGGCCTTGACTTGACAAGGCTACCTGTGTGTTTTAATGAGCCCTGGTCTCTGGCTGGGAATAAATTATCATAATTAGATCCTGAGCTGAGAAAGTTAAAGGCTCAGCACGGCGGTTTATTAATGTCTCTCCTCCACTTTACAACCTTGTAGCTCGTCGTGTGAACAGACGCTGTCGTCGGGACGGAGCGACGGCCGGCGGCTCCCAAACAAACCTGGAGACTCAGACCGAAATCACAGGCCGGGTCTCCGGTCGAGTGTGACACGACGACGCAGAAGACGACGACGACGACAGCTGTGAGGAACATCAGACATGAACACTTTGAACACAGATTTTTTCCAAATTTAGTGCACATTTTAGATCAGACCATCAGCAAACGAAGACATGACTCAATGTGTATTTGCATCCAGGACTGACGTGTGCAGGAGCTGGACGGTGGAGATGCAGTGTTAGCATGCTAGCACGCTGGTATTAGCATGTAAGCATTGTCATTGTGAACATGTTAGCACACAGGTGTTAGCATGTTAGCATTGTCATTGTGAACATGTTAGCACACAGGTGTTAGCATGTTAGCATTGTCACTGTGAACATGCTAGTACGCTGGTGTTAGCATGTTAGCATTGTCATTGTGAACATGTTAGCACACAGGTGTTAGCATGTTAGCATTGTCATTGTGAACATGTTAGCACACAGGTGTTAGCATGTTAGCATTGTCATTGTGAACATGCTAGCACGCTGGTGTTAGCATGTTAGCATTGTCATGGTGAACATGTTAGCACACAGGTGTTAGCATGTTAGCTGGAAGCAGCTCTGTGGCTCAGTGAAACCTTACAGAGCTGCTCACATGTCTGCAGACTGCTGGTTGTCTTTCTGTTGTGGTTCCTGCTTCCAGCTCGAGCCCCAGAGAGGAACCTTCAACTGCTCGATGGAGCTGCAGGAACCTTTGATTGTTCTGCTGATGCTCGATATGATTGAGTCTGCAGATGCTGTTTGTTGGGAGGAAGAAAGAAATGTCCTATTTACCTGGAAGGAAAAACCTCCAGCTGCCTCTTATTCCCACAACAACAAGCGCACACACACACACACATACATTATGACACACTCTCGTCGCTCTCTCATGGACACAGTGTGTAAACACACACAGTTAAAGGGAAGAGGCATGAAATAGCTTTGATGCTGGTTTTATTTTTATCACAACATGTGTGTGTTTATGTGTGTATGTGTGTGTGTGTGTGCGTGCGTGCACAGATGAGTGAGTCTGAATCACTCTGTGCCCAACAAAGACCAGGCCGAACAGGCAACATGCATTTGATCTCAGCAGCCAACAAGCAATAAATTTTATATCACGCTGGAAATGGAAATCCTGGTGGGCTGATTCTGAAGGAGCCGATCAGAATACAGAGAGAGAGAGAGAGAGAGAGAGAGAGAGAGAGAGAGGGAGACAGAGAGAGACAGAGAGAGAGAAGGAGGGAGAGAGAGAGACAGAGAGACAGACAGACAGCTTTCTCTCTGTCTCTCTCCCTCTGCCTGTCTCTCTCTCTCTCTTGCTCTCTCTCTCTCTCTCTGAGTCAGTGATAATCGACAGTGGGGTCTGGAGGATTGGGGTAGCAGGAGTCATTAGCAGTAGCTGGCAGGCTCACTTGGCGACTCTTTTCAGTTCTGTGTGTGTGTGGAGGAGAGAAGATGGCTAACTGCTCCCTTGAAATCTCCCCCCTGTCTAAAATAAGGCCTCTCCTCACCTGACAGTCGCAGCAGGTTGGCGTTGGGCATAAATTACCTGTGAGAGCCTTATAGACTGAATCATGTCAAACTGCCTCTCACATGTTGGATATTTACGACCTGACGTCTGCCTCGTAGACCGTGAAAACAGAGCTGAGACGAGCGGAGCTTGTCAAGTGAACTTCGCATCATTAGCTGATCGCAAATACAAATAGAAGTGAAATGAATTAACAGGTTGTTGTGTGTTTTTTAATTAGTGTCTCTGATAAAAGCAACATTCTATTCAACACAGCCTCAGTGTCCAGCTGCTCACTCAGTCACAGATTAATCAGCTGCAGATGTTTTTTTCTACTTTACGTCCACAAACACATTTTTCCTTTAAATCAATCTGAACCCACATCAGTGTTTTCAGTGGATGGAGACAGACGTGACGTGACACTTCCTCCAATGAGCCCATGATACTGATCCAGATGTGAGGATGTTTCCAGGCACACGTGATGAGTCAGCGGTGCCGTGGACTGACTGCTGCAAGACGTTGGATCGGTGAAACTGTCTTTGCTGTTTCTCCTCCAGGTGTCTGAGGCAGGCGGAGCAGCCAAGTATTGACATGTGGCTGATTGAGGTCGTGGCTTCATCTGTTTGTGTCTCAGTGTGGGAATGAAAATGAGGCTCGTTCTCATGCGATGGTTGAGATTTATCAAACAGAACAGAGAGAACAAACCATGTCAGATGTGACTCTCCTCAGAGATTTCATGTCCCTGGTCTATTGAGTGACTCCAGCACAAATCAGTGTAAATCTGCTCACTAGTTTTTCAGCCGTTCCTGGGATTTGAACCTGTGACCTCAGACTCACTTCAGAAGAAAACTTCACCAACGCTCACATCAGTGCAGCCATTTAACATCCAGTCTGAACCCCAGGGAGGGAAATGGATAAATAGCTGGAGTGGACACACACACGGACACACACACACACGGACACACACACACACGGACACACACACACACACACACACACACACACACACACACACACACACACACACACACACACACACACACACACACTCTGCTCCGTCCAGGAAAATCAATCCTCACTTTCTGTCATGGTTGTAAGTGGATCGTCACTGTCAGCCTCTGCACGGCTGCATGTGAACCAAAGCTAATGTTGCTTCATGTCATGAACCAGGACTCCGGTCACTGATCCTCCATCACGACCTGAGTGATGGTGAAGGACACGGCGAGCATCACGAGCAGGAAACACGCTCACATTGGTTTGACCTGTCGCAGCTGACGTGTAAACATGGTCTCATCCAGCAGGACTCCAGCCATCAGATCCTCACTGAGTCACACATTAACATAAAGGTCAGCAAACACAGAACGACTGTGGTCGACACGAGGCTGCATCAAAGTGCACAAGTCTTACATCAACACCTTCAAGCTGCTTGATTCAAATCTGTTCTGTTTGTCCATTTAGCGCCGTTCATTTGAGCCGGGGGGGGGGCTGTCAATCAAACTGTGCCTCAGACTGAAAACAGCCCACAGAGGATTTCATGTTTAAACTTTTGTCTGTGATCTCACAGTTTGTAGAAGAAGCAGCATCTTTCCGTGGAGCTCGTGTTGTGACCTCGGGAACGCAGGACGTCCTGTCAATCCTGTCAATCATTACTCTCAGCTGACGGGTGTTCTCACTTGTCCTCACCTGAACCTGGTGAACAACAAACTGACTCCATGTCTTCATATTTGACGTCGTCCTCGTTGTCCTCACAGTGTCTCTGCGTCTCCTCAGTGTGCGGGTCGTCACCCTGCTGTTTGCTGAAGCGTCTGTGGCGGCGCCGGTTTCTGTGCCGTCATCATTTCCTCCTGCTGCAGCCTCGACTGCTTCAGGCGCCACGTTTGGCTCTTTAAAGATTAAACCCTGCCCATGATGCCCAGTGAAGAGCCCCCCCGGTCAGAGGCTCCGGAGGATGGACCGCAGCGGCCCGACGGGCAGAGCAATAATGGAAACTTCAAGCTTTGTTTATAGGGCACTTTTCCAAACTTCCAAAGTCTCGCAGCAAAACAGAAAGAAACAACAGAGCCGACCTAAAAAGAGCAAGAAGCCGATAACTTCAGAAACAGTGTGGGGATGAACTGGAGGCTGATTCTGTGCAACTCAAGTGTTGTTTTTAAGTCGAGACACGAGACAGAAATAAGCTGAGAAAGCAAAACAAGAAAGGTGAGAGAAGAAAAAGGGGAAAAAAAAGAAAAAAAATACTTCATGCTTCCACTCAGATACGTCTCTGAGGAAAAATACTGTATATTAAATTCACCTAATTTTATGGCACCTGTTATTTTGCTGACTCGTTTCATTGAAAACTTGATGAGCTTTTAAAACACAATCCTTTGTTCTCTCGAGGACGTGGAAATAAAAAAACATCAAGTTAAGAAGTGATGATATGTAAATGAGCTCCAACCTCAGCCAACCGCTGTGATTTTGTGTTCTGCAGATCTGATGTCGGAGGTGGGGTGAAAGGTCGCTGCAGCTGTTGGAGAAACGCTGCTGTATGAATGCAGACTGAGGGAGTCACACATCACACAGCTGCTGTGAACTGTGTTCCAGCACATATGGTCATTATTACTGCAGCTGCACACATGAAGCCCGAGCGCATATTGTTGTTCGTTGCTGCGTGAGCGATTCACGTTGAGTCAGAACGCTCAGTGACTGTATAGGATGTTCAGAGGCAGATGTTAAATACTGTTCATATAATCTACAACTGAAATATGTTAAAGTCAATGACAGATGATAATTATAGCTGCTCCATTCACTGTGTATATACTTCATTACTTCATTCTATCCAATGTGCAATATTTTGTGTTTTAGTATTTAATATTTCATATCTCATATTTAATCAATATATTATACTCATATATATATCTGTGCAATACTCTCTGTATCAGATGCAATATTTGATCGTACATTTAAGGTCTTGTTTTCCTCTGTAATGTCCTGAGATACTTTGCATTGTATATTTCTATTTGAGGTTGTATTTTTGTATTTTTTGCTGCTGGTATTTATGGAGTACTCTGGCATAAGAATTTCCTCCAGGATTAATAAAGTTCTTATCTTATCTCATCTTAACCCGCAGTGTCGTTTATAAAGACCTTGTTCTTTCTTCAACGTTGTATTTTCATAATTACAACAAAGAGCTTTGTGCTTTTCTGTCTTATCACTGAAAAATATCAGCTGTGAAAGAAAATGTGGATTCATCAAGTTCCTTTTCCCTGAGTAATGTCTGCAGGTAATGTCTTGCTTTCATCTGGCTCCTTGTTGTGAGATCTGGTGAGAACTGAAGCCAGTTCAGCATCAACACTTCCATCAGCTCAGATCTGCTGTCGTCCTCACAGTCACACAACGAGAGACTTTAAAGAGGCTTCTCTGGTTCTTTAGATTCAATCTGGAGCTGGTTCATTTCAGGAGGCAAACTGCACAGCTCACATCCAGTTTGAATACCAATGACAGAAACACTGTGCACACACAAACACACGTGTGAATACATGGACAGTTATCTGTCTGTCTGTGTCACACGTCCCCCGTCAGTCCACACGTGAGACACTAGGACGTAGAAGACAGTGTGAGCTCACTGTTCTCTGCCATGATCACATGAATTCATACATTAGTTCCCTTGTAGCAGCGTTGTGATGGCGTCCCCTCCCCGCTGCTTCTGATGCGTGACTTATCAGCCGGCCAGATGGCGGAGTACAATATTTCATCACCATTATTTTCAGCAATACAGCAAAATATTAATGAGGACTCGTCCACATCACATCTGCAGCAGGTGCCACACAGCCAGGATGGCTAATTAGGCCTCTATTAAAACTCGTCATCCCCATGTTTGGTTTGTCGAGAGCTGGTAGAACACGAGGTCAGAGCAGCCATGATGAGTGTGTTTCTGCAGTTTCTCCTCCTTTAAAGAGACGCGATCGCTCCAACATCGTGACGCCTGAAACGCTGTGATGTTGTTTCTAATAAGCCCAGTGCACAGCGTGTTTCCATGATAGTACTCTGTTAATCAGCGTGTCTATGGCAACAGAAATCCTCAAAAAAACATTGGAAATGAAAGAAACATGAGAACAAGCAACATTCTGGATGAAAGCAGGGCGACTGATCTGTGATCAGAAAATGCTGGGTTTTGATATTTGGTGCCCAAATAAACACCAGAAGTGTGTTAGTGGTGAGCTGAATCCTAAGTCAGGGCAAAGATCACAACATAGATACATGAATACAGAAGTGAAGAATTTTCATCTGCTCCTGGATTTTGGTGTTATTGATTTGTTTACTCAGTTTTCACCAGACGTTCCCCAGTTTGATTCACTCTGCTGTTCACAGACTCTTGGACTTTTCACTTGAACCTCTGACCAGCTGCTGAACATGGTGGAGACTGTAGCAGCTAAACAACCAACTGTACAACCAGAACTGCTCCCAACAGACTGTACAGTATGTCTGTACATCTGTGCAATACAGCTCCACTCACTGTGCAATACTTTCTATCCAATGTGCAATATTGTGTGTTTCGTATTTCATATCTCATATTAAATCCAACAATCCAGTATATGAATACGGGTTCATCTTATCTTACAGAGACAGAGGAGAACAAACACAGAGGAGAGAGAACGTTGGACTGAGATTCATCGTTAGACACCAACAGTCTGCAGATGGTCGTGCTGCTCTGTAGCTGCTGAATGTGGAGACAAACAACTGTTTGTTCAACATGTTAGTTTGAATCGTAAAGACCTGCTGTTTCTGCTGGAAACAGGTGGATGAATATCAGCGACTGCAGCCTCAAATAGAAAAGATCAAAATCCAGGAATTTAATCCTGTTTGTGAAGAGGAGGAGACGGTCCGACCTGGCAACAAGGACAGCTCTTATTGAAACATGTTTGAGTATAAAGAAGAGAAAGTGAGAGAAGCCTGAGCATGAAGCAGGACCATCAGATAACTGATGACACTCCGTCTTATCAGCATCTACCAGTGTTTTCTAAGAGAAGATGCATCTGTTTAACAGCGAGTGTGACAGAGAGAGCAGCATCATCCTGACAGGATCACGTTTAATTAAACTTAGCTGGGGAGGCAATTTGTTCCTAACAAGGAGCTGGAGCCATGAACATGAAGGAAGCAGTTATCTCTCATCGCACCAAACACTTAGTGACAGTAATCTCCTTATCTGAAGAGCCAGTGGAGTAAACTGCTTCTCACATAACCCCAACGAGCGCCAGTCACGCTTTTAAATTGAAGCTCTGAGGTTCAGGTTCCCGTTCTGTCTGACGGTCGCAGGTCAAATCTTTTCTCTCCCATCAACATCTGCTGCATCCAGGTGTCATCCAGACCATCGCACTCCTCCGACGCCGCTGACGAGCCGCCGCTGACGAGCCGCCGCTGATGAGCTCATTACTGCAAACTTGGTGTTCAGGCGCAGCAGGTTGGCCGAGGTCGCGTCCGCTCCGAGAGACAAACGGCGAAGCTGCTTCTCTGCTAAATTACCCACAGTGCACTGCACCGAGCGAGGCATTATTACCTCCTGCTCCTCCACTCCTCCAGCATCAACTCTGCTGTATTTCCTCATCGTTGTAACAAGGAGCTTTTCACTGCCAGGCGCTGCTTAACACAGAGACAGAGACAGAGACGCTGGAAGGAACCGAGCAAAACACAGAACCTGATGTTTGTTATGTCTCACAGAAACAAAAGAGACGAGCGGCACCATCAAAGCTCTCAAATCAGATCAGTCAGATTCGTGCACTCACACACACGCACGCACGCACGCACGCACGCACACACGCACACACACACACACACACAGATCCTCGACCGGCTGTACGAGTGTGTGAGAATGTGCTGCTGTTAATGACGAGATGAAGAAGAAGATCAGGCATGATGGGAAAAAGAGCCACTTCAGAGACGGACAGTTAAGCTTCAGAGCACGAACACGAGCACGTTCACACATTCGGAGGTGATGATAGTCAGAGAGGGCGAAGACGTCCAGGTCAAGGCGTTAATAGATCTTTATGATGGAGACACGAAGCTGAGGATTTCACTCACACACGTCTGGATGTTTCAGCTCAGAGCAGGTCACAGATTCTATGGAAACAAAGCTCGTTTAAAGAAAGAAGTCAAAGAGGAGTAAATTAGTTTCACCTGACACCAGAGCAGGTGAATGAATGAATCTTATTATCACATCAAGTCTCAGCTCATGAGACGTCCTCCAGAGAGACAGCGTGACCTGATCATGTTCATCCAGCTCTGCAGCTTCACCATGTTTCACTTTTACATCAGTCTGTGATAATATTCTGTCTCTGCTCAGTCAAACTGTGAAAACGGCGTGAGATAACGTCCAGCAGGGACACATCACGGCCCCCGCGCCCGGGGGCGGCCGGGCCGAGGCGTGACAGTCCAATTAAAAGGTGAGGAAATACGATGTGTCAGAGGAAGTGGAGCAGCGCTGACACAAACGGCCCCGGCTCTAATAACCAGTCAGAATCTCTGCTGCCGCTCGGCCGCTCTCCCGCTCCCTCCTCTGAGTGTCTCCTCCTCATCAAACCCTTTACTGCAAATTATAATATTTCACCATTGTCTCAGTGTCCGAAGCCACAAACTGACTCACTTAAGTCT
This sequence comes from Centropyge bicolor, assembly GCA_037975185.1. NCBI lineage: Eukaryota > Metazoa > Chordata > Actinopteri > Pomacanthidae > Centropyge > Centropyge bicolor. The sequence goes on along the minus strand of JBBMOC010000107.1, from coordinate 730,699 downwards.
CGTCTTTAAACACAGAAAACTGTTGTTACAAAGTGCGAAACACAACACAGGCTCCGTCGTCCAAATTCAGAAACCCGATATCAGCACAGGTTTCAATGTGTAAAACAAACAACATGTGTTTCTCCTTCTTTTACCATCAGAACCAGATGAGCAGGATCATAAAATAATGACTGATCACTAGAGATCACAGTTTCCAAATCTAAGGATTCCTTCTGATCACTGTCAAAACGAGTGTCTCCATGTGAGACAGATGATTGATGTGCATGTTAGCATGTTAGCGTCACAGGTTCAGCCTCAGCATGTCACTGCCAAACAAATGAGAAAACCTCCTTCATTTTTTTTCTCTCCTGACTTTCACTGTGTCTCCGTCTCCAGCTGGACATCTATGATAAGACGGAAACACTAATAGCGGGTTGGGTTGTTGACACGTCATTACGTAATTGTCACCAGCTGATTGGACGTTTTGTCAGATTGTGTCTCTGCTGCAGCGTCAACACTGTCGAACACGTCCCCTCAGAACTGGAGACGTGCGTCTGTGTCGCAGTTAGGGAGACGGAAAAGACCCGGAGACGAGGGGAAGACATTTCTGAAGGTGCTAACAGGTGCAGCAAAGTGAAAACCCCTGGAGTGTCAGACGAAGTGGATTTAACACATCAGAATGTAAAACTCATTTCTGACACCACACTAACAAAACAAGACGGCGGCTCCTGCAGACGAGGATGCTTCGGCGTGCGCGTCCTTCTGAAGTGGTCCACGCAGGTGGAGGCGGTGATGTCAAACCGGGGCTGACAGGATGACAGAATCCTTTCAGTGTCAGTCGCAGCGCCGCATAATTGAGCTCCTGATACCGAGCGCCAGCATTCCTTCTGCGTCTGCAGCACAATTTTCTTATTACGAGTGGCGGCACAGCGAGAGGTTCAGGTGAAGAGCCGACACAGGCGGCATGTTTATTCATGTCACTTCTCTCACGCAGCATTTCAGGAGGCCGCCCACTGAGCCGCTTTGTTCCCTGTGTCGTGAGCCACGGAGGAACAAGCAGGTGTGGGGACGAGGCCCAATATTCATCTGTAACACAGAAGCTCCATGTGACCACACACTGGTCAACAAACAAGTCTCTGCTCCTTCGTGTTTCTGGCCATCAACAAAGAGCGAGTTTAAAAAGACACAAGAACTCCAGCAGAACAGGCAGCGACGAACTCAGACACTCACCAGAGCGAAGCCTTGAAGCAGACGCACGGCTTCGCTCGCAGGCCGAGCTCACGGGTAACCGTCGTCCTAACGTCCTTTCAGTGACGACACCTCAACATGCAGCTCGGACCTCTGAGTCCCTACACATGTCACTTCCTGGTCATGGGTCTGTGGTGCCGCAGACGCCTCACAGCTGAACGTGTTCATGCAGCATCAGACGCAGCGAAGCTGCTCTGTTTACAGCTCCGAGTAAATATGAAAGAACCAGCTCAGCTCATCCGATATCAAACATCGTCTGCAGAGTCTGGTTCTCCACTGAAACGGCTCTTTGGCTGCTGAGATTCATTCTGCTGCAGAAACACAGTGAATGTGAGGTGAATGAGGGGCAGAGACCTGATGCTTCAGTGTGTGTGTGTGTGTGTGTGTGTGTGTGTGTGTGTGCACTTCATTACGTCATTTAGAGGGAAACATCAGAGGGTTCGTTCAGTTTCACAGCGTTAGAAACTGAAAGTCTCTGAAACCGTCATCCGTCACTTTGTTTTCAGAGTCAGACGTTGGCTCCAGTCGTGTCTGCAGCCGGGGGGGCGGAGCTCTGCGGCTCGCTCCTCTGATCTGAACTGTGGCGGCCGGACGGTCGGAGCGAGACGTCCTGAGAGCTGAGACTGGAAGGGTCAGAGTCTCTGCTGGACTCATGTGAGGCTCTGACCTCAGACCATCACATCACAGAGACGTGAACAGAGCAGCGAAGTCGACTGACTGACTCCTGCGATGGCTGACATCAGGCTGCTGTTCACTTCCACAAATGAAGGCGTTTTATACAAACCACGGGGCCATTGAGTGCAATCACATTTACATTTCAGTCATTTCACACACACACACACACACACACACACACACACACAGTCGCACACAGAGTCGACAGCTCATCATTACAGTTCGACGGAAACACGTGACACAAACTATCAGTTGACCTAACAGTGAAACAGCCCTCAGCAGTGCAGAGGGTCCAGGCTCTGAGGGTCAGCGTGTCCCAGCCGTTACAGGAGCCGGGCTCAGCTCACCACTTCCTGCCACATTAGTGAACATGACGGTTTGTCTGAGGAGCCACGAGGCCCCGACACGTCACGCCACCGCCGACCTCTGCTGGTCATCAGACTGTCTGTATCGACACATGGTGCCACTGAGGAATCTGCATGAAAGACTGTCTCCACTTTTCAGTCAGGAACTAAGTGTTTCAGCATATTTTCATGCTGTAACTATCTGGACAAATAAATGTTCTGAATGTCAGTCTGTCCTTTCTGCCTTCACACAGGAAACAGTTTCCTCCTCGCTCTCCGACAGACGGAACATGGCTGATGAAGCTACGGCTAATGCTGCTGCTTCACATTAAAGGACTTCAGCTGCACAAACGCACGCTGGCTTTTATTGTGAAACAGCCACAGGAAACACGGCGTATTTGACATCTTCATTGACCCTGACTGTGAACACACACACACACACACACACACACACACCAGCTGCTCGTTGGACGAAGTCGCCGCTCGCTCGGTTCGTCAAGTCACAGTCAAGTCAAGACAAAAAATGTCTTGTTTTCTTGAGCAGGATTTGATCTGAGCAGCGTCACAGGAAGAAAACGACGTCTGACCCACCACATGAACTGAATAAGAAGCAGCTTTGTTTACAGTCGGACGCCTGCACTCAGCCATGTTGTTGCTGCTCTGGAGTTATTGCTGTTTGTTCAAATATCGAGATCAGACGTGAGCCAAGAACTCACTCTATATGTTCTACATGTCAATCAATTTCATATCTGATATCTCGATACAGACACCAAGCTCATAATGACATTTTACAGTGTTTTCAAGTTCCCTCTGTTTTCACAGCCATGAAAAGATCAGCTCTGTTCTGCTAAGCCTGAAAACCCATTGTGTGTGTGTGTGTGTGTGTGTGCTCATGTAAATTCAGTTGGAGGCTAAATTTAACTGTGTCTGTGCTGCTTCTCTGACATGATATACTTGTTCTTGTTGTACCTGATTTTCTGGATGATTCCACTGCAGAGAACCAAGTGACAATGACAGAACACACACACACACACACACACACATACACACACACACACACACATACACACACACGTGTCCGCCAACTCCGTGGCGCAGAGCCATGTGATGACGGCTGTGATCTATAATTAATTCGCATCTGTAGAAATGTAACACAGAAGATAAATCACTTTAATATGGGGGAAATATATAAATAAAAGAAGAGAGAGAATAAGATAATGTTGCGAGGAGACGGAGGGTGAGATGAGGGAGGAGACGAGCAAGCGGGGACCAGTCAGACAGGAAGTGGGGTGTGGAAGCATTGACACACAAAATTGATGGCATAATAAAATCAGGGGAGCCGCGTTCCACCAGCGGCTAATTCTGTCTCCACCATGAGTTTAATCATGTCTTCACGAGATGTGATGCTCCTCTGCTGCACGAAGCCAAATACAAACTTTACATGAGACAGGTGATGACAGTCATTAGCCTGGATGTGGTCACGGCTCAGACGAAGCACATCTGTGTGACGGAGATCCACCTGACATCGTGTGTAGGTTGTTCTCCTCCTGTTCAGTGCTTCAGAGAGTCCACACTCCTCTGTGCTAGCGAAGCTGCGCAGATCACTGAGGGAACGTTTCCACTGAGACGGACAGGACGCCGAGCAGGAAACAACATCAGTGCCTCCTTTTGTTGTTCTCATCATTAGAGTTGTGTGAGTGAGGCTGAGCGTGTCCTCCCGTCCTCCCGCCTCAGTCTGTCCTTTCTTCCATCCTTCCTTAATCCTCCCCTCATTGTTTGCGCGGCCTTGTTTGTTCCCTTGTTGACTCTCCTCCTCTGTCTCTGTTTGCTGGCTCGCCATCATTATTAGCAGTGTTATTAGCATGCAGGCCGGTGCCCCGAGGCTCGCCGTCTAAAAACAACAGATGCTAGATTCACAAACACACACAGCCGCAGTGTGTCGAGCGCCGAGGCCACATCCAGATCTTTGTGAGCCGCTCGCTTCCACTCGGCAGAAACGCTCAAAATGGAGCCGCCGCCGATTCGGGCACGTACGAGGCGGCGCTCGCCAATCACGCCGGCCTCGCTGGGCTTTCTGAAGCTGCTCGCTCTCTTCCCCTCCGTCGGTATCAACCTCCGCCTCGCCCCCCTCATCTCTCCCCCTCGCTCACTGTCTGACCCAGTTGCATCTACTCATCACAGCAGATGGCGCTGCAACTTTTAATCAGACAGACTTCATTTGTACCACGGCGGCGAAGCCAGGACACTGACGACTGTGACGGTCGCAGCAGACGTCAAAGTCTGACTGTGTGTGAGCGGCTGGTTGACGGACGCTCGTCAAACTGAGCTTCAGCAACAATGAGCCCGTTCATATGTTTTCAACCAGACGTTAATCGTTTCTCTCATGAGTTCAGATCATGAACAGAAACACTTCAACATTTGAAACATGATAACTGCTTTCTATTAGTTTGGACCTTTCTATTGTAAATAAATACAAATAAACTTTATGTACACGGCACTTTTCAGAATAAAGTTACAAAGAGCTCGAACCTGGATTCAAACATTTCAGGGGACAATAATAATAATGATAATAATAATAAAGATAAATCTTTACATCTGTGCAATAGTTCATTCTTTCCAATGTGAAATAGTTTGAATTTAGTATTTCATATTTCACTTCATCCTACTAGTAGTATTTAATATTTCATATCTCACATTTAATCCAATAAGCCAAGTCTCGTGTGAATTTCCAATGTGAATTTGTTAATATCGTCTTTGTAGCCTGTTTAAATTGCTCTTTTTACCATTGAACTGCTTCTCTCCTCTTTGCTGCTGTACTTTGTGAATTTCCCCACTGCGAATAAAGGTTTATCTTATCTTATCTTCAACCCCTGTACCGTTGATGTGTTGTTGTTGAAGAATGATTGAAGTGTATTACATCTCATGTACCATGTTCATGTCCATGTGCAATATCTCGTAATAATGTGTTCATATAAGCTTCACTATGTTTCGTCCACATCTGCATGTGATCTGTTTTTAGAATGTAAAATTCTACTGCTTTATTACAGTGTATTTTCTATTTAGGTTTATCTTATAGCACTGTGGCTGTGACCTTGAAAGAAACAGATGATATGCTCAGTGATGTGTCCAGCTCAAACCTCAACACAAATCAAGTCGTCTGTCAGATTGTGAAATCCACAAAAACTGGCCGACGGGGCTCATGAAAAATCAAATAAAGCTGGTAAAACTTCTCTGCAAAGTCAGAGCTGTGTAACATCTGGGCTCCACGAGCTGCTCGGGGGGCTCACTGACGGAGGAGTGTTATTCTATTACCGTCCCTCTTAATCCTCGCGATCGCTGCCTCAGCTCAAACGACAGCCCTCCCTCGTGTTCGTCGGCTCATTATCGGGAGGTGAGAGGCGCCGGATGAAGGAGCTGTTGTACAGTTGGAGGTGTTGGTTAATTTCACTCCTCTGGGAGAAATTACCGTCTCTCATCCAAATTATGAGAGCAGTTCTGATTTGGCTCTGTCGGTAACAGAGGGAACATCGCAGCTGCTCGACGACGGAGCAGAACGAGGATCCTGGTTCACTTCAGAAACACTCATCAGACCCGTTTCACGTCGAATGTGCAAAGAGCCTTTGAGCCTTTATACGAACTGACAGAAAGTCAACAAGACCAAACATCCAAAACAGTGCAAAATTATAAAATGACGACGAAATGACAGATGAAGATTTACTAAAGGACGAGTCACTGAGCCAGAGGTGCCACTGAGACCTGAGGAGACCTGGACGAGTTCGATATCAAACCTGATGAAATCATCCAAAGGATCCCTTTTATTTCTAATATCAACATAAGATATTTGACTTTTGAGTCTTGTTCAATTCCTTTTCCAGTAATACTGAAATTAAATGTATTAATTTATGTGGAGGTCCGAAAGAAAAGCATAGCAGCTGCTTTGGTCTGGAAGTGCTGACAGAATCTGACGAAGCACTTTAATTATCATCTACATGCATCTGAAAGACACGTCTCTGTTCAGTTCATATATAAACTGAAGAGAGGTGGGCCAGAACAGAACCCTGTGGGACACCGAGAACCAGGATTTGTCACAGTCAATAACAACACACTGTTCCTGGTCAGAGAGATTTGAACTATGAATGACAACATCAAGGTTGAATGTGTCTTTGTCCTTCTAAAGACAGACCCCCCCTCGGTCTGAACACGACAGGTGCAGGATCAAGTGACGCCGACAGCAGGCGTCGATGCAGAAATGAGCCAGTTGTAAAACGTCTCCTGAGCGATGTCAGTCGTTGCTGAGCACCGAAAAACCATTATTGACTTGTTTATTTCATTTTTTGATTCATTTGCAACCTACTGAGTAGAACATCTGATTTAGGCTTCGTGATTAGTAAAACTAACTTTGACTAAGGAAACATCAGAGCAGCTGGAAACACACAGTCTCCCTGTCTGAAGCACCAGCTCCACTTACTTCCAAATGTCTGCAAGTTTCATCGGTCGATAAGATTCATCGAGCGAACGTCTGTTGCGGCCACAGTGAGAAAAGCCAGCAGGCGCTGACTGACAGCTGTCAGTCAAAGGTCCATGTGTGACATCACAACAGGACCCTGAGAACTCGGAGAGCCTGAGGGTTTCCTCTGGTCTGCGGCACAGCTCACTGACGCTGAAAAGCCCGTTGACATCGAGTCAGAAAGAAAGAAAGTGTTGAGGTTTCCAAGACGACGAAGAGCCGACGTTATAGACAGTAACGTCTTTGTCTCGCTCGTCGTTCATACGTACGACTCCTCCGTGGCTTTGTGTTCATGGGTTCATGGAGAGCGATTATTATGGAACGTTATTGTTCATCCAGTGTTTGAATCAGCAACAATCAGCAGCACAGGCGCCCCCTGCTGGAGCGGAGGAGGAACGACTCTGAAGTCATCGGAAATCTCATCTGGATTTGATCTGATTCAGATTCTTGTCCTGAGACTCCGTCCTCGTGGACGAACGGTCGACTCGGGCTGGACACTGTGACACTGAAGGACAGTGAAAATCAGGATGATTCTCAGTGTCTTTGTCTAATCTCACACTAATGTCCCTCTTTTGCCAAAGCAGCCGATCACAGACAGACAAATGCACAGAGTGATATTAGTAGCATGAATGTGATAAGACAGAACTCGATGTGTTTCTGAGCTGTTAAAGAGGCGCAACAGTGTTTTTCCTCCGAGATTCATCATCACATCGAGTCAAATATATTTACTCTGACTGCAGCTGTGAAGGAGCCACGATGCTGCAGTCAGCCGGAGTGTGAACATGTGTGTGTGTTCTGATGACAGGATAAGTCACTATGAGCTGTGACACACACACACACACAGAGAGATGAGATATTTACCTGTAAACAGTGATTACTACGATTTTAGGAGAGCAAATGATAAAACTGCTGGTTCAACATCCGAGATAAGGACCATTCAAAAATAAATGCTGTAAAATCTGTGGACTCAGAGGATGTGTGTGTGTGTGTTTGTGTGTGTGTGTGTGTGTGTGTGTGTGTGTGTGTGTGTGTGGACAGCTCCTCCCTCAGGGGGCAGGCCGGGCTAATGTGCAGTGGCAGACCAGTCAACTGATGAGACTCAGTGGGAGTGAAGTGAGGAAAAGGCGGCGAGCAGCGAAGCCCCGAGACGAGCGAGGACGACAGTTAGTGACTGACTGAACGACGGATTGATCGACTCGCTCCCTCATTAACTGACTACATTAAACACAGGGGTGGAGAGTGTGTTTACTCAAGGCCTGAGGGCCAGTGCAGATGTGCAGTAATGGAGCTGGACTTGTGTATTTTCTATACTGTGATATACTGTGCTGTACATTCATCTGAAGGACAGTTTGATCAGAACATGTTGCAGGACGTGTGTCCATAATGGACCACAGTTTGTGTCCAGGACCAACGTTCAGGGTCGGAACAGGAAGTCGACAGGAACGGTGAAGACCAGCGAATGCTCCATGAGAAAAAATCTGGAAGAGATTAGGAACTGCGCTAACGCAGGCTGGACAGGAAGTGATGTCATGAATTTGGCTTCATTGTGGAGGTTAGTGAGGCAGCAGCAGATGCTCTGTGGAATGAATCTCTCCCCGCCGCCGACAGACAGACGGCAGAAGAACCCGTGGACTCGACTGAGTCAGACGACCGAGTGAATGAATGTGTTGTTTCCCTGATCCACAGAAACCATTCACGTGGATGGTGAAGGAAGAGACACGAGACACTGAGGATCACAGGTCGTCTGATGGAGGAACGTGACGACGACGACGACAACGTCAACGATGATGATGGTGGACACTTTCATTCGCTCACTTGGGGTCATGGCAGATTCGATGTGAGACACAGACCTGCTGGATCTCACATCACAGAGCTGAACGAGGCCACCTGGTCCTGAGCCAACAGACTTAATGAAAACATGAGATAACAAGATAAGTTCAACTTCAATCTTAATTGTCCCTGAAGGGAAACAGCAGCAGGACTGTGAACGGGTCAGTGCTCACAACCGCTCAGCAACGCTCAGCAACACACAGGCAACGCTCAGCAACACTCAGCAACACACAGGCAACGCTCAGGCAACACTCAGCAACACTCAGCCAACGCTCAGGCAACACTCAGCAACACTCAGCCAACACTCAGCCAACACACAGCCAACACACAGCAACACTCAGGCAACACACAGGCAACACACAGCAACACTCAGGCAACACACAGGCAACACACAGGCAACACACAGGCAACACACAGCAACACACAGCAACACACAGGCAGCGCTCAGTGACGAGGTTGCCGACGAAGCTCGAGACACATCGTGAGTCGTGATGGATTCTGTGTTGATGTCTGAGGTGCAGCCACTTCCTGTCCTGTGAAGGTGCTAATATCAGCAGGTCAGATCTATAATGTGCTGCCAGCTGCTCTGCCTGATGAACATCTGAGATCTGTGAGGATTCAACCACCGACTCACAGTGACTTCACTTCCCCTGTCAACATATAACTAACTTTTAAATTCGGCCGTGAGGAGAGCGCAGGCCTCGGCCAAATACAGCTCCACCGGCCGCCCACCAAACCTTTTGTTCCGGAATGAGACATCCACTCCTGGAAAATGTCACCTGTGCTGATACAAAGGAAGTGATTTGTGCAGGTCATTAACTGGACGTCCTCGGCTGAAAGAAGCACTTTTGTCGACTGGATAGTTAATGCGTGAGAGCTTTTGAATGTTGACCTTCAGAGAGGAAAAAGGACTTTCTTGTCTTCCATTGGATGTAAAGCCTTTTGAAATAGAACCATTCATTTCTGTCGTTCTGTGACTGAAGGTTTCATCTGCAGAACAAACAGCTGATAGGTCACAGCTGGTCACTTCTGTCGTTGCAAAGGTCAATAAAACACACTGCTTCTGAAACGATCACTTGTTTTTTACAAGAAAGATTTTAGTGTTTGAAGCTTTTAATCATGTTCAAGATGAACTAGGGGAGAAATCAACAGTGGACGAAAGAGACCTGAAAGAGACTCAGTCTCTGCTCAGACGTCAGGTGAGACAGGAAGCTTCTCTAGGAAGTAATGAATCACAAGACAAACTCCAGTGGTTTGTTTCGACTGTCGCTCACAGAGTTCTGCACCACTGTCTGTGTGTGTGTGTGTGTGTGTGTGTGTGTGTGTGGAGGAAAGTGCATGAAAATCCAGTCCCAGTTGCGTCGTTCTCGCTCTCGCTTGTCTCATGTTTATACAGTCGCTCTCTCTCGCTTCGCTGCTTCTCTTCCCTCCTCATTTCCCTAAGTGCCTTTGTGAGTTTGTGTGTGGAAACTCAGTCACTCTCTCTCACACACACACACACACACACACTGGCCCCGCATCACGTCGCTGGTGTTAAACAGCAGCAAATGAACCTTGAATTTGCAGGAAAGCGCGGCGCATGCTCTGACTCTTCGATGTCCAATTAGGAGCGCGTTGTTCCCCCGCCTCCGCTCAGCCGTTTCACAGAGTCACACCGCTGTTTGTCAGTCAACATGGCGAGCGGCGCGGAGCTCAGCCGGGGCCTCGCTCACGTTCAGATAGAAAGAAAATCGATGTCAAACAAATTGATTACACTTACTTCATTAAATTCTGATTTAATGAGTTTATAATCAAACCATTTTCCTGCAGGTTAATTCCATTTGGGTCAGAGCTCAGTGCCTGAGCCGCCGGGCCGTCGAAGGCCGCGTCTCTGTGCCATCAATAATCTGAATTGACTCGGCCGATTGTCATTTGTATAATAATATATAATAACACATAATCCGGGCCATTTGCAAGTTTGAGCTAAAGGCAGAAGCTGCGCGTGCCGGATTTGGAAAGCTCAGGAGTCATTTCATCTCCAGACTGATGGCGAGTCTGTTGTTCCTGGCCGCATTAAAGAAGGTGATCAGAGGGGATTTGTGTGTTCGGGCATCATTAATCTAATGGCTGCCTGGTTGGTAACAGACACAGCAACATGTATCTGCTGCTGGAAAGTACTGCACTGAACACTTTACACGTCCATTTTAAACTCTTTCATTTCATTACATTCATCCACCAGCAGAAGGTGCTGGGTACAGTTCAGGATTCATCAGCACACTGTGAAAGACTGAAGTGGTTTTTCCACCCTCGCTGACCTTTGACCTCTTTTCTCAATGTCTCTCAGTTGTTAAACTTCTCACTGAGTTTTATGTGATCCAACATTTCAGGAAAAACAAACGTCCACAAACTGAAAACAGATTGATTTATCTTTTCTCCTTGAATCCTGCGTCGACCCCTCAGGTTTATCTGTGACATCTGGAGGGGTCTGACCCCTCAGGTTGAACCCCTGGACTAAACCAGCTGACTGGATGTAAAGTAGTTCAAACACTAAAATGCTCAACAGTGACAGAATTACAGCTGCTGCATCCTGAGAGAAGCAGCAGTGAGAAACAAGCTGAAAGAAGCGACAGGCTGGTTTCTGTGCTCAAGTTAACGAGGGAGCAACAGGCAGGTGTGTTGGCAGAAGCAGCACCAGGTGACCAGCTGATGAGGAGCACATGCTGGTGGACAGGTGAGGGGGAGGAGCTCTGAACTGCACTCGTTTCCTCAAGGTTTAAAAACAGTCAAACCTTTAACTTATCGTGATCCTGAGGCCAACAATCAGATCAGAAACTGATCGACTTGTTGAAGGTAAAGAAAAGAGGAAACCTGCGGGACGATGGACTGAAAACAGTGGATTCCTCCTTTAACGTCACTGTCCACTGAGTTAGCCCAGTTAGCCCAGTTAGCCTCCTGCAGACGCAGGTTAGAGCCAGTCTGAGCCAAGCGGCAACCTCCGGCACTGAAAAATGAAGCCAATGCGGAAGTGCAAAAAAGCTGCAGTTCCTCGAATAACCGCTAGAGCAGGCTGCAGAAGTGAGTCAATTACATCTGAGCCGATCTGAGCCCCATGTTAAAATGTCCGACTTTACGAAAGAAAAAAACATATTTACAGCCTAGTTCAAAACATGGCTCTAGTCTCATAAGCTGTTTTTCTACTCCATGACAACTCTGGGGGGGGGGCGAATTTTTTTATAAGGCGTTCGTTTAAAATATACAGCGTACATCACTATGCACAATTCATAGCTGTCAATCTAAGTGGCGCCACTTTGATTGACAGCTATGAACTGACGGTCTAAAGGGCGACACCCCGGCTAATTCTAGTTACTGAGTTTGGGAAAGAGATCGTCGTGGGGTTAGCTGGCTAGCAACGATATTTAGCATTTAACCTAGCTGGTTAGCCGTAGCTAGTTTGATTATTTCGAATAAAGCGTGCTTTTTTTCAGCCAATAGCGTTCATTTGACCCGCCTCAGCTCCGCCCTCGCTCCACCTCTTTGCCCATATTTGGAGTAACCGGAGGTAGGCTACCAAGATGGCTACGCACTACAATTTGCTTCATTTTTGCTCTTCAGAAACCTATGGGTGACGTCACGGACACTACGTCCATATTTTATACAGTCTATGGTCTGAGCCCAAAGAACATTCACTTCAACTCAAACCCCGGACTGTGAACTAGGCCTTTGGTTTGATCGACTGAACTTCCTGTCGACACCGGACGTCTTCTGCTACCACTTCAAACATCATCCTTATCTGACGGACTGAGTGAACCACGGGACATTGGCTCCGATCCGAAGCCTGGAACTGTGAGTGAGAACTGTGTCCCCATCCACCTGCTCATCTGAGCATGCTCAGTTTGTCTCATCAAACAGTGAATTTGAGTTACAAAGCTGTTCCATCATGAGTGTGATTTGTAAAAACAGAACCAGATTCAATGAGTAAATGTTGATGAAACATCGGCTCTGTGAGGAGACGTTTTCTGGACGGTCAGTTCAAACTGGACTCGTCTGTGAACAGAGACATAAGACGTCATTGATCAGCATCACAGGCAACATTTCTACAACGAGACAGGAAATCTCAATTATGAAGCGCTGACCTTCGCACAGAAAGACAATAAAGATGGAAGTGATAATGTTGGTGTGAGCGCAGCCGTCATGACCTTCGCTCTGCCGACTCATCGCTCGGCCATTCTCTCTCCTTCTGAATTAATGCCGAGACAAATTAGCGGCTTCGACCGGAGCTTGATGAATGTCAGCGTGCGAGCGGAGCGGCCGGCTCTGCGGGGAGGCCGCGGCTGCTATTGATCACAGTCTGAGTGGGAGTGTGTGTGTGTGTTTCAGACAGGGAGCGGAGTGAGAGATCATTCATTACTGTCATTAGGCGTCATCAGCTCGTACTCAGAGAATTGAGCCCAGCGATCAGAAGGCTGTGACGGCAGCTTCCCTCCGCGGGGGGATCCTCGTTACGGCACCGACGAGCAAGACAGAGGCGACGACGGCAGCCCGGTGCCCCCGTTCATGACACTAATGAGCGGGAGAAAGGCGCCGAGACAAAGAGAGGTTATGAGAAGAGAGCGAGCAGGCGAACGCTGCCGACAGGAGACACAGAGAAGAAACACTGCAAGTCAATGTGGACAAGATCCTGAAACCTGGAGCCACTGTCACGGCCTTCAAACAAAGACAATCACTCACACACTGCTTCTTCATACTTCACCTCCTCACCTCACACAGCCAAACACACCCTGTCAGCTCATCACACCAGGTGAACCCTCAGCCTCATCAATACCAGATCACATCTCAGAGCCACATCAGCCCCGGCCTTCATCATCATCATCACCGTCATCGTCATCATCATCATCATCATCATCACCATCACCATCACCATCATCACCATCATCTTCATCACCGTCACCGTCACCATCGTCATCGTCATCGTCATCATCACCATCATCACCGTCATCACCGTCATCACCGTCATCATCATCATCACCACCATCATCATCATCATCATCATCATCACCGTCATCATCATCATCATCATCATCACCATCATCTTCATCATCATCACCGTCACGTCACCATCGTCATCGTCATCATCATCACCATTATCACCATCATCACCATCATCATCACCATCATCGTCATCATCGTCATCACCATCGTCATCATCGTCATCATCGTCATTGTCATCATCATCATCATCTTCATCATCATCACCGTCACCATCATCATCACCATCATCATCACCGTCACCATCATCATCACCATCATCATCATCATCATCATCGTCATCACCATTGTCATCACCATCATCATCATCATCATCACCATCATCATCGTCATCATCATCATCACCATCATCATCATCATCCCAGACGAAGAGCTGGTTCTCCTGAGCCACACAGCCCTCAGACCTGCAGCAGCCGGCGGACGGCAGATTTCCTCTGCCTCCTGACGGCTGAGGAATGAATAATGTTTCTGAATTTTGCAAACATGTCGTCTCCAGCAGCGCAGCAGTAATTCACCCAGCGAGGACGGCGAATCGACTGCAGCGGCTGAATGTGAATGTGAGACACAGAACAAAGCATGAAAGGCACCGTGGAAGCCATTGTGCTGTTCCAGTCCTGACAGATATGCAGAATAATCATGTGGGACGGGACCCGCGCTGCACGCTCTAATTAATGATTTCATTATTTCTGTGAGTCACTACATCTATGTTTTTTTGTCTTGTTCTCTCATTATACAGTGATGTCATTATAATTTCACCCCTTTATTCATCTGATCCAGCTTTAATTATGCTGCTTTTACAGCTAAGTATGTAAGCACTGTTTCCAGAGTTTTGACGGCAGCAGCTCGGCTCCAGCTCTCATCTGATGCTGAGTCCAACATTTCAGTCCACACTGAAACTTCTCAGCTGTTACATGTCTGGTCCTGAACTTGTGTGTGTTCCTGTTCCCACATGATGAATCTTAGTGACTCTGGTGTTTCTCTGGGAAATTTCTCACCACCTGTCATGTTCCCGTCAGGACAAAGCATCTGTGTCGGTGCAGAGGTCAGAGGTCAGAGGACACAGTCAGCCTGGTCCTGTTGTTTGACACATAGTCACGGTTTATCACAACTGATTCTTCTACAGTCAGATCTGGTTTTTAGAAGCTGCACTTTGGAACATGTCAGCTGTCCTGTCTCCATCGCAGCACTGATATAAATCAATAAATTAATGTAATAACAAATGAAAGTAAAAGGCTTTCAGACTAAATTCTGTTTGGTGGCTTGTTTCAGTCTTCTTTGCTCTCTGCTGTAAATATGTGAACGTCCTCTATTGAAAGTTAAAATGATTTACAGATGATCAAATTCAGTTATTATTAATATCAGTCAGTTGACCGTTATTCACCCGACACTGCGGCCTGCAGACGGCCTGCAGACGACCTGACGACCATCTGTCTGCAGGCCGCAGTGTCTGCAGGCCGCAGCGTCTGAGAGTGGGAGGAGGAGGAAGCTCGGAGTTAAAACAGAGCTGAAGAACAGAGTGTCGCCGTTCACATGTTGGGAAAATCCACTTCATGTTTACGTGCTTCATAAAACAGATGGCTGTTCTCGCAGATGTCGGATGGAAGCGTTTCATTGGCTACAAATCTTATTGTGTGCCACTGCTTGTGCCACAGATACAAGAAGGTCAAATCCTGTCACATTAATCCAGAGCTCATTACGGATCTATTCTGATTTATTACGGCAAAGGTCGCTGCCGCTCTTCACCGCAGAGTCACGTTCACAGATAAAACTAATGGAAGCAGAGGAGCAGTGGGCAGACAGGTGTCTGACAGACAGGTGTGTGACAGACAGGTGTCTGACAGACAGACAGGTGTCTGACAGACAGACAGACAGACAGACAGCTCGCAGCAGGGCAGACAGGCTGGACGTCTCCTCCGGCCGCAGCGGCACTCTCAGCCGTCCTTGACTCGCTGACTGACTGAGCTGGCCAAACATCAATCCTGCTTCCCTCCAAAAAACTTCTTTACCCACAAGTCCGAAGGAGCTGAGTCTGGCCCTGTGCCACGTGTCCTGCAGTCCTTCAGGAGGACTCTCCATCTGCAGCGCGTAGGCACAAGAGCTACTACAGTCGACATGAGAGGCAACAGCAGACACACACACACACACACACACACACACACACTCACACACACACTCAGGTGTATGAGACAGAATGGGGAATTACATGGCACGAAGTCGATAGTGAAGATTCAATTTCTCAAGACAGATAAAATAAATTTACTGCACAAATACCACTTTTCCTACTGATACTTTAACTGCTTGATACTTTTACTTCAGTGATGATATTTTCATGGTATTACTGCCTGCTGACTGAGGGTGGAGGAATGCCAGGTGGTTGTGCCTTCATCATTACTGAAATGTAAACGTGTCCCGGGGTGCTTTGCATTGAGTGGTATCCATAGCAACAGTCATCATCACGCTGGGCGACCTCTCCACTGTTTCAGATGTTCGGCTGAGAGCGATCTGCAAACATAACGTAGCATGGATGTTTGTGGCTGAGCCACAGAAGCAGCTGGTTCAGTGATGACGCTTCGCTGACGATCCGCCGCCGCTCGGATGAACAGGTTTGTTCTGGACAGACGAGCGACGCTGGCTGCGTTTGTCAGGCTGCGCCAGTGTCGCCCAGGTCAGTCACCTCAGCTAATAACATTGCCGTGCGTTAGCTGGTCGGTCGACTGGCTGTAAACACGTCACAGATGCAGCAGAAGAAGCTTCATCATCGTTTTCCTGCAGCTTGAAGTTGCGGTGACGACGAAAACAACGTGTTTCCACTGATCAGTGAGCAGCTTTTCACCCGAGCTGCCGACTCATCCAAAGATACACAGAGAATAATGAACAAGCCTCTAAAGGAAGAAAGAACTGGACACAGGTAACGATCAGAGCAAAGAGATCACATCGATGCCATTTGTTCAATGATCCCCAAACTGTTGGAGGAGACACCGGACGTGACGGCGGCTCCCGTCACCCTGATGTCCAGCAGATCACCAGCTCACTTTACTCACACTCACACTCCTCCCGCAGAGCTGTCCTGGCTCCTCAGAGGGAGGAGCAACAGGCTCCACCCAGTCGTCAGGTCAGAGCGTTCTGATGGAGTCTGACAACTCTGACGCTGTCTTTGTACAAATAATTAAACCAAATCCAAACCAGTGAGTAAAATGTGTTTGAAGACAGAAACGAGTACTGAGCTCAAGTCAATGTTTGAAGAAGTTTGTCCTGTGGCGTCACTTCATTTGCTCCATTTAAGACCAAGGATGAAAAAGCACAGGCCTGAGCTCCGACCTGCCCTGATGCCAAATCACCACCAACAAGATGAAACACGCCGAATCGTGTCCGGACCCACAGGAGCTTTCTGCTGGTAACAGATGAGCCTGTGTGGCGGCGAGCGTCTCACAGGGCCTCAAAACAAAACACCACAGCTATTCTTTCATAGTGAGCAGAGACAGGAGGACGGAGAGTCGAGGTGGGGAGAGAGGAGGGGGCAGAAAGCAAGCAGACAGAAAGCTCCATCCAGACCTGGTTAATATCACAGAGAAGATTCACAGAGGACAGAGCATCAGGCAGCAGGCAGGACGAGCCGGAGCAACGACACGGTCTCCATCACATGTTGTCAGTGCTAATGGAACAATGATGTAATCAATAACATTAGAGCCACAGAAAGTGGACGAACTGAGAACGATCAACACGTTGAAATGTTGAGCAACACGACCGGTATCGTCTCCCCGCTGGTCTGTCCAACCCGTCCACACATCCGGTGAGAAGGAAGCTACAGGACACAGACGAGGTCGAGCAGAGGTCGTCATCAAAAACCCTCTCCAACAGTCTCTGGGGACAGAAGCGTCCTGTGGTGAGGATGTGCTGATGAAGTTAGCATGACCTCAGAAATATCCCTGACTGCAGACAAACACACAGTCGGGGCGTCGACGTCGTGCAAGCGACACAAGTGCACTTTGGCTAAATCAGCACTATTGGATGAATGTAGGTCAGAAAAAAGTGTCTCAGAGTTATGAGTTTGTGTGGTTTCCAGAAATAAAGTGTACGGTCCCAGAGAGCGGCCGAGCCGTTCCTCCCAGTCGAGCTGTGGTGAGAGACAGACACAGAGTGAGCAGATTCGTCCACATGTCCCTGCACACGAGCACTTCAGGCCCCTTCACACTGACGTCCAGCTGTGACAGATGAAAGCTGTGGTCAAACCTCCCACCTCTGCCAAGAGGGAAACTGCTGCTGCTGTTTTCAATCAACGTGTCCGACAGGAGGCGAAGAGTGATTCACTGCATCTTCACTGACAACACGTTGGCAACACGCAGCAGGTTTCTGCTCCGCCCCGGCGCCGGCGTCCATCGGACCGGTCTCCAGCTCCGGGGCTGTACCTGCAGGAGCAGGTGAGCAACTTCACGCAGTTGATAAAATCCAGGCGGTAATTTGATTTGTCGACACAACGTAGCCTGAGAGAAGAGTTCAGGGATGTTCACAGAGTTTCAAAGTAACAAGGGATGCACCGAAATGAAAATTCTTGGCCGAAACCGAAAACCGAAAATTAAGAAACCAAGGCCGAAAACCGAAAACCGAAACACCGAAATAAATTATTATGCCAATTATTACCATTGCATTTGTGGCTATGACTGTGTACTAACCTCGTTAAAATCAAGGCATTGCAATTGCATAAATTAATATTAATGCTTCAAAGAATAAATCAATTACAAAATTATGAAAATATTTATTAACACTGACATTAAAACTAGCTATTAGCTATCCGTGTGTCTTTCTCGGATATAATGAAATGCATCCACACCGCAGACATGTTGGCAACGATCCAGACGTGCGTGTGCCGGTAGGGTTGCCAAACATCCCGAAAAATACGGAATTGTGCTTTATTTGAAAATTAAATGTTGCGTCCTCTTTTGAACTAACACGGGACGCGGTTTGTCCCGTATTTCATAAATGTCCCATACACATGTCTGTCACAAACACATTTCAACACTAAATGTAACAATAATGAACTAAATAAAACACAGGAAAGATTAAGGCCAGCTAAATCTGTGTGCGGGGGACCATATGCCGGGGACCCCGAGAGGACCCGCTACGCTCTCTGCCAATCAAAGAGCGCTGTCACGGTTGCCTAGTTACAAACACTGGCGCTGCTACACGCGCATTTTAAAAATGGCTAGAGGCGGCAACCGCCCGTGGTGGGCGTGTTTTTTCTTCGTCATCACAACGTCTTGTTTCGGCCGTGTTGTTTCGGTGACAAAAGTCTTTCTTTTCGAAAATTTTTGGTGGCCGAATTTTCGGTGCATCCCTAAAAGTAACCAATCACAACACGCGATTCCAGAAGCTTCCATCACACACGCTGTGACCTGCAATAAACCGGAGCTCAGGCCGACGGAGGAAACGAGCCCACACAGGTTTTCAACCATCAGGCTTTGTGCTGGTTCATTTTAACAGGCTGAACTCTGTCCAGTCGGGATCTGCCCCAACAAACAGCACTGAACCCGAGAAATGACTTGTCCTTGAAACATTGTGTGACAGAGCTCAGGTGAAGTAAAACAGCTCTTGTACCAAAACAGGAAGCACTGTTTGTCTCAGAACGACACAGCTGTCAGTGTGACATCAGTTCTTCACATGTTTCACACAGACTCGTGTTTGACCCAGGTCTGGTCTGCAGCTCTTTCAACAGGGTGAAGTCCTGTTTTCCTGAACCCGGCTGCGCTCTGAACGCACAGCGTGGCCGTCCTGCCCGCAGTCGCAGCCACGCCAGCTAACAGGATCTGTGCTGGTTTGAATGGAGAATCTTGTTGTCACACGGTTTAAAGGCTGACGCCTGTTCAACGGCGAGGACACACATCCTGCTCTCGCTCTCATCCTGCCACCGGAGGCCGAGCAAACCTGGCTTCAGTCGGCAGCGTGAGTCACAGGCTGACTCATTCAGGCTCGAGCGCCGAGAGACGGGCGGCGGCAACACCTCCACCGTTCGCTCATAAAGAAAACAGACGTGTGATCAATTAGTCAAAAGATGAAGCTTTTGTTTCCTGAAGCTTGTTTTTTCTGACCAACAGTCCAAAGATATTTCACTCATGTCAAACAAGACGAAGACAAGCAGCATCTTCAGTTTCAGGAAAAAACCCTCAAAATGGGGTGACCTCCTCCTCCAGAGCGTTGACCAACCGCGGGACCTTCCTCAGCTCCGGACGCCAACCTGCAGCCGACGGTCGAACGCCACATTTCTCTGTCATGGTCTCATCATGTGACACGCAGCTGTCTTCTAACTGACCCACTCCCACTTCCTGTTCCTGGTGAACTGAGTGAAAATGTGTTTTTCTCCAATCAGCGCTGAAACCCACCATCCACATTAACGTCGTCACATATGGCCGAGTCATAACGGCGTGGATGTACCTAATGGGCTGTAGCTCGCATCCCGCCCATTAGCTCCCATTACCAGCAGCAGCAGCGAGGTACAAAGCTGATCCAACCAAACCCAGCTGCCGCTCTCATTACGTGGCACAAACACACGCCCCCTCAATTAAAAGTAACAGCAGCACGAGGCCGCTCGTAAAAAGCTGCGCTGACCCCGACGCCCCATTGTTTTGTTTTTATAAGAGAGTTGGGGAGAAGTTCAATTCTCATTTTGCTCTCACGCTCGCTAAAATTTACAGCTAACAAAGGGAGCATACTCCATAATGTGCAGCGGCGGGGGGGGGGTTTAATGAGCCTGCATCTCCTCGTCAACGCGCACCTGCGCTGAGCCGAGCGGCGCCGCGGCCCGGCGAAGCACGGCGAGAACGAGGGACGAGCAACGACGGACAGAGAGAGAGAGAGAGAGAGAGAGAGAGAGTTTTTACTATTATTCACATTCATTTGAGCCTGTTCTGTCTTTAAAATAACAGGATTTATTAAGAAAGCTAGTTAGAATTTCCCGAAGAAAACATTCTCATACACCAAATAGCTCAATGAGAACAAACCAGAAAGCTTCTTCATTCGCTCTTTATTCGCTTTGATAAGAGTCAGGTGGAGGTAATTGTACTGTGTTGCAGCTGCGGTCGCAGTATTTCAGGAAGGTTCCTGATGATCCAGTTACTGCCATGTGTTTGAGTCCATCAGTCACTTCCTGCCGTCCCACTGCCCCACATGTAGTGTAACAATCTTTTTCTGGCTCTGACCTGACCCACGCTGCACCGGGGGTGGGGGTGTGGGTGTGTGTGTGTGGGGGGGGGGGCCTGTGCCAACCAGGCCATTTAGGAACATCAGGGCTGTGAGGAAGCGCAAACAGCTGTGGAACAGATGACTTTTCCATCGCAGGGGAAAATAATTAGCCTCCAATTTCATTCCACTGAGTGTTACACTGAAGCAGCTTCTGTTGACACCCCCCACCCCCACCCCCCAACCGCCTCATTCACTTCAACATCTGACCCATTTCCCTTCAGAAAAAAGCCTTCACACATCTGTTCTGTAACGTTGGTGCGAAGTGGTGAAGATATGTGCGAGTCTCTGAAAATAAAACCACATTCTCATTTGTTCATTTCTGTATTTGCTAAGACTTCACCCAGTTTCCTGCTGGTCACTGTCCTGCTGACAGAAGCAGGGCAGCGTCTTCATGCTGCCTTCTGACAGATGTGGGACAGAGGGAATCTTCCTGCTCCCGCTGAGAAACAGCCTTTTAAAGTCTGTTATTAAAAACATCCTGACCATTCAATTCTCAAGCTTCCTGGACGTTAAACGCTTTTCACAATCAGCTTTCAACTGGTGAGAGTTGGTCGGGCCGGAGAGCCAAAGCTTCGAAAAGCTCACAAAAGTTTCTAAGCTCCGAAATATATGAAAAATATCCGAGCCGTAGGAAATCGTAGGCGAGGGCGTCTGGATCTCATTGGGTGGAACATCACAGTCAGAATGAACTTCAGCAGCGACATCGCAGAGGCATGAGCCGCCGCCACCGTGCAGCCGTCCTGAGGCTCCGCCCACAGCGCTCACATGAACAACTGGAGCAAACGACAGTGCAATCATGTGACTGTATGTGTGAAAGGTTTGGGCGTTGAAGGCTCCTGTCAAGGAGCCGACGCCTAATGAGAAGGGATAAGAGAGGAACAGTGATGGAGAGGATGGTTTGAGGTCTTTAACTTAAATTAAAGCCGTCTAATTATGAGGTATTAAGATGGCGAGCAGAGCTGGGAGGGCCCCCTCTCTCTCTCTCTCTCTCTCTCTCTCTCTCTCCATGTTTCATCTCATTTCACTGTGTCTTCATTTTCAGTCGGATCTAAACCCGGTTCGGATCCAGATCAGGCCCCTGGTCTCCAGACTGCAGCATGAAGACGTCGTCTCCAGAGTGAATCCAACCAGCAGGAACACACTGAGACACCACGCTAAATATCAAGCAAAATATAGAGAAGTCACAACCACGTGACAGCGTTTTCAACCGAGCGTCCAGTCAAAGCTGACGAAAGGAGACGCTCCGATGTGAACATGTGGAACAAAACCTTCGAAATGATGAACACATCTGGTGAATAATCAAAGACACACCGGCTCAGCAGAGGACAGACATGTGACAGGAGCTGGTCTGACGTCTCCTTCTGGTTCTGACCAATCAGGAGTCAAACCACAAACACAACCAGCACCTTAATGACCTCGACATAGAAGTGACTGAAGACGAGTCAGAGCCTCTGCACTGACTCCTGAACAGCACAGCATCAGCTCAGCTCGTCAACATGGAGAGGACACACACTCACACACACACACACACACACACACACACACACACACACACACACACACAGCAGCTTCAACACTGATGAGTCCTTTCAGCACAAAGGTGATCTGCAGTTATTGTTATTGTGTTTGTGGGAGATTCATCAAAGCCCACCCACCCTGCAGTGTGTGTGTGTGTGTGTGTGTGTGTGTGTGTGTGTGCGTGTGTGAGAGAGAGAGTGAGTGTGTATGGATGTGTGTCTCCTTGTCTCTCTGTCTGACTGTCTGTCTGTCCCTCCCCCTCTCTCTCTCTCTCTCTACACCCACACACTGTCCCTGTCTCTCTTTCTCTCTCTCTGCCTGCCTGTCTGTCTGTCTGTGTATTGTGTCCATGTACCTGGAAGAGTCTCAGGATGTTGGCCACCATGATGGACACAGAGCTGGCGGAGGCTCCGATGACTCCCACAACTTTCTCGGGCTTCACGAACACCGGCGGTTCCCCGTTGGTGCAGCGGACGTCGGACGTGTCCTTCTGGATCAGCGCCTGGACGAACGTCAGCGACTGCTCGAGCGCGTACGTGTCCCGCGAGCAGGTGTCCAGGACCCGCGCGCCCAGGGTGACGTTGGGCAGCAGCTCGTCGTCCCCGTTGATCTGGTCCAGGGCGTACATCATGGCCTCCAGTCGGTGGATGCCGTTCTCCTTCTTGATGTCCCCGCAGGGCGTCCCCGGGACCCCCCGGGCGTGCACCGGGAACAGCCCCCCCAGCGTCACGTCGCCCTCCACCCGGATGGAGTGCGGCGCGTAGAGCTCCTGAGAGGCGGCCAGGCCCAGCAGAGCCGGCAACAGCCAGCGGAGCCGGAGCCCGCACATGATGCCCCGCAGCCGGGGACCCGCAGCGGCTCCGATCCGCCGCTCAGCCGCCGCGGAGCCGCGCGCACTTTCAGCGGAGTTCAGCAGGGCCGAGCAGCGAGTTCATTCCTCGGTCCAGCGGAGAAAAGAGCGGGTCGGTCCCGGGCAGCTGCTGCAGGATCAGACCGCTGAATCCCGCAGGTGATTCACACAAACATCCAGAGCGACCCGAGCCGCCGCTTCTCCGCCGCGTCACCGCGTCACTGCACGCACCGCCGCTGCCGCTGCTGCTGCCGCGCGGAGCCGCGGCCGCTTGTTGCTTGACGATCCATCCTGAAGAGAAAGAGAGAGAGAGAAAACACCGCGGCGGCGTGATCACAGAGAGACACTGATCATCGATCCCATCATCGATCCGATCACTGCATCGATCCGGCCGATAGTTTCCTTCGGAACAGAAACCAGGTGAGACCCGAGTCCTCCTCCAGTCTGGACCAGAACCAGAACCAGGAGAGACCAGAACCAGGAGAGACCAGTTCAGTGCGTCTGAGAGGAAACTGAGCGAATAAGGAGAACAAGAGGAGGAGATGGAGCCCCCCACCTGATCTCTCTCTCTCTCTCTCAGAGTCTCTCTCTCTCTCAGAGTCTCTCTCTCTCTCTTTCTCTCTCTCTCTCTCTCTCTCCCTCCACCCACACACATTTTGAGCTTCGTGCTCACAAACACTGACAAACATCCTCTTTATGTTGACAGCTGTTATTGTGAATGGCTACATTCATAAGAAAATAATAGAAATTAACATATTTATTATTGACAGTTCTCATTATTATTATTGTTGTTGTTGTTGTTGTCTTTAAACTCCAGTTTGTCCATCACATGTCTCAAACCTCTGACTGCAGTCACTCAGTGATCTCCTATATAACATACAGAACATGACATATGTTCTTGTGTGATGTAATAACAATCCTTCATTATTCTTCCAGGATTTTGTGGTGGTTCAGTTTGGAGCTCTGGTCTCAGACGTTGCTGCTTCACATGCTGAAGCTGAAACCACTGATTTGGTTCATGACAGAGACACATGAAGTGAGATGAGGTCACAGCCCATCGTCCCCTGCTGGGCCCCCACTCCCACTGAGCCCACTCCACTGTCCTGTTCAACAGAGTGAGCGTTTCAAAACATGGTCACTGATCTGAACAAAGAGTCTGGTCCCGTTCTGAGACACATTCACCGTCTGTCTGTCAGGACAACCACAGGAGGACAAACTCACGTTTTTAGTGTGACTCTGTGTGTTCAGTTCACCCAAGGAATCTTTAACTATGTGGCCAAAAATATGTGGACACCATTCATATCGCTCCAGGCCAGTCAAGCTCTTTCCTGCCAAAATCAGAGAAGCAGTTTTTGGACGTTGCTTCGTGCACGGAGGCAGAGTCATATTGAAAAAGGCCGCAACGCATTTTATGTCTAAAATATCATTTGTATACTGTCACTTTCTCTCAATAGAGAAAGTGGACAAAAGTATGTGGACACCTTTTTCCACATATTCTTGATAACTTTCTTTACTCTCTGACTTTCCAGAAGAGTGAAAGAAGTAGACAGAGGAAAAATCGTCTCAGATTAAAAACACCGACATGCAGATTATAATATTATCAATAATGGAGAGAAACAGAGATTATCGCCCTGAGTCCAGATCTGCTTCAAATTTTCAAATATTCGTTGCATCTCTTCTTCATAAATGTGCTTTTTTCTGCATCCAACCGAGTAACAAGAAGCTGGTTTGTGTGTGAAGTTCATTTTCACCTGAAACTACGTCAGCAACACATTCAGAGCCTCATTAATTATGGCACTTCCTTTATTTCCTAATGAACTTAATGAAATGACTCCAACCATCAGGGAGCACAGACTCAGGACTCGTCAGAGGTCGGGATGTCGGCTTCAGTGCCAAAGGATCATACAGAGCGTGATGATACACACAGACAGAACAGGGTTTTTCCACTGATGCTGAGTATTTGGGTTCATGTGGAATCAGGAGCGAATGAATGAACAGAAGGATTCACTCATGAATTTTGTGATTTATATACAAATGATTCTCAACACAAACATGTAAATACACAAAGTATTTATCGTCATTTATAAAAACAAAAACACATTGAAAAAAATTCACAAATGTGTTTGTTGATGGATTCATGATTTACTGAGCTCACGTCGTCTTCCATCTGTGCAGCGTGCGACTCACTGGATTTTACAGAGCAACAAGGAGACGAACGAGCCGCCATCAGATCAGTCTCAGCCAGAGACAACACGTTCTTTATTCCACAGTAAACAAACACAGTCGCGCTGGTTCCAACCTAACGACCCTGTGAACGCTGGATGAGACGACGCCGGCTGTAATGAGACAAGAGAAGAAGACGTTCATTCCACCATCGTTCCTCTTTCTTACAGGATCATGTGTCGTTTGCATCGCCTCATGTGTTTCCTGTCGGTCCGTCCTGCTGCCAGGGGACCATCTAACGAGCCAGGTTCAGCGGCCGAGCTCCGTCAGTGTGACCCAATCACCAGGACGGTAATGGTTTGGGATCCTAACCTCCAGAGTCCTGCTCACTTCCTCCTTTGTGTCTCACTATTAACAGCAGGCGTTCATCAGACAGAGCAGCTGGACAAACGTGTGAAAACGACCTTCAAGAAAATGGAAAACGAGCCTCGGTAACGTTACAAAAACAAAGCAGGCCTTCTTTCATTTCTGTGTTTGGGGCATTTGGCTGGTCGTCTCTGACAGAGCGTGAGCGTGTGCAGAGCTCAAGGACGCTCGCTGGGCCTCAACACGTCTGACAAATGACACTATTTTGTTTCTGTCAAACTTCAGACAAAACATTTCCTGTTTGATTCCACAGAAAAATGCTTTAAGGGCAAATTTGCTAACTTTCCTCAGCCGCCGGATCGCTGTATTGGATTTCACTCAGACGTCGCACTCAGCTCTCAGATGGAATATAATGGAGCCGTCACTTGGACGATCGCCACCGCCGCCAGATGCTCACAGCTGCACTGAGGGCGGAGACGCTGGGCTGCCCCTGGAAGGACAGGTCACATGTTTGATAGCCGTCAGATCTCACACGTCCTGTCAGAGCGACCCGCCGCTGCACCTGTCGGCCTGTTCCTCTTCTGTCCAGATGGAGGCGCTGCTCGTAGCTGCTGCACGGTGATGATGACGTGAAACACAGCGTCACCCAGCCGCTGACGTTCGAGCAGAGGTCAGCGTGTTTCTGTGACCCTTGTCCAAGCTTTCAATACAAAGGTCACGTATAAAGTCCAACCCTGGACCCTGGAGAGAAGCCTCTCTTTCTTTTCATGCTCGATTCAGAAAGTTGGTTCTTCTCTCCAAGTGGTTCCAACGTTCAGCCACGACAGCACGGGTGGATCATATGGAACTGATTCTCCACTGCATTTTACAATTCATTTGACTTTAAATCAAGGAGCAGATTAGGTCCCGCCTGTTTCACTAAACTCTGACGTCTCCGCTAACTGACTGTCCCCTCCGGTCGTTTCATCCACAGCATCAATGTGCAGACCGATTTTTCTCTGATGTTGTGAAAACACATCAGTTGACTGATTTCAGGCTTCTGAAATATCGACATTAACCGAAGCCGACGTGAAACAAGAAGAGCAACTGACAGACAGAGAAGAGAGAGCAACCCTGAACGCTCCTCTGGCGCCACCATCAGGACAACATTTTAATTCTGTCCAACGCTTCGCTTCACGAGCAAACACCTGCAGATCTCACATCAGCGTCAGCTGGACTCTGTGCCCATCACTAATTAGCTGAAGTTAGCATGATGACACGTCAAGCTGAGCTCAGTGAACACCATCAACAGACCTGTTCAGAGCCAGAGCCGCTCCTTTACTTTGACATTCTCTGTTTCTAAACATCTGAGGAGACCATTGTTTTTCACTTGGTCTCTTCATTCTGTGGAGCTGCAGTATTTTCAATATCACCTTTCATCCCAAACACAGACGAGAGTAAACTCAATAAATGATGCTGAAGATCTCTATGTTTTTTATTTTGTCTTAGTCTACTATATTTGTATATGTTCATTTAGTCTCGACTCCCTGCTGAAGTCGTCCTGATTTTTCCGCCTGCACAGAACAAAGATAGTTATGTCTGAACGTCTGCTGACGTCCTCCAGTGAGTTCAGGCTCCTGCAGGCAGTCACAGCTGAGCGGTACTTCAAGTATCAGCAGTACAAGTACACAAGTGTTCTCAGTGTCACATAGTGAACGTTTCTGTTTGAATCAGGAAGTACAGCTGGAACATTTTCCTCCCCAGAATGCAGCGGGGTAGAAGTAGAACGGAACAGATGTGCTCAAGTAAAGTACAAGTACCTCGGAGCTGTACTTCAGTACTTGAGTCACTGCTGTCATTTTCCACCTCTGTGTAACATCATTGGAAACCTGTCTGAGTCAATCACCTTCCTGTGTTTGATCAGCTGTGGCATATTCTGTTGTATAGACCAGGATGTTGTGAGGTTCCTGGACCCAGGAGTGAAACACAAACTGAACTCCAGGACGTAGAAGACCACAAAAAGATGAGGCCCAGGTGAGAGGGGGAAGGCTGGGATGAACACAGTGGAGACAAAGCCCAGGAAAGACTGGACACACTGGTGTCACCCCAGCACCAGAGACCACGCCCATGATAACAAAGACCACGCCCCCAGCACAAAAAACCACGCCCATGGTAACAGAGACCATGCCCCAATTCACTGAAGCAAAGCAAAGAAACCATCTCAAACACACCAGAAAATAAACAACAAAACTCACAGAAATAACCTGAGACCCAAACATGACACAGAAACCAAGGCTTTTGGGGAAGTTTTGTTTGTTCCAAGTATTAATTTATCTTTGACAGTTTTATTTGTTTTACCTTCTGCACGTCTCCATCACGGCCGCCTGGCGTGTGCAGCGGTCTGGCGGCGGCGAGGCAGTTGTGCCAACATCATCAGCACTGTCACGGCTGGTTAACGCCGGAGATTAAATATACATACAGATGTGGCTGATTCCTTTTTACTGCGGCGCTTGTTTTATGCCTCAGGGACCGACAGGGAACAAGTCAGAGTTATGTTTAGCAGCTGCTGTGTTTTCCTGTCAGTTCTCGCTGGACAGGTCTGATTCTGCTGTTTCCAATCAGCTGACGTGTCCTGGGTCACAGACCCTCGGAGAGAAGGTGCTGCGTTCACGGACGTCCTGGACGGCACGGGGACAACCACCGGTCCGACAGAGGGACAGGACGACAGATTTTAACAAAGACATCTGTAAATAACTATGAGACATGTTAAGATGTTGACGACCAGTAGATGGACAAAGTTTATCATAGTTCATCCATGAACGTCTGAACCACATTTCATCATCGTCCATCCAAAAATTACTGTGCGGTTGAGGTTGGGAGGTCAGCGGCGTCGCGGCGGCCAGACGTTCCTCCGAGAACCTTCAGGCTTAGAGCCACTGCCGGCGAAGGACGAGACCAAAGCTGTTTACGCTTTACGTCAAGTCTTTGATACGGCTTTTGTTTTACCATCAATTATTCAAGGTGTTGTTGAAACGCGCTTCACAAGGTCACGGCGGCTTCGCTCACTGCAGAACTTTGTTTGACATTTTGAGAAATACTGTATGTTGATTTGCTTTTTGTTGTTGTGTGATAATTGTGTGTTTTAATAATTATAATGAAAAGAAACAGCTTCAGTAGGAAAGACAGGACACAACTCGAGGAGTCGAAGCACAAGTACAAGTACAAGTACAAGCACAAGCACAAGTACAAGTACCCGAGCACGTGGTTGGTGGGTTTGTGGTTCATACTGTTCCTCACATCTCTCGGTGGTAACGCACCAACCGAGTCAGAGGTAGCAAGTAAACATGGCTGTAAACAATGCAGCTTTCAACAGGTTCAAAAAATGTTCTACTTTCTGTTTGTTGAAGTACTGAATGTAAAGAGAAGCTTTGTTTGTTTATGAGAAAAGTCGACAGAGCAGCTTTACCAACACATGCTGTGGTTGAGAGTGGGAGCAAGAAAACTAACACGAGAACAAAAAGTGTTTCAGCAAAACCCCGGTATATTACTACTCGTTTCTTAAAACCCCTTGAGCCCGAGGGTCACCCAAGTGGGGGACCCTAGAGCGTAAGACAAAGAAACAGTGTGAAACACTGCATTTATCATGAGAGAATATAGTAATGCTGCACATCAAATTAAACAGCAGAAGCTAGGCTACAAGAACATATAAGCCATTTTTACATGCACCAAACACAGCTCAAACGCCAGCTAAATGAATTATCAAATATAGAAATTAATACAGCGCAATCAAGTCAACCCACTCGCCATATTCCTGGCTATAGCGCTGTGGTACTGTATGCAAAACGGACAAACAACCCCTCAAACGAAAGCAGACAATCCACTGATTCAAACCATATCCATCAAAGCTCTAAAACCAAAGCAACAGCCACAAACAACACAAAAAACAGCAAAAACACAAATCGCTTTGTCAAACTATGGTCGTAAATTTTCTCTTACCTTAGCTGTTTCGCCATCAAAAGTTTGTTTTATCGGTAAATCCACACCGCAAACAGTTAGCGCTCCTTCCTTAGCCACAATGAAAACAACCCGGATGTCTCTGGGAGACTTCGTCTGCATACGGTAGGGGGGAAGGGATTGGCTGGAGCGCAAGGCAAGCTATGCCCTAGTTGCCTTCTGGGGCTTCTAATTGGCTAACGTTGCTGTCAATCTTACGTCGGTGACTATCCCTGTATCTATTGGCTCTAACGCTTCAAATGATGTGTCATACACTGGAATCAACCAATCCATGACGGAGATACAGCCTCGTGTATTCACATACAGCTGCATACTAGTCTTATGGGTTTTGCGCATGTGCAGAATACGCACAACGAGGCCGTTCTTTTGAATAATACGAAGCTTTTTTGTGAGCAACTGTGTTCCTAGAATACCGGGAAAGAAATAAATTCACGTAGCACAGCGAATTTCACGCATGGCACTTTTTTTCCCCCAGGCGAACCTGAGCTTTTTCATTTGTGCTGTGTGCCACCTTCATTTACTCTTAACCAGTAACATATATACTATATACTGATATTTACACATCTGAACAAAACTTACAAGTGTTCCCTTTATTATGACACAAGAATTATTCAAATAGACCTTGTGGTTGCAGAGATACACTCATTTTATTATGGGTATGTAATTTTCCAGCAGAGGCCTGAAAAATAGCTTTTGGCTCAAAGACTGAACTCTGATCAGATTTGTGTCTGTTTTCAACTGAGAGATCCTAAAACTGCTGCCGCATAAAGTCCTGGACAATAAAATGTCAGGTAGTGATGATGATGAAGATGAAGATGATGATGATGAAGTTGAGGATGATGGTGATGATGATGATGAAGATGATGACGATGGTTCACTAAGATCAACGAGTCCTGCTGGATGATACTTGTTTATTTATTGGAGCTGCACCTTGGTGGCTTTTTAAAATATGTTGATTTTACTTATTGAATTAATTTTTCCATAAGGACACTTTAAATCTATTCTAATGAAATACAATGGCAGTTTTAGAAAACTCACTCAAAACCCAGACTGAAGCCGATCAGTGATTATTGATTCTGCACCATCAACTCTCGAACGACTGACAGGGTGTGACAAACAGGTGGGGTCCCGGAACATGAAGCTAAAAGATGGAGCAGATGAGGAACAAACACTGAGACAAAAGGATGAAAGAGAGAGAGAGGAACAGAACAAACACAAACCTCTTTCAAAATAAAAGAGAGAATAGTAATAAACCAAATCCCTAAACCATGACATCATGAGTGTAGGACGAGTGCTTAACATTGATTGACATATAATTAACCCTCATTGTTATGAAGAGTTGCTCTGATCGTCAGAAAACATGTGTCACTTTCTGTCCTTTCACATGTTGTGTCCTTTCCGTCGATGTGCAGTCGATGTGAAGTGCACAAACTTCTCTGCAGTTATACTTTCTCCTGTATTGATTCTTATGTGACTGTGTTGATGCATGTTTGAAAGTCTAGTGAACAACATCCTGAATAATGCAGACGTGCAGAACAGATGTCAAAATTGTCTGTGTGTTTACATGCCTGTGTGTGTGTGTGATGTTCATGAGTCGGAAAGTGACGAGGAGGAAACAACCTCCCACCATTAAAACATGACTTATTCATGGGATGAAAACATGGAGCCGGTCCTGGCTGCAGCTCAAAGATCAGCATGAACATGGTTTTCCTCTCCGCTGCCGTGACACCGTCACACACAGACGCATTCTGACGACTTTCTCGATAACTGACAGAGAGCATCATGATGTCTGAGCTGGCGATCAGCGCCGGTGTTTCAAACCAGGACTCTCGTTGGGAAATGTGTGCGTGTTCATAGACGCAAAGCAGAAAGCGGCAAACAGCATGGAACATGGAAACATGTTGGAGAGACTAAGAACAGCACATGAACAAATGAAAGTGATGGACGCCAACATGGGCAGACAGGAACAGGAACACAGGCACAGGTGCTTGAGGTCAGTGACAGGAAGCAGAGGTCAGCAGGTGATCAACGGGCTGGGGCGGACACGGGAAATCGAGCAGGAAGAGAACGTTGAAAGAATGAGTGATGGGCTGGGGTTTAAAGAATGGGCTGATTGTGATTGGCTGCAGGTGAGAGCTCAGGGTCACACGAGTTCGAGGTCACATCAACAGGCAGCTCTGAAGAAACAGACAACAAGGATCCAAAGGTCAAAGTTCACTGAGTCGTATCTTTTGAAGTTTCAGGTGACGATCAGCTGGATTTGATTGACGAAGAAGAAGAAGATGAAGAAGAAGAAGAAGAAGAAGAGAGTACAACACTGACTTCAAGGAAAGCCGACACATGTTAATGCAGCAGGAAATATTTGGGCTCCCGGAGGAGAGTATGAACATCCCTAGGTAGCAATAGGAATCTGTGATAATCCTATTTGTATTCTTCCGATCTAAAACAATTTAATACATCACATAAATTGACATTTGAAACAGTCGACTCTCATCACTGGAGACCAACCATTTCACAACAATCTTTCCCCACAGGCCTCAATTAATTTTCTCTGTTGCTGCTCGTGCTGATCAAACAAGTTTTCACGGCAGTGCACAAAAAGTCTTCACACTTTCTGTCCATTTTACAAATGTGCTGTTCTTCAGGCTCAGAGCAGAGCGATGACATCAGAGGTGGGAAGTAACTGAGTACATCTACTCAGCTCCGGCTGCAGGTACTCAGGAGTACTCGTGGATTTGAAGATACTTCTTTGAGTTGAATCCTGAATGCAGATAAAAAAAAAAGGAGAGAAAAAAATTCAATAAAACTTTTTGTCATTGCTGTATCGCTACATTTTCCTGAAGTAAAAGATCCAGCAGAGACGGTCGATTCCAGCGGCCGCACCGTTCTTCATAAAGGTCTCAGGAGACTTCAGAGAAATTTCAAACTGCAGCATATTGAGAGATTTTCCAAGAGACTGATTTTAACCTTATCAGCACAGAACAAAGCTATTTCTCTTCGCCTCCAATGGGAATACTGACATTATTAGCACCACTGCAAAGATCACAGGCTTCCACATTCATTTCAATGAGACTGTCACAACAGGAACCAGAGGGAATGTAGCACTGTCCTAATCTCACCAGGGTCCGATATCCGATCATGTGACCTTGCTGGTTCAAACACTGACGTCTTCGACACAGTTTCATCGAGCAGACGCTTTCGTCCTTGTGGGGACATTCATGGTCTCCAGAGGATGAGAGTGTGTTGAAGTGGCCTGGAGCAGCGCAGATACATACACAGGTCAGACCTGAGAGAACCTGAGCAATCCAGAGCAAACCACACAGAGGACAACTCTTCCCCGTCAGTCCGTCAGTGGCGGCCTGACTGCGTTCATACGTGAGAGAGGAGGAGCAGCAGGAAGGACTTTGCGTCTGCCGCCGCCTGGATGTGTGTGTGACAGTCAAGATGTGCCGTATCTCCGGGCTCTGCCAGCTCTGTTCTTCAAGATGCACTTATCTCTGGGTGTGTGTGTCCCGCTGTCAGGATGATTCAAACGCAGCTCTGTCAGAGGACGGGATGAGCGCACTATCAGGTGCCAATTACTGCCGTTCCCTGTCTGTCGGCACATAATGATGCACAGATTATTCAACTGAATGAAAACGGCCTCTGAATCATGTGAGAGAGGGAGAAGCTTTGCTGGGTTGTCTGAGAGCCGGTATTATTAAATTTATGTCAGTTAAAAAAAGAGTTGTCTCCACAGAAGACGTGGAACTGAGCCCTGGAGAACAGAGGTGAGGTGGGCTGAGGGGGCGGCAGCAGCCTCACAGAGGCTGGGAGCACAGGTGAGCTGATGAGGTGGGCGTGGCCGGCAGGTGAGGCAAGGCAGAGGTTAGCACGTTCTGCTGATCGGATGTAATGTGTGCAGGCGTCGGGTTGCCATGAGGAAGAGGAACAATAAATACGACATCTCCGTTTTTAACAGTGCGACGGCGTCAGAGGAGTGAAAAGCAGAATGAGTGAGCGCTCTTTGAATTCAGATTACAACCCCATCAAGATCTGTGGTGAATGATTTGCTGCTTTCGCATCTGAGAAGCCGCGGCAGCCCGTCCAATAACCGTCTAATATGTTCCTTTGCTTTCCATCTGTGTTTATTAAAAGGCTCTTCTCAGGCTCCGTCACAAAGACTGCCTGCTTCTTTATGTGTTTGCCTCCGACTCCTAACAACTGTCTCTCCTGTTCCCGTTCACTGAATCCGTCCCATTAAAAGAGGAGGCTCATAAAAACAATATAAGTGAGATGCTTTAATTTTCTGGCACTTTCCTCCCACACAATAATCCTCAGTAAAAGTAATTTTGCTGCCAGTTTGATTTTTTCTCTTCCTACTGTGTAATTTTGAAAAATACTGAGAAAGAGTATGTGAGCAGCAGGAGAGGAGCTGAACGGAGGGGAGCGTCTGCTGAATCGCTAAACACCACTTTACATCTCACAGAGTCTTTCAGTGTGGAATAACTCCAACAATAAGTGTTTACCTGAGCGTGAGAGTGACGTTAACAAAAGCCGCCCGTCGGTCTCAAATATCTAGGCCTCGTTCAGCGGAAGCAGCTCTTCCTCAGCTCCTTGTCCTCCCAGCCAGCTCTATACAACAAGAGACATCCAGCCTGAATCAGCCCAACTCAAACCCACAAAGTCCACCAGAGACCTTGGCGTCATGACTGAGGACCAACCTTCAAGGCTCAGGTGGCCTCTGTTGCTCGATGGTGTGGATTCTCTCTGTCCAACATCAGGAGGATCAGACCCTTCCTGTCAGCTCCTGGTCCAGGCTCCTGACTGGCAGGCCTCCCTCCATGCATGCTCAGACCTCTGCAGATGACCCAGAATGCAGCAGCTCGTCCGGTCTCCAACCAGCCGACAGCAGCACCTGTCCCTGTTCAGACGGCTCCACTGGCTCCAGCTGCTGCTACATCACCTGTCTACAGAGCAACAACAGAAACAGCTCCCTCCGACCTGAACTCCTCATTCAGATCTGCACTCCCTCCTGCTCAGCCGATGAAAGGCCTGATACAGCCGCCTCAAAGGGCCCGAGGTGGAGAGCCAGACTCTTCCTCTGTGGTTCCCCGGTGGAGGAACGAGTCACCGAACTCTGTTCATCTGCAGAGTCGCTCTCAGGCTTTAAGAAGAGACTCAGCTCTGCTCTGAACCTCGGCACCTGACAAACTATAAAACAAACAAAAAGTACTTAAAAACTGTATTGTTGTCTAATTGTGTGTGGTAATGTATTCCCTCCTCGCTGCCTGCAGGCACAGGCCCTGTCTAACTTGAGCTCTGTTTTGTGGCTCTGATCCAGGTCGTTCTCTCCTGACTCGCTCTCAGATGGACGTCGCTTTGGACAAAAGATAAATGAAACTGTAGAACTGTAGCTCCTGCTTCTGTGATGAGCTCCAGACTCATCCCTGCCAGGTTGGCAAATGGAGAAGAAGGAGGATACAGGTGTGGAGTCATCATATTCTAATGTACACAGAAACTTAATAATAAACACAAACTTAATAGAAACAAACATCTACATTCAAGATTTATGTCACATCACTTTCATAAAAGAGTCTGTGAAACACGGCACATCTAATTTCCTCCACCAGCTCATTACAAAGACGTATTTCCTGCTTCGCTCGAATGCTTCTGTGTCTACGGCTGAAAAATACATCATTTTAATAGGATATAAATAACTGGTGGAAAACACAGAACAAGTAATTACGTCTGACAAACTCTTCAGCTCTTTGCCTGCGTTGTGTTCAGATGGATGAAGATGTCATTTACAGTAACAACATGTGAAGTTCCATCGCTGCAAATCCATACAGGTCAAACCGGCAAGAACTGAGTTTTTTTGGCCACCAGGGGGCAACAGCAGTAAACGAGCTGTGACGACAATACTGACTTTTAATCAGCTGGTAAAGTTGGACTTGTCTTTCATTTCCACATGTGCAGAATCTACTGCTGCAGAGCCTGGGCCTGAATGGACTTTAACAGGTGGCGTAAACGTCTGAAGGGGAGGGAGGGAGTAAAGGCTGGAAACGCTGTGTGAGCAATGGGCCGCCGGCGCTGGGACCTGAGGCTTTCACGTGTAGCTCCATGTAAGTGGAGTGGGGGCTCCCAGAGTGAAGCTGAGCTGCAGAATGTCCTAAGCTTATTAAGAGCGTAAACATTGATGTTTGCATGAAGCAATCATCATTAGGAAAAGAAGTGCAGTGAAACAACAACATGGCTTCATTCCACACAGGTGATCTCCTTTTATAGCCTCTGCTATGCAACGTCTGGAAACAAAATTACCCACACACGAGCTGCCGAACTAATCCCAGCATTGAATCAACACATGTTCATGAAAGTCAAACCATCCTGTGCTTAGCCGTGTTTAGCTTAGCTTGTCTAACTGTCTGTGCCAGTGTAGTTACTGTCTGCATGCCCCTCAGAAAGTAGGTAGCCCCCCCCACCTGCCAGCTCCCACTTTAACCACTGTCCTTGGCTGCACCATACAACCTGTCTCCATTACACTTTATGTCTACCACTGTATTTTAGATGTTATTTTATTCTATTTTAACTTATGCACTATTTCAAGTCTTATGTCTCAGAACCTCTGTTTTCTCATTTCTCATTTACTTGCAGGATTTTCATTAACACATATTGTATGAGCATTGTTGAAGGGAGACTGAGAGCGAGATCTTCGACGAGTGAAGAACTTGACCTTGACCTATAGAGGGCGCTGTCACTTGAACGTAAACAGATGTTGTTTCTAGGAATTTGATGAAAGGACTGATTGTGTTATTTTATGATATGTGTGCTCAGACTAATGTGCATGTATGCAAACATCAAACGTAAATTTACGTCTGTTGTTCATGTTCATTTTTTTAAAACTTATTTCCTGAGCAACAAAATGAGAAGCAAAGGAGAGTTGCTCTTCTGTGCTTTTCTCTGTCTGAGGTTAAGACTCGTTTGACTCGCTCAGAAATGAAGAGAGTGACAGGAAGGAGCTCTGTCACACCAAGTGATTTGAAAGTAATCAGAGATGTTGATGAGAATCTCGTCAGGTGTGTTCGAAGCTTCCTGCTGTCGCCTGCTGGAACAGACCATTATCTTTGCAGGATCTTGACCTGGTTTCCAAATGAGTCTCTGGTGAATTTTGTTCTAAGATTTGTGATGAAACAGTTTAAAAAGAGTGCAGGAAAACTCCCAGTGCTGGTTGTCGAGTTGCCTCCACAGATCTCGACGGGTCAGAGAAAAACATTCTGTTTAATCCTTCATAGAAAAATGAGTTGAAGCTTCTACAGAAGGCTGAAGGCTGACGAGGGAAACACATGACTGAAAACAGCTGATTCTAATATTGTATCCATGAAGTTTATTCATGACGTGTTATAATGAGTGAATTCATCACGAACACTGGATGAGCTGAAATGTTCAGTCTAATGAACAAAGAGCAGATTCTAATACAACTTTTCCATGAGTCTCGTCAAGTTTGTGACACAGGAGTCGTTAAGCATGAGAGTAAATGTCACGTCCGCTCTCCAGCTGCTCTTTGAAGCATAAAATCAATTTGAAGAGTGATGACATCGTTGAGATCTGACGGCGGCCGATTACAGCGGTTCTCAAAGAGTCAACAAAGAGGCGCCCGGCCACTCTCAGTGAGAGAGAGGAGGCCGAGCAGCTGCTGTTGTGTTTGCTGATTGAAAAGATCCAAATCCCTTCTCTTCATTTACTTTGAGAGTCAGCGGGTCGTCTGGACAAACGCTCCCTGTCGTCAGCTCTCAGCTCCAGCCGTATGAACGTCCTCCAATCGAATCTCTTCTAATTCTGCTCACTGCACGAAGCTCTCCCTCGTACTTCAGGACTTTTACCGAAGTAAAGAATCTTGATGCTTTCCACTCAAAGCTCCACCAGTCAAAGTATTTCCACAGCAGGACACGTCGTCACCATTGACTTTCTTTGTTGGTCAAACGAGTCATAAAGAGAAAAGAGTCATCACAAAGTGGATCATTTCGCTGTAAATCAGCTGCTCCTGCTCCTCTTCACCTGCCGACTGCGCTGACCTTTAATGATGAGCCAGCATGATGTGTGACGGCCTTTGATTAAAAGGAACAAGAGGAGCAGTATTAATTTGCCACCTGTTGAGGTGAGAGGGAGGAAGAGAGGGAGGAGGAGAGGGAGGTGGAGAGAGAGGAGGAGAGAGAGGAAGAGAGGGAGGAGGAGAGAGAGGGAGAGAGGGAGGAAGAGAGAGAGGAGGAGAGAGAGGAAGAGAGGGAGGAGGAGAGAGAGGGAGAGAGGGAGGAAGAGAGAGAGGAGGAGAGAGAGGAAGAGAGGGAGGAGGAGAGAGAGGAGGAGAGAGAGGGAGGAGGTCATGCAGGAAGGACTATTGATAGGGACAAGTAAACACAGAGATCAAAGTCGAAGCTGGGAAATCAATTCAGCCTGGTTAGACGAGAGAAAGGGCGTAAATACATTGATGCCCCCCCCAGATGATGACGTGCATTCACAGCAGGCGAACTTAACCAGCATCACTCCACGCTCTGTGTAAACGAGGAGGAAGCTGGCCACCGAACACAACACGATGCCTTTAGGGTTCATTCAGAATGTTGTTCGTCACCGCGTCCTGTCGGCCTTTGGTCCCAGAAAAAGTCAGCGTTCCCTCCTTTAATACTGCTTGTTACAACAAAGTGTAATTATGAAGGCAACAGTTGGGGCAGAATTCCACCTGTTCCCTCTCCAGCCGCCTTGTGCCAGTTACTGAACTTCACAGCTCCTGATACAGGCTCTGAGTTGAAGTAGGTAAAGTGTGAAAATGATGCGGTCGCTCTCCGTGGTGCTGAACTGCTTTGAATTTGTCTTGTTTTATTAGTAGTGACCATGTAGCCTTATGTTTTTGTTTGTTAGACTTCATGTCCATTTCATGGACTTCAAACTGACGCAGTCGCTCTCCGTGGTGCTGAAGCTTGTCAGAGAGAGTTACACACCTTTAAATATAGAATGAAAAACTCTGCTCACATTTCTGTTTTGCTTTCTGCACAAGTCAAAGTGTTTCATATTTCAAACCTCAATTATTTGAATGTGTTTGATTGTAAATGACATGTGGTTTAACATGAAGTGTTGGTCAGCACAAACCTGCAGGAAAACTCAATCCACTCTTTTCAACACATCTGAAACATGAAGGTTATTATCATTTTTCAAGACATGTCTCCAACACTGAAGCAATGAGCCTCAGTCGGACCTCAGTCTGGTCACATTAGATGAAGAACAGACGCCACAGGGAGGAAACACACGGCATCGTCCTGAACCGATGGAGAGAGTTTGGAGCCCACGTGGGTCTGAGTGTGGCACGAAGGATTCAAATGCTTCATTTTCCTCACACACCTGAGCTCCTCTCTCTCCACTCCCACGTCTAAGAAAAGACAAACAGGTGAAGTTCCTTTTCATTTTTCTTTTTTTTTTTTTTTTTTACAGACGACTGAACCAACCAAAAATAAACAAGATGAAAAATGAGTGAAAATCTCTTCCTCTACAAAAACATACACTCTGTTGGTAATGAGGAACATTAACTGTTCAAACTAAAAATGATCGGAGCATATTTCTTCCACACCTGAGGTCAGAATTTTCCTCCTTTGTCAGCGAG
This sequence comes from Centropyge bicolor, assembly GCA_037975185.1. Classification (NCBI taxonomy): domain Eukaryota; kingdom Metazoa; phylum Chordata; class Actinopteri; family Pomacanthidae; genus Centropyge; species Centropyge bicolor. The sequence continues at coordinate 691,340 of JBBMOC010000107.1, read as the reverse complement.
TTAGGAAAACGCCTCAGCGGAACCTGCTCAGACCGCAGGAAGCAGCTGGTCAAGTCGACACACTCAACGGCGACTCGAGACTCATTCACATCTTTAATC
>JBBMOC010000107.1:605783-659857 GCA_037975185.1 Centropyge bicolor | reverse complement strand
CTCCCAGTTTGTTGGGACTTCTGTTCTCACTCTGACTGATGCAGCTTCAAATCCAGCAAAGTGCAATAAATAAAACTGAGAAAGTTAAATTACTGATTCTGGAAAAGGCTCAAAAACACAGTCGGCCAAAACCACTTTGTTACAGTAATAAGTCACTTCAAAGCATCGTTTATTGTTTCCCGGCCCCGGTGCGAACGCGCTCCGCCTCACAGCGTGTTCAGATTCTGGCTCAGGTTCCCGGCCGGCCTTGTTAGAGAACACCAGTACAGTTTCCATTAGAGAGCTGTAAAACTGCTCTGGGATGATTCAACGTCTCTGCTCAGCCAAGACTCTCAGATACAGCCCGACTCCAGAGAGGCTGCATTGAATAAAGCAGAGCGCTCTGCAGACTGGCAGCTGTCGCCTGGTTCTGGCCACATGCCTACACACACACACAGAGTTATGGAGGCAATCCAGTGGACCTACACATCAGTACATCAGTATCTCTCTCAGTAACAGTGACACGGCGTCTCTCTTTCTCTCTCTCTCTCTCTCTCTCACACACACACACATACACACAGTATGCTCATTTCTGTGAGTTGCAGTGTGTTCTCAGGTGATGATACTCTTTTTCACAGGTATCACGTCACCTGAGCCGCCATGATGCTTTCGGTTCACTCTCTGACAGTCATCACCAGCGTCTCCCTGTTGTGTTTCCTTTTCTTGGAATGAGACACTTTGGCTGCTTGGATCTGTTTCCTACAGGAGGCCTCATGATTTCCAGTCACTAACTCTCCGTGTCCTGTCTGCAACACGTTGTTTCTTTGGGTGTATTGTATTGCTCCATCTCTCCAATTTTACTCTGAGGCTTTTTACAATAAATGCAATGATGTTTTTCTGTTCATCTCCCTTCTGGCATCTGTTCACTGTCTTTTCTTTTTAGTTTGGAACATAGTTTGGAAAAGTGATGTTTAGGCTCGCTCACTACCTGAAGACCACACCTCCAGCACCCGAAGACCACACCCCATCACTGAGGACCACACCTCCACCTCTGAAGACCACACCTCCACCACTGAAGAGCACACCTCCACCACTGAATTCCACACCTCCATCACCTGAAGACCACACCCCCATCACTGAAGAGCACACCTCCACCACCTGAAGACCACACCTCCACCTCTGAAGCTCTGAAGCTGAACAAAAACTAAACCCTAAACCAAAAACACTGGAGAATAAAACCCTGACAGGAAACTTCAAGTCGACCCATCCTTCTTTAAACAATATTGAATTTTAAGAACTGAAGCTGTTTTGCATGGTGAGTTTTCTATTTCTTATGTTTGCAAAAGACAAGCCAACATTGAGAAATGATGGTAGGATATAAAGTTTTCTAGACACACACACACACACACCAGTCACACTAGTTTAGATGTGGACACTTTAACTGCTTCGCGTCTGGGAAACATTTCACTCAAACACATGAGCTGCTTGAGTCCGACTCGCCCTGCTTCATGTTTCAAGAACACTGATGTGATTTAAGCTGATGTGACTCCTCCTGCTTGGACTCTGACTGGTGGAAACAGACGCTCTCACAGAGTCTTGGTTCCCTGCAGGGCGAGCGGAGCGGCGGCGGCGACGGCAGCTTCAACACGGGGACATTCAGAGGAGTGAATAGGAGCCGAGCTGAAGCAGCAGAGGTGGCTCTTTAAATACATTATTAAATGCACATGGCCCATTCCAGTTAATTGAAGGGCTCTGGGCTACGTCTGGCTCGCCGCGCACATCGCCAGTCAGTGAGGACCCAGGCCATACTTTATCATTTATTATTTCCATTTACGCAACAGATATTTTCTTACTTAATCTCCCTGATTGTTTCCCAAAGCGCTCGCGTGAATAGAGTTCATTTATCCGCTGACAGGTTTCCACGGCCGCTCGTCTTCTGTCCGTCACCGTGACGAAGCACACAGCTGCAGGAGGCGGAGCTGAGTCAGAGGTCGCAGTATGAGGGCTGCTTGGAGCCGCGCTCTGGCACCGGAGCCTGTGAGAGACAGGAGGAGCAGACTGACGATGTCACGTCCACGCAGCCGCCGGAACTCTGCCTGAGGCTCGAGGGAAAAAACAGGTTCTCTGAGAACAGCCACTGGTGGAATCACTGTTGGAGTCCTGCGTGTGATGACAGGTGAGCGAGTCCATGAGTCATATCTGGGCATGTTGTTATGATTTAGCAGGTGTGATTCAGTTCCCTTCTCTCTTCACTCTATCAATGGTATCACGCTGTGGATTTCAGACTTCCAGCGGACGCTCTGATGAGAGCAAAGAGCCAGCTCAGCAGAACTGTGGATTCACTTTTCATGGCTGGCTCTGCTACAGCGAGTGAGATCAACAAACTGTCTCGGAGACGCTGTCATCAGCCAGTTTGGACAAGCTGCGCAGGAGGCGGGGCCTGGTCTGACCAGGTCTCAGCTGACCACACTGACCAGCCGCTCTGCTCCCTGAGGAGGACGTCTGCAGGTCAGCGCCGTCCGGAGCACGGCTGCTCCTATCAGCCGACTGAAGGACAGTTTGAACCATCAGGCTCAACCATAGACTGTATAAAATATGGATGTAGTGTCCGTGACGTCACTCATAGGTTTCTGAAGAGCAAAAATGAAGCAAATCGTAGTGCGTAGCCATCTTGGTAGCCTACCTCCGGTTACTCCAAATATGGACAAAGAGGTGGAGCAAGGGTGGAGCTGAGGCGGGTCGAATGAACGCTATTGGCTGAAAAAAGCCGCTGAAAAAAGCCACTTTATTCGAAATAATCAAACTAGCTACGGCTAACCAGCTAGGTTAAATGCTAAATATCGTTGCTAGCCGGCTAACCCCACGACGAACTTTTTCCCAAACTCAGTGACTAGAATTAGCCGGGGTGACGCCCTTTAGACCGTCAGTGGCTAGTTGTCAATCAAAGTGGCGCCACTTAGATTGACAGCTATGAATTGTGCATAATGATGTATGCTGTATATTTTAAACGAACGCCTTATAAAAAAATTTGCCCCCCCCAGAGTTGTCATGGAGTAGAAAAACAGCTTATGAGACTAGAGCCATGTTTTGAACCAGGCTGTAAATATGTTTTTTTTCTGTCATAAAACCGGACATTTTAACATGGGCCTCAAATGTAATTGACTCCCTTCTGCAGCCTGCTCTAGCGGCTATTCGAGGAACTGCAGCTTTTTTGCACTTCCGCATTGGCTTCATTTTTCAGCGGCGGAGGTTGCCGCTTGGGCTCAACCTGTTGTCCTGAAGATTCAACAGCTCATATCTGCTCACCTGCCGCCTGCACTTGTTCAACCAGCACCGCTCCAAGTCACTGCAGCAGGTCTTCTTCTACTTCACACACAGGTCCTCATTTCTATACACAGTTCAGTGTTTTGTCTCACTGTTCATTCATATTTTTTTGTCTTGTTTTATCGAGTCGTGCTGACCTGATTTACTCCAACACATTCATTGATTCATCACACACTCCCGGGATGATTTCCCCTCACACTCTGAACAGGCCGTTAGACAGTGAAAAGCTTTGAATGAGTTTTTCTTTCTGGTGTGTTCATCTTGTCTAGAAACACAGAGACCAAGCAGCTCGGTGAGGAAAACCTGTACTGAAATATAATGAAATCTGAGTTAGCATCAGTTAGTGTGAAGTCATGTGATAAACTGCAGGTATGTCGACTTCCTGCAGCTGAAGTAGCAGTTTTAGATTCACCTTTATTGTTGAATAAAAAGGTTGGATTTTCTCGCCAACAAATGAACCTGGAACATCTCATCTCCGCCGACGCAGCTCTCAGCCTCAGGGTAGAAGAACCAGTAATTATTCTGATCCATTATATCAGCTGGACTTCCACTTGATTTCGCAGCTCCCATCTGTGACCGTTTCGTGGGCAACAATTTGCTTCCTTCCTAATTAACATTCAGCCGAGGTCCGTCAGGGTTGCTCAGAGTCGCTGTAAAGCAGGAAGCAGATGGCTGCTGAGCACACAATCATTTCCCACCGTCGACACTGTGGAGCTGAAGTGACGCTCGTCTGCTCGGTCAAGCTGTAAACATGAAGTCATGTGGACTGAAGGTAACTCTGATTGGACGGTTTGGGAGGTGTCGTCTTACATCATCAGCGACATGGATCCACAGAGAAAGGTGAAAATGAAATTGTGGTCATTGAGATTTTTTGAAAAACTTTTTTTATTTCACATGAATGATTCACATGATGATTGACCTCTGTCAACACTGCAGACGTGTTTTCTAATGGATCGACGGCTGGCGGTGTCGCCTGTTTCTGGACTTCCTGTTCGCCACAAGACAAGGCTTCAGAATGGAGTGGATGGAAGAAAGAACCTGTGGATGTCTAAAGAAGTCAGTGTCTGCCTCTGAGCATTTGACTGTTTGTAAGATCAGTAAAAAGGAGCAAGTGTCCTCGTACAGTCGCTTCCTGAGCAGGACGTGATGTAATGGTGATTTGGCTTCTGAACTGTGAAGCCAACTGATCTGTTACCATGAACACATCATGAACTCTCTTTTACACCAGCACAAACAAACCAAACTAACTTGGACTGAAATGACTCAAACTGAAGTTTCTGAGCTGTTATTTATTCATTTATTAAATGATGTTTTAGGTCACTGAGACAGAGATTTTTTAAAAACACCTTGTAAAGTGCACATTTTCAAACGTCGCCTCAGCTCATCAGGCCTTAGTTTGGCTTCTGGTGAACGTCACTTTGTTAAAGTTCAGCAGCTCCAACACGTCACCACGCGCCATCCTGACCCTTCTCTGTGAAATAAAATACCATTCGTACAGGAGGTTTCGCACTGACTGAACAAAAGCCTGATGCACCTGAGAGCAGCTTTTCCCGGCTCCAGCAGGTCGGGTCAGTGATTTCATGGTCTGAGATTCAGCCTTTGTATCAAACACCGGCTTCATCACAGTCAATCAGCTCGTGGCCGAGCGGCGGTCCGACTCTTAACATCGACCGCATCAAGCCTCTTTGTAGCTGACAAAGAGCTGATTTCTCTGTTGCCGTCTTATCTTCCCTCTGAGTTACCACAGGATTTACTGTCTCACTGTCACAGCTGCTGAACGCTGCGGCGGAGAGCGTGGTGGCACACACACAACACAGGAAACAGAGACTGACAGACAGTAATGAGAAACCACATCAGACACTCACTCTATTACATCACATTACACTGCAGTGCAGCCATGTGTTCACTGGGCTGAATGTGTGTGAGCAGTGATCAGCTGATCGCCCTCCACTCACACCCAGCGCAGGTGGAGTCCCTGCTCCGTCAGCTGTGTGACACCAGGACTGTCCCCGCCCACCTGCTCACCTGTCCTCACTCTGCTCATCGGCCCTCCAGATATTTAATGAGCTTATTGTTAATCATCCCTTGTCCGTTCATCAAAGTTGCTCTGTTGGGTTTTACTTTGTGCTTTTTGTATTTTGTAAGTTTGCATTGCTTTTATGTTTCCTGTTTCCTGTGTCTACCAACCAACCACTGAGATCCTCCCACTGTCTCTGCTGCTGCTCTCCGTCACCATGACGATGATCAAATGAAAAGAATTTTGCATTATATTAACTTTAATGACGTTTTATGTTCAAAGTCATTGAGATTAAGGCACATTTATAAATCTCATGCGAATTAAAGAAGAAGCCTAGAAGAAGAAGAAGCCTGGTGAGCGCCGCATGATGTCACTCACACGAGCCTGTTTCTTCTCTGACTCTTTTTTCCATGTGAAGCACCAGGACGTTCACGTGCACAGAGTGTGTGTCCCACCGCTGCCGCTGCATCTGCCACAGCCAGGACAAAGACAGAAAGAAAAGCTCCCGTCCCATCGCACCTCTGCATCTCTGTGGCAATTAATCATTGCCACAGTCCGACACACGGACCTGAAATTTACATAATATAATAACCCGGCTGTTGTCTCCACGCAGCAGAGCAGGGTGGGGGGGGGCCTGTACTGTGTCCCGCAGGGCCCGGCCTGGAACAAACACAAGTCCAAGTCCCATCTTCAGGAGGAGAATCTGCCCTCCAGGTCTGCCGAGCTCAGGGATCTCCGTCACCATGGCAACATCAGACGGCCCTTTGATTTTTGTATCTTACTGTAGATTCAGAAAACAGCCTCTTTTCTCTCCAAACAGGGACGACCTGTCCTTCTGTCTGCTGGGATTCCTGTTTGTCCTTGTTAGCACCACCGTGTTTGGCTCCGCAGTTCTACCAACCGTCTGTGAATATTATTGGCTGCGTGTGCGCGCAGGCCACCGGAGCTGGAAGCCGTCCGTGTTCGCAGCTCGCCGCTCGTGCAGCTCGAGTCGGCTGCAGTGTCAACAGGCCCTCTATTAATCCTCACCCAGGTCCTGGCACGGCGACACATTCCTGCATTTATTCAGGCCAAGAAGAAGAATGATGTGGCTCTGTGGTAATATTTACTGCACTGAGCTGAGCAGCTGTGTCCAGATGAAGACGTGAGTGAATGTGACTTCCTGTTGCAAGAAACAAACATTTCTATCATCAGTCATTTTCTGTGCTAACGTTTCTATGCAACAACCGGCTCCACAGCATCGACACTCATTTAACATTCAACAGAGGATGAATCCAACAGGCTTTGATCATCTTCTGACTGAGGCAACAGTTGAACCTGTGCGGCGCTGTGGTACCTGCCAGAGAGCGCTGTGCACGTTAGCATTTAGCCCCGACATCCAGTCTGATTACAAGAAGAGGAAGAAAGGAACGAGGCTGTGTTTGCTGGCGTCACGCAGAGCGGCACTTCCTGTTTGTGACAGCGAGCAGAGACGAGACAGAATCAACAGATTAAAAGACGGCTGCAGATTTAAAGCTGCTCATCGACAGCTCCATGTCCCGACACCACGGCTGAAGCTTATTGTTGAAAACCTGCCATGAAGTGACATTTTGATTTTTCTCTCATTATGCTGCTGCAATATTGGTAATTTGTTGGGAGCCCAGTGTGGTTTCTGAATTCTGATTAAGCCGGCCCTAATGAGCTGTGACTGTTAATGAGGCAGCTGCGAGTCTTCCTTCATTCTTGTTGATTATTTGCTTCCTGGCTTTTGTTCCTTGACTTTCACATCTCACTGTTCAGTCACGTCTCCCATCACTGCTCTGAACACGGCTCAGTTCAGCATGCGTCGCTCATGAGGCCTGCAGCAGCCTGCAGACATGCACCCATGGTTGGACAGGAAAGGTCTGAGGTGAGGTCTGTAATTAAAGGCTTGGCGCTCTGTGATTGGCAGCTCTGGAACACTGGAGGGAAACTCGCTCGTGACATCATAACATCCTGTTATTGTCAGTAGGAAAGGTTTTCATGTTTCAGGTGAGATGAGCAGCTACTGTCGATCCGACTCACACGAGCCAATCAGAGCCCTCCAGGTGCTGCTTGTTTAGGATCACACTATTCATCAACTGTTCATTCCTGTTACTACTTTTATTTAATCCACCAACACAGAGACACAGAAACACTTCCTGCTTTTTATAGTCATGACGTCCAAATGCATCCTCCATAACAAATGATCATGGTCGTCCCTCAAGGTTTACTGTCTCCCTTATTTTGGAGGATTTGTGTCATCATGTGGAACTCTCTCTCTCTGTCTCTCTCTCCCTCTCCCCCCCCCTCTCTCTCTCCCTCTCTCTCTCTCTCTCTCTCTCTCTCTCTCTCTCTCTCATGTCTCTCTCTCAGGACTTCCTCTCCAGCTCTATTGAAGGAATCTCAGCAGCCTCATTACACTGTCTGGCTCTTTGAAGCCAATGGGATGGGAGTATTGTGTAAGACCTATTTTAGGAGACTGGCTCTCAACTCAAGTCCATTGTTAAAATTTTCTGGCAGGCTTTTGCTTACTGCTCGTGAATCTGGAGCAAATCTGGCAGATGCAACACACATTCATGTGATTTCAGTATTTTGATTTTTTTTTTTATTACTTTATTTTGTAAAAATGAGTGGGGCTGCAATCTGTCCTGCAGAAGTCTCCTCCAGCTGAAAACATCAGGCCTAAACACCAAAGATCACAGAGAGAGGAACGGGCCTGCGCTGCCTGCCCCTTTTCTTTCTTCATGTTGCACCATGTTGAACTTCCTCTCTGCAGCTGATGCCGGCTTACCCTGCCTCATCTCATCTCTCATCTCTGAGAGAGGAAATGAGCGTGGGGTTTATTGTGGATGGTCGATTTTAGGACGCCAGCTTTCGACTGAGGACAAAGCCACGGCAGTTTACCTAAAGCTGAACGAACACAGTGCACGATTTGTTGATTTCAAACTGTCTGTTTCTGTTGTCTTCTTCTTCATACAGTTTCATCAGACTCCGATGATCTGATCTCGACACGTCCGTCTCATACTTCACTTAGTTGACGTCACTTTTACAATCGGGATTTGACCCCTCCTGGAAATGAGTAGTTGCTCATTTTCAGAATCGTATGTAATTTCCTGTGGAGGTGAGTTTTCCCGATGACGCTCCCGTCTCTGTTTTCCCGCCGTGTTGCTCGGAGAGTGCGAAGCTGCCGCAGCAGCGCCTGCATTCATTACTGAGCTCTGAAATGGCCTTTTGTTGACTGGCTTTTCATGAATAATTTCCATTGTATTCAACAGAACAGAAACATGTCGGAGCAGGGTGGAAGCAGGCGGAGACGCAGAGCAGCGAGGAGGAGGAGGAGGAGAGGACGCTCCCTTCAGGAAATGAAGCAGCTCTTCTTTTGAGCTTTTTTTCTGTCTGTGTTTGAACTTTGTCCTTTGTTTGCTGCTTCACATCCCTTTGCTTGAAACGACAAGTGTCTTCAGCTTCGTACAGCTCAACACTGAGCCGGTCCTCCACACATGACCTTTGACCTCTACGAGCACTTTAAGCTCGTGTTTAAGAAGGTGTGTTGATGAAGTCCATCTAATGTCATTAACCTCTTTAATATCTCTAAGTACTTTTAATGTGTGTATGAATGTTGTGTGTTTTACATGGTGGAACATTCATCAGATAACAAGATAATTTCCTCCTCAACATCTGACCTCGCTAGTCTCCTCTCCATGCATGACATCACGGTGTTGACAGACACTGAACCTTCATAAATGATCAGAATCATCCAATACTGATCATTTCACTGACATGAAGTCTTTCAGAAATGTCCACATCAGCCTCCACCGTGTTTCCATGTTATAATATGAGCAGATTCAATATAGCATAAATCCTCACAGTAGAAGTTTGGATTAACCCGAACAGTGTCCTTACAGCTGACTAACCACTGACCAGATGTTCTGTCACCACAGACTGAAATCCTGTTCCAAACAACTTCTGAACAATTTTTTTTAGTTCACAAATGAAACTCTTTGTAAGATTTACTCGACGTTGTGGAGTTTGTGATGTGTGTGATGAATCCAAACGTTGGAACGAGGATCCAGAGTCGCCATGATGTCACATAAGCCTCACTGATGAACGTTCACAGTGAAGATGTTGGATGACGGACGTCGAACTCGTCAGCGCCTCCTGCTGTTCCGGTGAGAACTGCAGCCTGTGTGCAGCACGGCGGCAGATGGAGGTCGTCATTATTCTGGACACACGTCTTTGTTGAGTTTGTTTGGCTGCACTGGAATATTAAACCAGCTGCTGTTACCATGGAAACCGCAGATGTCACCAAAATGAACCGGGACCGAAACCTTCAGGATTATAACAATAATCACTGATCACATTCAGTTCTACAGTCACATAAAATGGAAAATAATCTGAGTCAGCTTTTGAGAAACTGAACCGACCAGTCAAACACACGCGAGATCTCTTTGATGGCGAGTTATTCTCCCCTTTATTTCACAATTGGTCAGAGAAGAAAAGAGGGTTCGAGGCAGCTTCAGACTGGCGTGACATCACCGGCCGATTCGTGATGACGGAAGATGACATCACTGCAACTGTCCAATCACTTCTCTAGTTCATTCGCCTTTCAGCCCATGTGACCTCATGTTTACTCTTTGTTGTGTTTCCTAAGACAAGACGAGACGAGACGAGACGAGACAAGACAAGATAAGATAAGATAAGATAAGATAAAGCTTTATCTGTCGCAGCAGTTCAATAGTAAAAAGAGCAAACAAACAGGCTGAAGAAAGAAGGTATGAACAACATGTTTCATAGGTTTTTCTTGCTCCAGATCAAATGAACCACAGTGGCCTCAGAAGTGAAGTTAGAAGGTTTACATGGAGCCGAACCTGGTTACAGTGAAGCAGGATCAGCACAGTTCAAGAAGCAATGAGGCAAAAAACCCAACCTGATTGAAGCTGTATGGGTTGGAGCCCTGCAGGACAACAGGAGAGAGTCAGCAAGACAAGTCAGTAAGAAGCCAAAACAGGAAAAAAGGAATTTGAATGCTTGAATGAATGTTTCAACAATGAAAATCTACATGTTCAAAAACAAACAGAAGCGTTGACCTTTTTATCACCACTGTCACAATTTCTTTTTGTCACATGAATCCACCTTTGCTCTGACCTGTATCTGCGGCCGCCAGCGTTTGTGATGTGTTACTTTATTTCAACTTCAAACCGTCGTTTTCCATTAATATTCCTACTTGAACACTTGAGCCTGCTCGTCCCCAGCTGCCGCTGCCACAATCTGAGATCTATTACCGCCTGTAAACATCAATACGTCCCGTATTCCCAGATGGATACAGCGCAGGCTCGACCCTCTGAGCCATTCAAATCATTACCACCGCAACAATGAGCTTCACCTTAACCCATGTTGCCATGGTTACAGCCGAGCGCAGCATCGCCGAGTCCTACTTCAGTTCAGCTTTATTGCTGCAGCTGGTCACACACACACACACACACAGAGGCATGTATCAATTAAAATATAAATACAGACATGGTCAAAGAGTCACTCCACAACATGACAACATGCCTAATTACAAGGACAGTACATAGACATTATGAGGACTAACTCAGTCTGTGAGTGTCAGCTCGACGTCGCCAAACTGCATTAAAGCCGTGTTTGTAGGTTTTTGATTTTTGGTGTCAACATTTCCACATAACTTTCTGGGTCTGAGAGGAAACCGCATGCGGCCAATCACAGGTCACGTCAGAGAGAAGGCGTTCCTATTGGCTATTATCTCTCACAGCTTCAGTGCCGGTTTCACTGATTCTACTGAAAGACACACACAGTTTATACAAACAGACTGAACACGCACAAACACACATACAGTTGATAATCCACACTGAGACTACAGCTCCTCTCAGACTCGAATCTCATTACGTCAGCGTGAGGACAGGTTTGTCTCAGGTCTGAAGAAGAGCCACCTTCACGACGGCAGCGTTACAAGCTCGGACCTGTAACACATGTGCAACACTCGCAGCGCGACACGGACTGACCGCTGTCGCATCGCTGTAACGTAAAGGCTGCGGCTGCTCAAGGTCAAATTCACACGAGGTGTGACAGGAATGAGAGCTTGATTGTATCTGTGGCCGTCGTCTACATGTGTGAGTATTCACATGTTCGACTGGTGCAACTCCATGAACTGCTACAGAGTCCATGTGTGAACAGGGCTTAATGAAATGCAGTGGGATTCATGAGTCCTCAGACACACACACACAAACACTCTCACATATGCAAATGAACATGGAGATAAACACACACACAAACACACACACACACAGTTTGAGGTCATGGGATTTCCCAGCAGGAGTGGTTTGATGATGTGATTCTATTTCATATTCTAAAAAAAACCCCACCTTGATATTCAACAGTCTTTAGGGTTTGAGCATCAAGCTAGTGAAATTTCTCCTGGGTGCAGTTTGTGCCCCCCAATCAGGTGCAGTTTTAAAACTAATCTCGGTGTCTCCTCTCACATCCTGTCACTCCGCGCTCCCTCTCTCTCCGTGGACTCGTTCCTACACCTCCTCTTTTACTTCTCCCCTGGGAGCCTTCAACATCCCCCCCACCACCACCATCTCTGATCCACACACATTCATTACTGCCACAATCTGCCGGGCGGGGGGGGGGTTCATCCTTCCAACCACCAAGAATCACTCTGGGCTGATAATGGCTGGGAGAGAGAGAGAGAGAGAGAGAGAGAGAGAGAGAGAGAGAGAGAGAGAGAGAAATTAAGAGGCCAAAGTCATAACAGTGATAATTGAGCCTTTGATTGTGAAGATAATTCAGTTATAATTATAGGAGACTGTGCTGTGGCTGTGTGTGTGTGTGTGTGTGTGTGTGTGTGTGTGTGTGTGTGTGTGTGTGTGACAGACGGGAACATGAAGGAGTGAGACAATAAGAGGCTACAGAGAGAAGGGAGTGACTGTTCACAATTAAAGGCTCACAAACGTCTGTCCTGAAGTTCTGTTTAGTTTTGGATGGACGTTCAGTTGAAAACATGTTGCTCTGCATGAAGACGACGGGCAGACACACTGTTGGACTCATGTTTTAAATGCAGGTGGAGGAGGAGTGTGGCTGAGCTTTCTGCCTTATGTAAAGGTGAAATTAGTTTCATTAGCTATTTGAGTCACCTTACTTTCTGCCTCTGACCTGGTTTCCATCACAGAGACTCGTCGGCCAGATGTGACGTCTTCCCTCAGCTCGGCCGCTCGTCCTTCCGCCCACCACCTCAACATCTGGTGCTTCATCATATGTTCAACACGGACTCAGCCAGTTCACTGTGTCAGTGTCAAACACAGAAGGAAGATTCTCCTCATGTTGCAGAGTTGAAGAGAATTGGATTTTTCCAGGTTCCATCTGATCTGAGTCCATGCTTCTGAAGCTTCTTCCAGCTGTTACGGACGACCTGGTCAGGATTCCGCTCCAGGCTGGACGTGAACATGAGAACGGTGCTTCGCGCTTCACTTTGCCCTTTGAGAGTAATGAATGTCTGCTGAGTGCATCTATAACTGCTCTCATTGAACTTTACGTCCCACAGGTACCTGCTGCTTCCTCCAGCTGTCAGAGACTCACCGCATTCATTTATCACACAGGAGAAAGAGGAGCATTAAAGAAGATCACACACTGATCTGCACTTCCTTCGAGGCCTCGTCAGCTCGGAGCCCGGCCTCTACATCAGTGGAGTCCCGAGGCTGATGGTCATCGTCTAAAGGTGCGTCCTGCATGGCTCTGCTGAACGTCTGGGCGGAGGAGGAGGGGCGTGTGTTTCCACAGGACGTGACGAAGGTCAGAGAACGAATCAGACATTATGACAACGAAAGATGAAAAACACGGTCAGAACTCACCGATGTGTGACTCAGATACATAAACAAACAAACATATTACAGCTCTTCAGTTGTCTCACACCACTTCCTGTTTACATCTTAATATGAAAACAAACAAACTATTGTGTATGTTTTTTTTTGACATTTACATTTTTCTCCAGAGAGAAACTTTGGTTTGTATGTGACACTGTAGAACTACAGTTCCCATAATACCTTGTGGCTGTAAACAGCAACTGCTGATTTAAGCTGTGATCCACAACTTGAGTCTGCTTTTTTATTTGTTGCCTGTATTTGTTGACATTTTGACAGTTTGCTGAATCAGCACTTCCTGTTTTCAGAGTTTCTGGATGAAGAGAAAACTGGATCCTCACAACGAGATGAAGAGGATTTGTGAATGTTGATTCTCAGTGGACGTCAGGGACAGTGACGTCCTCTGAAGCTGAGAGTCAAACAGAAGCTGAACATTCGCGTCTCATGTGTCTGGATTTGATCGTGGTGTCGATTCAGGCTCTGAAAGCGTCTTCAGGATCTGTTGTCACATCCAGCTCATTCACTTCCTGTTGTTTCTGAACACCTGTGTGCACCTGTCCTCTCACCTCACACACCCTGAGACGTCCACAGTGTGTATGTAATGTGCAGCACGTCTCTCTGCATGTGTGATGTGTAACGTTGTCACATCTAGTCTGGTGCCAAAAAGCTCAACTTGTGCCTCATCAGACATGTGTATCCTGCAAGTGGCAACCTCCGGCGCTGAAAAATGAAGCCAATGTGGAAGTGCAAAAAAAGCTGCAGTTCCTCGAATAACCGCTAGAGCAGGCTGCAGAAGGGAGTCAATTAAATTTGAGCCCCATGTTAAAATGTCCGATTTTACGACAGAAAAAAACATATTTACAGCCTGGTTCAAAACATGGCTCTAGTCTCATAAGCTGTTTTTCTACTCCATGACAACTCTAGGGGGGGGGGGGGGCGAATTTTTTTTATACGGCGTTCGTTTAAAATATACAGCATACATGTGGCGCCACTTTGATTGACAACTAGCCACTGACAGTCTAAGGGGCGTCACCCCGGCTAATTCTAGTCACTGAGTTTGGGAAAGAGATCGTCGTGGGGTTAGCCTGCTAGCAACAATATTTAGCATTTAACCTAGCTGGTTAGCCGTAGCTAGTTTGATTATTTTGAATAAAGTGGTTTTTTTCAGCGGCTTTTTTCAGCCAATAGCGTTCATTCGACCCGCCTCAGCTCCGCCCTCGCTCCACCTCTTTGTCCATATTTGGAGTAACCGGAGGTAGGCTACCAAGATGGCTACGCACTACGATTTGCTTCATTTTTGCTCTTCAGAAACCTATGGGTGACGTCACGGACACTACGTCCATATTTTATACAGTCTATGGTATCCTGCCATAGCCACCTTCCTCTTGCCTTGTTTATACTGTATATTGTATTTACCTGCACACACTCTGTACACTCTCTCTATATATATATTTGCACTACATCTGCAGAGTCGCTCTCAGTCTTTAAGAAGAGACTAAAGACTCTTCACTGAACATTGACACATGACCTCCTCCAATAAAACAAAAAAAGTATTAATAAAAATGGTATTGTCATCTAATTGTCTGTGGTAATATATTCCCTCCTCGCTGCCTGCAGGCACAGATCCTATCTCACTCGAACTTTGGTTTAGATTCAGATTCAGCCTGATTTGTGTCCCCGCTGGGCAATTAGTGCTGCAGCAAGTGAAAAAGACATAAAATATGTAGGAGACATACGATTAAAAGTCTGAGAGGGAGGGATGATGCAGTGTGCTGAGACAACCAGTCAAACAGCCCATACAAGGTGGGGAATGTGCAACCAGTGCAAACACTATTATCAATCTGTCCAGTATCAATAACACCACATGCAGACAAGACACAAGAACAGGATTCAAAGGGGAAATGGCTGTAGGGACGAAGCTTCTCATACGGGGCAGTGCGAGCCGGGGGCCAGAGGCCAGGACCTGGACCTCAGCTGTGAGAAGGAATGGCACTGGCCTTCCTGATCATCTGAGAGAGTGCCCTGCTGAGCTGAGCTACTATGACTGGTCTTTATCACTCTGCTCAGTTCGACCTGGTGTCAGTGTTGGCAGCAGAGGAGAGAGGAGCTGAGCACACACTCGATATCTGATCGATGAAATAAGATCATCAGAGACGTATCGATCTGAACCTGGGAGCGTTTCCTCAGACGGGACAGTTTCTCTGACTGGCAGGTAAAATTCAACTCATCGTCCAGAATAGTCCCAAGATATTAGTCATGTCCCACAGGTTGGTCACTTTAACGGTGAATATTTACACTACATATTTTACAATTGACATTAGTTCGTAAAAATCTGTTTTCAATTTGATATTGAAAAGTTTTTTTTTGTTTTTTTTTTCGCAAATTCTTTTCAAAAAACCCAAATTATATTGACCATGATTTAATGTATAAAAGCAAGAAAAGTGTGAAACATCCAAGGGGCTGAATGTTTTTCTTTATCTGCTAAAATGTTCTCTGATGTTTTGTTTGTACATTTGTTTGATTTTTTTCTTGGAGGAAATCAAGCTGCTGCAGATGAATTTAAGCCTTAAATCACGTTGATGTTTTAATATGTGTCTAATAATAAAAACGTTTCATTTCATTATAATTCACACTCCCTCCACCTGTGTGACGTCTGTGCATACATATTCCAGATGTGCTGCAACGAATCTTCCTTCTGAGGTCGACTCTGTCTCATCTGTCTCTGTCTTCCTGTCCGTCTTTCTTCACAGTCTGTTTATGCTGTGCTGCACATTGTCGCCAATCAATGGGCCAATCACAGCGGCCTGACCTGGAGGACTGTGTGATGATGGAGAGGAGCAAAGGGATGTGGGTTGACTCGAGGTGGACGGTCGTCCTCCTCCATCAGACAAACAGGGTAACTCACAGAATGTCATTCTGAAAACAAACACAGAACTGTTCATGCATTTGTAAAGAGACAAAGGCCAGACACGAGCAACATGAAATTCAGTCCTTAAATTTGAAAATAATGAGCAGAAATTCATTCAAATTTTCAGCATCTGGAATCAAAAATAATTAATTTCTTCATTCATCCTGCATGAAGTCAGAACAATAATGATCCAGCTGAAACAGTGTGAATTAGCCTGGTCACACAGTGTGAAGGTTCAGAACTGGAGCAGAGCTGAAAGACAACAACAGCAGCAACAGGTTTGAAGACTGAACATGGACAAATGGACATCTTGAAATTTTACCTCATAGATTCAAGTTCAAATTCAGAAAGTCTACATCATTTAACTAACTAACTTCAACTATATTCTGACTGTGAGATGAACACAGATCAGATCAAAACCTCTGATCTGAGTCTCAAAACAAACAAAGCCAGGCATGTTTTTCAAGGTAAAACCATCTTTTATTCTACATTTTTATTTTGTCCTAAAAAGAAACTAGAATTGAACATCACCCAAAAAAAGATGGTAAAACACAGAAATGTGACGACGTAAAAAATGCAATATTCTCTGAAATGAAGCGAAGAAGAAATACATAAAATGGAAGTACTTGGTCCTTTACATTCCACCACAGGCGTCTTCATGCAAACTGGAGATTCAGCTGTTTTCCCAGAATGCTCTCTTGTATGAAGGAGTCGTGGAAAAGCAGTGAAAACATTGTAATCCTGCCCTGCAGCTACAGTTTTCATCATCTGTCCAACCTGCTGTACGAGCCGCTGTTTGTGCCAGAGTGTGTGTGTGTGTGTATGTGTGTGTGTGTGTGTGCGTGTGTGTGAGTGTGTGTGTTTGTGTGTATGCGTGTGTGTGTTTGTGTGTGTGTGTATGTGTGTGTGTGTGTTTTTGTGTGTGTGTTTGTGTGTGTGTGTGTGTGTGCATGTGTGTGTGTGTGTTTGTGTGTGTGCATGTGTGTGTGTATGTGTGTGTGTGTGTGTGTGCGTGTGTGCGTGTGTGTGTGTGCGTGTGTGATGAGCTGACACACCCCTCTGGAGTGCAGCAACTGTTGCTATGCTACCACAGAACAGCAGAGAGTCAGGAGATGCTGCTCTGTGGGTCGAATCTGTTCACACTGAAAAACTATTTGTTCAAACTTCCTACAAGCTGCAACACGGCTGAAATTAGTGCAGAGACGTGTGTGTAACCTTCCAGGAGCCGACCGTCAGCTCACACATGAAACATGTTCAAAAATGTTGTTTTCTGCTGCTTTATTTTTCCCTCGGTTTGTCCTCACGTCCCTGCAAATGTCAGACAGTCGAACATGAGCACCAGCCAATCACAGCGCGGGATTGGAGGTAGGAAGTCTGCTGCAGTCAGACAGTCCAGAGTTGGACAAACCTCATGTAATGTAACATGTGTATTTATGTGTCAGGTTTGTTTTCTTCCCGCTGTGTCCACGTTCCCCTCACGATGAACCGTGATAATGATGATGATGATGATGCTGACTCACTCAGCGACTGGACCTCGGACCAACGCACCACTGGGCCACTGCCTGACTCGCTGCAGATTCTGAATCGGCTGCGAGCGGCGAGGTGTCGGAGGACTTCCACTCGTTGTGTTTGGAGGAGACAACGCGTCACAGAAACGATGAGTCAACGCTCGCCACTGGAATCAGGCCGTTGTTGCATACTGATCCAGTCAGGACGAGTTCGGTCCCATCCATCAAACTTAGCGCCGTCAGTCTCGTCGTTAGTGCTGCTACTGAACCGTGCTGCAGCTTCTGTTAACCCCAATGAAACGTCTGCAGTGCCGCCGCCAGCTTCTTCATCTGTGCCTTCATTTCCTGCTGCAGCACGAGCCGCTTCGCCTCAGAGGATGGATTTACTGGCAGGGTCATACTGGTGAAACTGGTGGTGAATTTTAAAGATACGTTTCCCTTCAAAAGGTTGGAATGTCCCTTTATGTTCTTTGATTGTCTAATGGTGATTTTAGCACACCATGAACCATGAAAGACCATGTGACAGAGCCTCTGCTGTGGTGGGACACGTTTGACCTGGGATCGTTCTGTCTCATGTTCCAGCAGATCTGAACCTGAACCGACCTCCTGTTTCTGTCCTGCAGTTTCCAGAACATCGGCTGATTCCACCTCGTCACAGGTTTGTTGAAACCGGAAACTGTTCCTGTTGAAAGCTGCTGAACTTTCTTGATTTCTTATGTTTTTACCAGAGACTGTATAAAATATGGACGTAGTGTCCGTGACGTCACCCATAGGTTTCTGAAGAGCAAAAATGAAGCAAATCGTAGTGCGTAGCCATCTTGGTAGCCTACCTCCGGTTACTCCAAATATGGACAAAGAGGTGGAGCGAGGGCGGAGCTGAGGCGGGTCGAATGAACGCTATTGGCTGAGAAAAGCCGCTGAAAAAAGCCACTTTATTCAAAATAA
Organism: Centropyge bicolor; assembly: GCA_037975185.1. Lineage (NCBI taxonomy): Eukaryota > Metazoa > Chordata > Actinopteri > Pomacanthidae > Centropyge > Centropyge bicolor. The sequence continues at coordinate 641,299 of JBBMOC010000107.1, read as the reverse complement.
TCAAACTAGCTATGGCTAACCAGCTAGGTTAAATGCTAAATATCGTTGCTAGCCGGCTAACCCCACGACGATCTCTTTCCCAAACTCAGTGACTAGAATTAGCCGGGGTGACACCCTTTAGACCGTCAGTGGCTAGTTGTCAATCAAAGTGGCGCCACTTAGATTGGCAGCTATGAATTGTGCATAATGATGTATGCTGTATATTTTAAACGAACGCCTTATAAAAAAATCAAAAAGTTGTCATGGAGTAGAAAAACAGCTTATGAGACTAGAGCCATGTTTTGAACCAGGCTGTAAATATGTTTTTTTTCTGTCGTAAAATTGCATATTTTAACATGGGGCTCGAATGTAATTGACTCCCTTCTGCAGCCTGCTCTAGCGGTTATTCGAGGAACTGCAGCTTTTTTGCACTTCCGCATTGGCTTCATTTTTCAGCGGCTAAGAGGTTGCCGCTTGGTTTTTACTTGTCTCTTTCAGGAGCAGCAGCTGAGTTCAACGACTGTTGTTTTTCTGTCAGCTGTAAATACAAACAGAGCAAATGAAAACAAACATTGACTGTAAACACATGGAGCAGGTGTTTATGTTCAGTATGTGTTTATATGGAGAGAGTTTCTGCTGACGGAGACAGAACATGTTCCTACTTGTTTGTCCATCCATCGTCTCAGTGTTCAGACGTGAGGAGCGAAGTCTTACATTGAAACAAACAAACTGTGATTGATGTAGCTTCTCTCCTCAGTGTTTTCTCCAGCTGAACATGTGTGTTATTACCCACACAGATCATGAGTGGATCCAGAAGCTTCTTCACTTTCCTTTGTTCGACTCAAAATCACGGAGCTGCTGAACAACGTGTGATTTATTGGACGATGTGAAAGTGACAGGTTTCATTCCACGCTGCTCCTCTGTCTGCTCCGCTCTCCTGGGCACAATTTCAATCCTCATCAAATCCAAATGTACCTTTTGCCAATTCCCCAAATCATAAATCTTTCTTTGTTTTTTCAGTTCTAATTCAGCTGATTGCGCCGCCTCCTCATCCGGCAGAGAGCAGCTCTCCTGTTTCCAGCAGCAGCCGGTGAACGTCAGAGCCGACGTTCGAAGATTCTCACTCACTGTTCCACATGAATATCCATCCAGATGTTTCTGCTCCTGCTGAGGAAAACACTCACAACTGTAAACCTCTGTGTTTACACCTGCCGCCTTCAACAGGTGGACACACACACACACACACACACACACAAAGGGTTCTCATTTTCATCCACATGCTCTTGTGTGTATTTTCAATTTGTGCATAAAAAACTGAGTAGAAAGTGACAGATGTTAATTGAGATGTGATATGCTATGAGTCATGACATGATAAAAAAAAGGTTTTGACTTGACCGAGTTAGAAACGTCAATAAAACGAAAATGTGACAAACAGAAATATGAGCCATCATTTGAGCTTTGACTTTCAGTCTCTGTGTCTTCTTGGAAACGAGTTTCAAATTGATTCAGGTCGTGTTGACGTGATTGCACATGATGACCTGATGATAAACTGATGATGAACTGATGATGATCTGATGATAATCTGATGATAAATTGATTACAATCTGATGATGAACTGATGATGACCTGATGATAATCTGATGATGACCTGATGATGATCTGATGATAATCTGATGATGATCTGATGATGATCTGATGATAATCTGATGATGAACTGATGATAAATTGATGACAAACTGATGATAATCTGATGATGATCTGATGATAAACTGATGATGATCTGATGATAATCTGATGATGAACTGATGATAAACTGATGATGACCTGTGGTAATGAAAGTGATGCTGGAGCGCCAGCGTCCAGACCTGCAGCGACGTGTCGTGAACAGTTCCTATCTCGTGCTTCCTTGTTCTTACGATCGTCTTCTGGCTCTGCTCCGACCTTCGCTGCAAGCTCAATGCCCCGGACATGAAAACACAAACATGCAAAGCACAGGTCAAGGTTCATGTTTTATGATCCATTTTAGAGACTGTTGAGAAGAAATACTGTGAATTCAGTTCACATCCTGTTTGGCTTGAGGGATAGAATTACTGATGGGATCAAATTCAGGGTTTTTCATGTCCTTAAATCCCTTAAATCACACACGCACACACACTCACACACACACACACACATACACACACACACACACGCGGGGCAGCCGTCCAAACACACACAGATAACAGTGTCCCTCCATCTGTTTGCTGGAGGTGTTTGGAGGAAGCTTCACTTTAACTGTTAATCCTTAATGACAGAAATCCTCGGTTGTTCTCTGCAGATCTCATCTCACTTTATCCGAATCCTCGAGCTTAACTAAACCAGCGCTGTGAAGGGAATCGTGCTTTCCAAGCAGCAGCTGTAGGTGAGCCAAGATTTAAAGACGCAAGTGAGTGATTTTAAAAATGAGCAGATGAGCAGGTGCAAGAAAACACAAAACATTTGAACAAGCCAAGTCTGACCACGAAAAAAATGTAAAATCTAATTCTTACTCTGATCTGACAACTCCGCCCACACTACTGGTCCGACAGCGTTCGTCCCCTCTGACCCCGCCCACCCTCCTCTTCTGAACATGAAGGAGGAGACACGAGACTGAGGAGCTTCTGCTGCCGGAGCTGAAACCGTCAGATATGAGCCTCCTCGTGTCCCACGTCCACACAGTATTTCCTGTGAGGCCTGGCGAGGACGCCTCCTGTCAGCAGGTAGGATTTACACCTGTCATTAACTCTGTGCTTCTGCAAATGACGGCCAACATTTGATTCGAAGTCCGTTTCAGAAGCTGGTTTCCTCAGGGTGATCAGTCCTGTGGTGTCAGCAGGAACACGACGGAGGAGGCGTCTTTGTTCGTCTGTGAAATGTGGCTTAACAAAACTAACTGAACGCAACCTTTCAACACATGATACGTATGTAAATGTTAGAATAAATCTCTGCTGAAATTCAACATTATTCAAGTGTTAACATATCAGAGATGCTGTAAATTCATACTTGAATATTACAGTTGTGTCGGAGAGAACAGCAGTTAATGAGGATGAAGTGGAGCCCCGCCCCCGGTGAGGCCCGGCCGCGTGGACGCCTGCTTTGACTTGACTAATGTGTGTTTTACAGACGACATCACGGCGGCGGGACGAGCGACGAGAAGAGCTAAACACATTTTTATGACGCTCGTACGTCTTCATAAACCACTCAGCTCGTGCAGTCATAAAAGAGAAGAGGCGGGAGAATAAATGACAATCGAGAAGCTTTTAAAGGTTCATTAAAATGAAAATGGACTCCCCGCCGCGGCGCCGCGTGATAACGGAGTCGTGTGCATTTGGAAGGGATCGTGTTGAAGCTGCTGTGATTCAACCGTTAAGCCGGTGGATCTGCAGCGCAGAGTGACGGCTTTTGCCTGTTAGTGTAAATCCCATCATGGCTCAGGAAGCCTCACGCTCACACCCACACACTCACCGTGTGTGTGTGTGTGTGTTTTATGAGTAGATGGCTTCTTAAACAGGTGTGACACATGTGGCATGTGTGCAGGAGTGTGTGGGATCAACCTGCTGTTTTTGTGTGTGGGGGGGTGAGTTTTAGAGACAATGCTAAAAATGAATCAGTGTTGGGGGGGCGTCAGCTCGTGTCTTCAATCGTCTGTGGGATGAAGTCACACTGAGCATGGAGAGGCTGTTCTCATTCTCTCTTCTTATAAACTTGTTGCTAACGAGCTCTTTGACTGACAGTTAACGAGCCTGTGAGCTTCAGGCCTTTTTCCCTCGGTGACTCTTCACTGGATGAGATGATGTCAGGACAAAACACTAGAGGGGGCCGATGAGCACAAAGACGCTCGGCTCCGACTATCACTAAATCCACGCTACATCTCCAAAGCTCAAAAATTAACACGTTATAAAACATCTGACAATTTGTTAAAAGCCAAAGTTTAAAATAGCCAATTTGCTGTTTTTAGTTTAGACTCATTTCCTGGTTCTGAGCAGGTCCAGTGGAGACTGAGCCAGAACAGAAACCCTCCATCAAGCTGTGAGCTGGCAGGCCAACATGTTGATCAGTGAGCTTCACAGGAGCTGCTGGGTGGAGTCTGTTGCCTGTGGGCGGAGCCTGGCGACAGGCTCCTCTCGGTCTCCAGTCTCAACCTGTCGAACCAGCAGAATCAAGCTTCTCACTCGACAAACAGGTGAAGTGTTTGTGTTGAGATTGTCTCTGGGGTTGAGAGGAAGGTGGGCGAGGTGACAGTCTGACAGCGTTAACCAACCAGATGAGTGCGTCTCTCTCTGTCTGCTGATGTGCTTCTCTCTCCACAGGTTGTATCCTCAGCAGCTCCGTTACATTTACACCTGATGAACCGCAGCTGAAAATGAGCTGCAGCAAAGCAACAGGAGGTCGAGGTCACATGGTTCCTGTGGCCGGAGGTCGGAGAAGGAAGAATCACAGCTGAGGAGTTTGAGGAGAGAATTGGTTTTGCTGTCGGAAGCTGTCAAAGTGGAGAGAGTGACCTGGACGAAGTGAATGACTTCTTGAAATCATGAGAGCTGTTAACAGAGTTTTTCACTGAGTTCGCCTGAGGCACAGGTTATTTCTAAAGGACAGTTTGACCAGAGCTGAGGATGAATAACCTTCATCCTTTGTCCTCCTTTCTCTCTCTCTCTCTCTTTATCCCCCTCTCTCTCTTTCTCGCTCTCTCACTCTCTCTCGCTCACATAGCTCATAGTCAAGTGTTTACGGGGGGGGGTGAATTTTTTTATAAGGCGTTCGTTTAAAATATACAGCATACATCATTATGCACAATTCATAGCTGTCAATCTAAGTGGCGCCACGTTGATTGACAACTAGCCACTGACGGTCTAAAGGGCGTCACCCCAGCTAATTCTAGTCACTGAGTTTGGGAAAGAGATCGTCGTGGGGTTAGCCGGCTAGCAACGATATTTAGCATTTAACCTAGCTGGTTAGCCGTAGCTAGTTTGATTATTTCGAATAAAGCGGCTTTTTTCAGCGTCTTTTTTCAGCCAATAGCGTTCATTCGACCCACCTCAGCTCCGCCCTCGCTCCACCTCTTTGTCCATATTTGGAGTAACTGGAGGTAGGCTACCAAGATGGCTGCACACTACGATTTGCTTCATTTTTGCTCTTCAGAAACCTATGGGTGACGTCACGGACACTACGTCCATATTTTATACAGTCTATGGTCCACACTGAATCATCTCTGAAACCATGAATTGCCATGAAGTTTCCAGATGTTCGTGGTCACCAGGGGATGAATCCTACAGACTCTGGTGACTCTCGATGTTCACACGCTGACATTAGCCTTTAGCTCAGAGCTCTGCCGTAACAAACAAACAAACGTGTCCAGACAAACCTGCAGGTCAGGTAGCAGGAAACTGTGACTGTAAACCGGCCGTGGACGGTTGAACATGTCTGGAGGCTTTTCCTCAGTGTCATATAAAACAACCAAACTGGCTGAGAATCAGTCACACTCTGTTGCTTTAGTATCATATCATGTGTTCTGGATTTGCATTATTCTGCTTTTCCTTGCTGCTGGATCTAAGTGCATGTGGTGGAGGCATCTGTCCTGTGACAGCCGTGTTTTCCTCCACACAAATAACTTTGTCTTCAGCAGTGGGAGACGAACGACGCCGCCGGGTCATTTCCTGTTATCCAGCCTCAATCTGTGTGTGATTTACATGATCATTACTGAGAAGTGGTAATTAAGAGAATTCTGATACTGAGTCAAACACACACACACACACACACACACACAGAGCAGCCGTAGTGTTGTGGATGAGAAATGATGCGTCTCATATGGAAACAGACGCTGGCTGTGTCTCTCTGAGCTGAGACGCAGACGACTGCTCACATTTGATCTTTTCTTAAAATACATCTGTGTATTTTTTCATCTGTGAATATAAGTTTGCTGTTTTGGGTGACGTCCCCTTGTTTTCTGCCTGAGGAGAAGATGAAGCTGCCGTTGGTTGCACCTGCAGACGTGAAGGTGTATGGACGGGGAGCAGGTGGACGCTCAGCACATCAGATCCTGCCTCTTTGTGTCTCCTACAAGTGTTGCTGAAAGACAGCCAAGCCGTCTCATTAACAGTAACAGCGTGTCATCAACTTTCAGCGTGACATTAACTGCGTCCCCCCGGAGCGAAGACAGAAGCTGAGAAACAAACAAGGACGCAGAGAAAGCTGCAGAATCAGACGACATCCTGGACAGAACACAATGATCTGAAGCCACAGAGGATCGCCGAGGTTTGACGCCAAACCTGAAAATAGAAACCTGTCCCAACAAATTTATGATGAGGATTACTGTCCATAACAACAAGGTCATGGTTTTTCTGAGCCCCTGGTGTCGGGGGGTTGGAGGGGCAGTCTCACCGGGCCGAGCCTCTGAGAGCAGAACAGCAGGAAACAACAACATGAAGGATGACGTCATTACAGGTTAGAGTCAGCCTTATTGTAGCACGGTCTGTTCAGAAAGACCACGTCTACCTTAATCACTGCACCACCCGGCAGAAACGCTCAGTGGCGCAAATCTAACACGCCCAAAATTTGGCGTGATGATGGCAGTGATTTCTGTATTTGCAGCCATGTTGATGAACGATTTTCATCAGCGAATCAAGTGAGGCCTCTCTGACTGGTTCCATCCCGTTTGGACTGTAGAGTTTGTTTTTGGTGAGACGTTCAGGCAGGTGAGACGTTCAGACAGGTGAGACCTTCAGGCAGGTGAGACGTTCAGACAGGTGAGACGTTCAGGCAGGTGAGACGTTAAGACAGGTGAGACCTTCAGGCAGGTGAGACCTTCAGGCAGGTGAGACATTCGGACAGGTGAGATCTTCAGGCAGGTGAGACGTTAAGACAGGTGAAACCTTCAGGCAGGTGAGACGTTCAGACAGGTGAGATGTTCAGACAGGTAAGACGTTAAGACAGGTGAGACCTTCAGGCAGGTGAGACCTTCAGACAGGTGAGACGTTCAGGCAGGTGAGATCTTCAGGCAGGTGAGACGTTCGGACAGGTGAGACGTTCGGACAGGTGAGACCTTCAGGCAGGTGAGACCTTCAGACAGGTGAGACGTTAAGACAAGTGAGACCTTCAGGCAGGTGAGACGTTCAGACAGGTGAGACCTTCAGGCAGGTGAGACGTTCAGACAAGTGAGACCTTCAGGCAGGTGAGACGTTCGGACAGGTGAGACGTTCCAGGCAACACGTTTTAATACAGAGGTCAAAGAGGAAGCACATCAGATGAAGACCTACATCACCTGGACTAAATAATAACCATATGTCACCTGCAGTTTAAAACCATTGGACGATACAGTCACGGGCCTCTAAAGACCTGAGATGTGTGTTTCAGATTCAGATCCATTTAAACTTCCAGATCTGCAGACTTCAAAAATACATTCTGACAAACACACACACACACACTCAGAGACAGGAGAGAGTCTGAGACAGGAAAGAGAGAGAGACGGAGGGGGAGGACGGAGATCTCAGTGCGGTTTGAGATTCCTCAGCAGTCATTACACGCTCCTGTGGCTGGAGCCCAGAGTCCCGACCCCCCTTTAACCAGAGTCCTGAGAGACAGACCATCCATCAGACTCTTCCTCTGTCTGCTTCCCTGTGTGTGTGTGTGTGTGTGTGTCTCAGTTTCTCTGGCTGGATGAAGCTCTTTCTCACAGCCGCACTTTATCTGCCTATTTTCACTTATTTTCTCATTGTCACTTCAGTTTCTCCCCCCCCTTCCTCCCCCTCCTCTCCCTCCCCATCCAGCCCTGACTGCAGGAACTATTTTGGGCCTGGGAATCCTCGCTGATGCTGGAGACAGAGGAAGTGGGACAGTTTACATAACAGGACAAACTGAGGCTGATTCCACATCACGAACCAGGCCAATGAAAAAAACTAAAACTGTCCCATAGATGCACCAAACACAACATTTTGTCCGATTGTGTCTTTCTGTGAAAATGTGATTTCTCTGCACATCAAGCCGACGACGCTGCAGATGAAACCACACTGATACACTGATGATCAGTCGAATCACATGGCGCATTCACAGAGGCTTTAAAGTTCTAAAGTCCTCTGCTCGTCTCTCACTTTTTCCGTCCTCCGTTCCTTCAGTCTCTCTGTCCTGAGACGTGAGGAGGAGGAGGAGGAGGAGGAACAGGCTGCAACATCTGTTTATTACAGCCTGTAGTTCATGATCTGTGTCGGAGGAGCAGAACAGTGTTCATGACAACTTACATTCACTTTTAATTCAATTCACGATGCGGCATAATGACGTCATCCATCACGCATCATTTCCTGTTCCTGTGTGTGACGGCCATGGAACAAACAGTGAGAAGTTCTTCACAGAGACGATGAGACTGAAAAAACACTGATGATAAACTTCATCTCCGTTTCATCTGTGTAAACAGTTGTTTCAAACATGACAGGTTCATTTCAAAGCCACATCATCGTCCTGACGAGTCACAGCCGCCGCTCCGACACCAAGTCTCTGAATCTGAGCCCAGCTTCAAACGGTGAAGGACTGAAACAAGACAGACATAGAAAAAGCTTTGTCGGGTGGTTGAGTGAGGTTTAGACCTGATGGAGACTGAACAAGTCTGATTGTCTTGTTTTGTCATGTTCAGTTGTTGGAAGCTGCTTCACTGTCTTTACAAAGGCTCCTGTTCAGGATCAACCTGCTTTAACATCAGTGGAGTCGTTAAGTACAGTCACTTTTCAAATAGCAGTGAAATGATTCTGTATTTTACAAAACAAAGTGAAAAAGTGAAAACTTGTATCTGGAAACAGAATATGTTTCACTTTAGTTTTTTCACCCTCACGTCCGCTCCACCCTCCGATTCAGCAGATTCACGTCGCACCGGCCTGTCAGTCTGCCGCTGCTCCGACGGCACGGCGCCATCGTTTCAACAAGACTGTCACATTCTTCTTCTACTCACTGACGTGTTGGTGAATGAAGCTCGAACAGAGCGCGACGTCATCAAGTTCAGACGAGTGATTTATAATCAGTCTGTGCAGCCGAGAGAATCTGATTTGAAACGTATGAACAAACCTGAGAAAAAAGAGTCTCAGGTGAAGAAGATATCTGATTGATGCTGACGTAAATTTGCAGACAGAGACGGAGGTCCCTGAAGGAAGCATCACAATCACAGCCAGGAGGAAACGAACATAAAGCAGTGGAGCGCTGACAGGACGGACGAGAGCAAGTGAAACAGTGCGAGGACGATAAAAAAACACAACATCAGTCATCATCCAAAAACCTCGCAGCAAGTCAGAAAGCAGACCTGCTCCCGGAGCTCAGTCACTCAGTGAAGGAAGAGTCAATACTAAGCTTTTGAATGTATTCATTTCCCCTCAGCTTTACTTTTTAAGACTAAAGGTTTTTTTTAGTTGTCGTCTTTCCAGCTCGGTTTTTGCCCAGAAAGAGGAAAAGTCCAATAAATCTGACAAACTGTTTTATTTTCTACCGATTGAAGTTTGTTATCTTGAGGAAATGAAACGACACATCGAGCCAGGATTCAGGGGTTTGTGGTCAAACGGGACGAGAAAGGCGTGAAGACGAGCCCGAGCCTGTTTGAGGAGCTGGTTACTAGGGATGAGCGAGTACACCACTATCTGTATCTGTATCTGTTTAACCATCTTTATTATCTGTATCAGTATCTGTATTCGGAGTGGGCGGGCCCTAAACCGGAAGTGAGTGCAGAAATGGCTGGGGCATCAAACGGTACATTATTTTAAGTCTGAAATTGATATGGATTGATCAGAAGTTGCTAATAAACTGTATTCAAAGCCTATATACAGTATATCTCAATAGTATTTATAATATTATTTTCATGAACTACAGTGAGAAAGTGTCAGATACTGCATGCAGCCACATACAATAAAAATATTAATATGGGCTAATTTGTATGTTCAGCTCTATGTGTGTATCTGCATAAATGGTCTGTAAGACTGTTTATTTTTTAATGATCTGTGTGAACTTCATGATTCATGCAAACATCCAGTGATGGCAAACAGGGAAATAATATGTCAGCCTTGTTCACTTCTTCTCAAAAGCACCGTGTTCAGTACGAGCAAAGTTTTTCAACTGACTTCATATCACCAGTCAAACTAAGAGCAAGCAGACGGTAAAAAAAAAGCTCTGTCTTGTCAAATGCACCGCGTGTATGTTGCGAGAGACGTCTCTGTGTAGGGAGGGGCGGGCGCTGTGTGTGACTGGCCAATCACAGAGCGCGAAGACAGTCAGTTACACAATGAGGATTTTCCTTCAGCACGAGCACGGATATTGACGGATTTTACTCGTATCATAATCGTATTCGTCCAAAATGCTTTATCCGTAACGGATACTTTTCTGAAACGAGTATCCGGCTCATCCCTACTGGTTACAAGCTCTGTCTCTGTCTCATCCATGTGCTGTGCAGGTGACTGGCTCCAGAATGAGGAGAGCACAGATCTGGAGAGAGAAAGATCTAGATCGGTCTAGATCTGAGAGTGTTACACACACTCTCAGCCAATCACATCGCTGGTCTCATGGCTGTGAAACGGCTGAGCCAATCACAGTGAAGCGTGAGGACGACGGCTCATGAACTGAAGAGATGCTTCCTGAAGACTGTAGGGCACGGACTCAGGCTGATCCCTGAGCAAGAGGCCAGAGGTGGAGAGAGCGCACAAAGATGGACCCCTCCTGTCTCAGAGACCACAGTTCATTATGGATGAGGAACACAGATGTTTTCAGTGACAGTGAAAAGCTGAGAGCTGTAACATCCTGAGCTTCCTGTGCTCTCCTCCACGGCTGCAGTGAAGTTCAACAGCAGGGAATGGAGATTTGAATTGTCTCTGACATTTGTGATGTGACGACACTCTTAAGTCTAAGTTGTTGCTTCTTTTCTCTAAAAGTCAACGTTGAGTCAACTTTAATGTCTTTCATTCTCCGGCTGACAGATCGGAGACGAGAGCCACGAAGACAGACTCCTGGTCGTCTTCATTTCCAGCCTGTTGCATCATTGTTTCCCTCTGTTTCATCTGCGGCTCCACTTGAGCAGTCAGTCAGTGATGAGTGAGCTCTGTTCACGTCGGTCGTCCTCCTCAGTTCAATGACAGAGTGTGTTTTTCAACATCACATGTGTTGAGTGAATCTCACTGTGTCAAACTGTGATGACCACTGGTTTGTTTCCTGCTGCCATTTCTCACCTGAGGTTTTGTTCCAACGCTGGAAATCTGAGCGAAATGGTTTGTTGTCCAAATGTTGGGGACATTTTAAATGTGACTGCCTTGTAAAGGTCGAACGATCTGAGCGCTGAGATAAAAGCTCTGACGCTGCCTCATGAGCCGTGCTTTATGAATTAGCGGAAACCACTTAACTTCCTCCTAGAATTCACTCTGTTCAGTGTTTTAGGCGGCTAAGTGACAGTTGGTCTTTTGCTGGTTGAACATCATGCAGTCATTTCTGCATGTTTAAATCACATTTACATCTATTAGACTTTACTCACTTTCCAATGATGCACATGCAGCTAGTTTGAAAGTTTTCTGTGTGTGATTGATATCATTTTTATTAACTAGTCTTTTTTCAGTGTTGTTCATGTGGTTAATTTTTTTAGGCTGTAAAAACAACCAATGTTTAATCACCTGCATGTTTCTAAATGGAAACCTTTGGTGCTTAAATAACAGAACTGTAGTAAATGATGCAGAGATCGACCTGAGAAGAGCAGCAACAGGAAGTTAGTGTCAAAGGCTGAGACGCTGACATGTGACTCTATCTGCCCAACCAGGACTCAGACATGTGACATCCGCTGGTTGGGGAAGTTTAAGAGCTGTATTCTTTGAGCACCTGGATGTGAGTGAGCCGCCCGTCTCTGGCCTGAGCCCTGTCTGATCAGCCAGAACTGGAGGACCCTCAGAACACCTGTGTTCTCAGGAGGTGGAGCAGTCGTCCACCAATCAGACGGTTGGTCCCTGCAGTCTCTGTGTCGAAGTGTCCTTGGGTAAGATACTGAACCCCCGACTGCCCCTGATGGCTGCTCCATGGGTGTGTGAGCACGCAGACAGTCCCAGTAACAAAGTGGCTCGGGCTCTAATCTACATGTTGATATTAGTCGACATTATTTTCACGACGCCTCATTTGCTGCCTCGCTAAAATGTACATATGGGAATTTGATGTATAAAATGCAAAGCAGCATTTGATGTGTAGTCATTAGATGCCAGCAGTCGAATAAACAGAAATCCTGCGCTAAATGTCAGCACATTTGCATATTAATGAGGCTGGCACCAGGCTGGAAACCGAGAGGCAGATTTCCTGAATGAAGCTCTGACGGATTCACGTTAGCAAATGATGAAGACGTGTCCTCTCTCTCCCTGCTCCTGCTCCTCGTCCTCGTCTGTCCTGGATCACATCGTTGGCTGATCTGGGACCTGCTCTCTCTCTCTCTCTGCATCTGTCTATCTCTCGCCCTCTGTGAATGTGAAAGACTCATGTGCAGCAGAAGGAAGAAAACCCCGAAGCTGGAAAGTTTGAGTGTCTTCTGTGCTGGCGAGCAGCTCTCAGTCAGGTGAGTCAGCCACTGTTGCTCGAGGCTTCTTTGTTTAACTCTTTAAAGGTTTTCTGGCAATTTGTTCCTAATCTAAATCTGAACATTTTTCTTTTTTCCATTTGAGCTCTATGAATGAAAGTGACAGTGAGACAGACAGATCCCACTCGTCCTCCCTTCAGTCAGTCACACAGGTCGTTATGAGTCCTACAAGCCTCTTAATGAGATCGATGCCATCAGTCCATCTACTCACACTGTTGCCCGGCAACTCTTTGATTGGCCATTAAGTATGACATCAGCCCGCAACAACAGGACGAGGGACGTCTCATTAAAACCACACAATCGTCTTATTTGTCCCGTTGATGAAAGTAGGACCCAACCTGATGGTAATTACTGCCGCTCGGCTCGAAGGCGGCTGAACTCCGGAAGCGAAGACATCGCCTCCATCAGAGGAAAAGTGAAGCTGGGGAGAGCGTGGCGTGATTTTGTTTTGTTGAAAACGGTCTCGTGCTCTGTTTTTGTGAGGAAAATGAGGACAGCTCAGATCCTGCGCCCGAAGACTCGGCATAATGTGAGATCTCATTTGAAGTGCTGTGGACAGCTGTCGCTTTCTCTCTTCCTCTCTGAGCGTCTCTCTCACTCGCCTCGCTCACACACAAATGCACAGCTCTGTCCTGTAATAATGCCTGAAATCGGCCTGATAGTTAGAGGTTCACGTGGACATTATTCAAAGGACTTTTTCTAGAGTTGAAACAACACTGGAATCTTAAAGCAAAAGCAAACAGTAATAATTCACTGATGTGGTTTCGTCCCTCAGATAATTGAGTCCAAAGAAGAAGCAGCAGAGTTGACTTCCAGTCAACCTGCTGGACGTATGTTTCTCTGTGCCACGTGAGGAAACATGGTTTTTGTCGAGTGAAAGGAGTGAAACTGCTGCTGATCGAGTTCTGGGCCGATGGAAGCAGCAGCAGTGGAGAAAGGCCGAGCTGGATTAATGGAGCGTGACACTGACTCTGGCAGTAAAGACTTCAGAGCCCACCGGGGGCCACGCCTGCTGCAGGGGCACGCACACCGAAAGACGCCTGGACAAACACATCGAATGCAGATTGTTGTGCGTCTGGCGTCTCGGCGGGTTTAGAGGATGGAAGCTTGGAGTTAGTTTGTCATGTACATACTTTAAATTCCACCACCATTTCCCTCCTGCTTCCTTCTGAGAATTGATGCTGTTCAAATGCTAAAATATCAAAGACAGCAAAAATGAGTTTTAGTATGACACCGTCTTATTAACTCTGCCGAACAAAGCAACGAACTTCATTTGTGCTGACAAAGACATGAAAACCAAAAAAAATCAGCTTCTCTTTGACTCTTTGATTTCCATCCGTCCATCCAAGGATCCGTCATCCGTCATCATAAACTTGAACACAGAGCGCAAACTCAAAATAATCAGCTACCTTCTGTGTCCTAATTTAAAATAACTGAATGTTTGAATTCAGCTAAGAATCAAAAATGACCCCAGAGGTTTCTGTAAACCGACCTTGAGTTGAAGTCGTAGGGCCTGTGATGCTGTGATGTTCTTCTTTTTCACAGCGGGATGTCGTCGGCAAAGCGTCGATCGGAGAAACAGTCAAGCTGATGGACAAGTGTGCATACAGGGGGAGAACAGGACGGACCCCAGGACTGATCCCTGTGGAGCTCCACAGGTCAGACACTTTATCAACCATTCAAGTAAAGTAAACATCTCAACACACTTTTTCTGACATTCAAGTAGGGCTACACGATTATGGCCAAAATGATAATCACGATTATTTTTAGCAATATTGTAATCACGATTAATAATCACGATTATTCATTATGTTAGGTAAAACGTACCTTTTTATTGCACTTTTTTTTTTAAAACAAACAAGTCTTCAAATTGAAACTTAAGATAATCATAAATCAAACAATAAACTAAAATTCACCCAAAGACAAAGGGAAAGAATAAATATGCTATTGCAAAATGCAATTATAAAGTGCAAACAAACAGAAAAGCGGCCTTATTGCATCCGTTATTTCAGTGTGTCTTTGAGAGGTGGATGGATACGGTGTCGACCGATGCAGAGTTGCTGTTATGGTTGTCTGGGTTGGTGCTGGGCAGACAGGGATTTAGTGGAGTCAGTTCAATATATCTGCAATCAGACCAGGGAGGCTTGTGTGTCCCAGCCCGAAAGCCGGCCGCAATTGCGATTTGGAAACTGGCTCCCGGCACGATAACCCCGATAACCCCGCCCCCAGCCCCTGACGCAGTCTGTGCTTAGCTCTGGACCAGCGAAGAGTTGGTGACTGCTAAGCACAGGTTTTTAGCACCTGGAGCCAGTGCTTACGTGGTGGAAACACGAAGAACTGGTGCTAAGTCAGACACTGGCTCCAGTGGAAAAGAGTCAACAGTAGATGTTGCTCCTTTACAAGGCACTAGCGGCTCCTCACTGTCACTGTCTGCTGCTCCCGACATTGCACTCTCTCACAGTTTAATCATTCGAAGCTGCCGCTGCTGCAGGGTTCGTTCGCTTGCTGTTTAGGCAGCGTAATGATGAGGCCCTAACCTATGGGTCGCCCCCTGGTGGTTGGCTGACTATTGGGTTGCGAAAGTGCTTGATTTGACATGCAACAGAGCTCGCTTTTTAAATGTTAAAATCGCCGACGATCATCTTAATTTAATCGTGGCAGCCAAAATCGTGATTGTGATTAAAATTCGATTAATTGTGCAGCCCTACGTTCAAGTGAAACATTCGGATCTTTTTCTTCTTGAAAGTTGAATCAGTCAATTCAACGTGGTTGGACTGTGACATGAGGATGTTTGTTTCAGGTGTCTCTCTAACGCGTCCTTGATGCAAACCAGCCTGGATGTACTGTTGTATAATGCACACTGTTGTGACTTACAATAGCTTTTTCCTATAGAACTTATCACACACACGAAAGGTTTTCTTTTGTCTAAGCAGAAGCTGTAAATGTCAGTCTGGACCTTTTGTCAGTCATCAGTTCGGAACATTAACGAGGAGTAAAACAAACAGAACTGAAGCAAAAACACAGCTTGTGAGACACGTTACATGTTTCCAGCCTGTTGAGCTTATTCTGTGTCTCCATGTTAAATGTGCAGAAGCAGCACATTTCTGAGCACGAAATCCTCCAGATCGCTGAATTTATTCCTCCGTGTGATTTGATAAGAGAAAGAAAATAAATGCCTTTTTCTTTCTAATTAGAAATCTGAGGAGGCCGGTGAAATGAAAGATCCTGTTTTGAGAAGAATGGTGATTAAATCAGGATTTCTTGTGTTAACTGCAGTGCACCATTGGCAGCATCATCTGTTTCCAGCCCACACGAAAACAGGCAGCAGCAGAACTCTGCAGGATCCCATGCTTCTGCACCCTCTTTGCTGTTTGCAGTGAAAACGCAGCATCACTAACCAGCTTGACATTTCCTGCCCTCCATTTTGTGGAACATGTTTGGTCTTCGCTTGGGTTTAGTTCTGTTTTTTTTCTTCTTCCCTCCCACTCGTAGAAGCTGCTGAATTCCACCTTCGCACAAAGAAAAGTGTCCAATTACTGAACAGACTTTTATACAGACACCAGCTTTTTTGAAGTTTTACAGAAGACAAGAAAAGATTTGCTGTCATGCTGCTTAGCAAAGTATTTTGATGATATCACGTTGACGATGAAGTCAGCGTTGATGAGTCCATGACTGGCAGATCAATATGTTAATTTGGAGCTGAGCTCTAAAGCTTTAAATCCAGTAACAAGTCAAATATGTGCAACTTTTTACATTGATTCTTTTCCTACCCATTTGAATGAACATGTTTGTGAATCTTCTTTCGTAGCGAGTGTCCGGCGACATTTCTGCTCAAAATGTCAGATGGAAACTTGCACTTCTGAGGTTATGATATTCACTTTTCACTGTATTTACTCACCCAAAGACAGAGCTTCTTATTTTCCTTCACCTCCTGCAGACGAAATCATGAAGCAGAGTTGAGATACTAAACGCTGCACATGAAGATGAGTCATCAGTACATGTTGCTAAAGAGATACTGATTTTAACTGTATATGTGAATAACACCTGAGTTATAATGGACCTTTGTCTTTTTCACAGCTTTTAGTTTCTAATATGTGTAAAAAAAATAATCAGGATGGTAAATGCATGAACACTCATAGAAACATTTGTCATGGCAAGGCTGACATGCTGATGCAAAGCAGATTGTCCAGGTGGCACGAATTGATGCAAAGATGTGAATTCAAATTTGCAGAAAAGACGGGAGGCGAACGTTGGCTTCCTGTCTGAACGTAGAGTCAAGCGCAGACAGATGGTCCATTACTCTGTAGTTTACTGGCTGTGTCTGTGTTTAATGCAGCAAACTGCAGTTGCTGTTTCCCCAGAATCAGCAGACAGAGTTGTAAAGATTTCCTCTGAATGCAGGAGGGTTTGTGCTGAGCCTGGCGATTGAAAAGGTCTCTCTCTCTTTCAAAGCAAGACGAGCCTCCTGAACCCAAAGCACCACATTGACGTTTTACAGACTACTGTTGATTCTCAAGGTGACACGGGACAAAGTGCTTCCTGTTTCAGCTCAATACAGGAACCGTAATCTTGTTGCTAAATACGGGACGATTCCGTTTTTCACCTTTTAATGATGTACCAGCTAATGTTTTCATTAAAACAACCTTAGTTTCCAAATTGTTTCGGTGAACATGGTCTGTGCAGGTCTCACGATCCGTCTGGCCTCGACAATATTTCCTGTTGCAAGAAACCTTTGCTGTATGGAGAAGCTTCCTGCTGGTGCTGCATCGCTTCTGTCTGCATCAACTCTGCTCTGTAAATAAAACATAATCCAAATCAAGTGTCTGGAATAATGCTCCCATCATTGTGTGCGGCTCGATGCTGAAGCATCTGCTGGAGAGAAACATCTGAAAACTGAAGAATTCAACAACACACTTTCAATTATTGATGATGTGGATGGTAAAGACAAAGTCCCTCAACTAATGATGCCGAGGTGGATCGAGGAAGGTCAGAACAATATCTGTGAGTCCAGGACAGAGAAAGAGAGAGAGACAGAGAGAGAGATGGAGATTTCTAAACACAGCTTTTATTTATCGCTGGTTGCACAAATACAACATTGAACACCAATATTAAAACAGAAAGTTTTAAACCAGTCCCTGGAGAGCAAGGGTTTCTTCTTTGACAGAACACAAAAACACCAGAGCTGCTGAAACCAAAGAGAACCATTGTTTGCTTTGTAGAAGTTCAAGTCGATCAGCAGTCTGGCTTTGATCAAGTTTACTGTTAGCAACTTCGGTTCAACTGCCCTGTCTTCCTCCACCTTCCTCGTCCTGCTCAGGTCTGCTGCCATCTTAGTCCAAAACGGACACCTGTCTCTGACTGCAGCATTTAAAACAGATACAGACGAGTTGCAGGCCACGATGCCATGGAGGATCCTCCACTGGAGGTCTGCCTGCCTTTTGGGTAACGGAGGTCTGTGGATGGATCTCCAGGCTGGTTTGACATCTGGGGACAGTCCCAGGTGTCTCCTCCATGGTGCATCTGTATGTCCATTCAGTCTGTTTCTGTTCACTGTCTTTACCATGAGTCTATAAAAAGATTTTCCAGGCGGACTCTAGGGAGACCGGCTGCACCGGCTCCAGCAGGGGGCCACCGCGCTCCTCCAGGTTCGGGATCAGGCAGATGGGGGGGAAAGGGTCTTCAGGGTCCGGGATCAGCTGGCCTGCGTGGTGGTCCTCCAGCATTGAACACTGATATCCACTTAGGTTTTGTTTCCAGTGCTGGAGGAGCTGTTCTGTCAGTCTGGCTAACCTGAGGTTTAACCTGGCCATGTAGGACATCTTTTGTAAGATACAATTGCACCTACAGAGGCAACCCCTTACCTTCTCTATCAAATCATCCCAATTTTTTTTCTTGTAGGTCTCGTCCCCCAGAAAAACCCCAAGGTAATGCACCCCTCCCTTCCTCCAGACGAGGCCTCCAGGCAGCCGGAGCCGATCCCGCAGCCTCTCTCCAACCATCAGAGCCTCGCTCTTCCCCCAGTTCACCTTAGAAGATGAAATAAAACCAAAATCACGCACAGTATCAGTTAAAAAGTCAAAGTCTCTTTGTGTGTTTAAAAGCACAACAAGATCATCCGCGTAAGCTGACAGTTTAAAAGATACAGGGCACTGGGGGAAATTCACACCTTCAAGGTTCTTTCTTAGCTTGTGGAGCAGAGGCTCCAACATACCTGAGTGTACAACATACCTGAGAGAGAGCTCCCCTGCCTGACCCCTCTCTGGATGCCGAATGGGACACTCAGTCCACCGTTTATCTTCAGGACACTGGAGACATCAGCATAGAGAACCCCGATCATGGCTATAAAGCCAGGGTTGAAGCCAAAGGCAGCCAGAGTCTGCCACAGGTACTGGTGTTCAACCCGGTCAAAAGCCTTTTCCTGGTCTATGAAAATGAGACCAGTGCCAATGAACTGGAGAGGTCCAAAATGTCTCTAATCAGAGTGACGTTGTCACTAATGAGCCTGTTGGGCACGCAGTAGGTCTGGTCAGGATGGATGACGGACGACATCACCTCCCTTAATCTCAGGGCCAGAGCTTTGGACAGGATTTTGTAATCCGTGCACAGCAGGGACACCGGCCTCCAGTTCCTGATGTCCTGGAGATCTCCCTTCTTCGGCAGCAGGGTGATGGCTCCCCGTCCTCAGGCTTTCATTTTAAGATAAGATAAGATAAGATAAGATAAGATAAGCTTTATTGTCTGTTACATCAGTGACAGAAATTCATCTTGGACAGGCTCCAAATAAATAAGTAGGTTAAAATAAAAATACACAAGACTTAGAACAGACAAACATTGTACATACAAGACATGGTACAGGCAGACATTGTGCAATATATACAACAGTGCAGTGTATCTGGCAAGACATTAATTTGTTATTTTAAATTATTCAGGGTGGTGATGGCAGTGGGAATAAAAGATTTTCTGTATAAGTTTTTCCGAGAAAGTGGGACCTTGTAGCGGCGACCTGATGGTAACAGTTGGAAGGATGGGTGCAGAGGGTGGGTGGGGTCCTGTGTGATGGCAGTGGCTTTCCTGGTAACTGCCTGTGTGTATAGTTCTGTGAGGGGAGTCTGAGGGGATCCAATTATTTTCCCAGCCTGTTTTATGATGCGGGACAGTTTTGTTTTATTTTTGCTTGTGAGTGAGTTGTACCAGGATACTATGTTGAAAGTGAGTACAGATTCTATTAGTGATTTATAGACCATGATTAGGATGTTTGTACTGATGTTAAAGGACCGGAGCTTCCTCAGCAGGTGGAAGCGCTGCTGGGTTTTCCTGTAGATGGAGACATTCTGGAGGCTCCCTGCGGCCTTCGTGATCTCCTCCAGGGTCAGACCAGCTGCCAGCAGGAAGTTATCCTCCTCGCTCACCTGAGGGAGATCTCTGTGGAAGGTGTTGTGCACATCTGGATTACTTGACCGCTCACTCTTTTCCCATACACAACAGACAATTCAAGGCAATATTTAAAGGTGTATTAACAATATGCAATAATTAACAATATGCATGGGTGAATATGTGAATGACATATTGAGTTCAGTTCAATCCAGTAAGGTGAAAGTCCACCCCGGTTTTTCCTCTCCCACAGTGCAATCAAATCTGGCGTTTGAATACACCTCAAAGACAGTCAACGTCTGTTCCGGGTTTTATGACAGATTTTCAACAAAAAACAAAACCTCAAGTTACGATACTAGTCTCATCTAGTCTTCTATATCTATGGATAAAGATGTTTGTCTCACTGCTGTTTGTTGAACAAGTCTCGGTTGGCGCTTCAGTTCAGGGCGAATATTAACTTTCTAATAGCTTGTAAATCAGCTCCACAGGAAGCGAAGCCGAGAAGTTGTTTGTGTAACGACTTAATGAGTCAGAGCCCGATCGGCCTTGAGCAGACAGCCATGACTAATCAAACCCTGTTTGGAGGTCAGACGGAGGAGAGTTCAGCCAACAACCAGAAAGGATTCGACTGAAGGAAAACAGTCCACAGTTGATGTGAATATTCGCTCCTTTTGTTTGATTCATATCTGAGTTGTGGTCTGAATGAGCTGGAAGAAAAGCCCGAGTGCCTGTTGTGCACTGATGCAGAGCCGTGATTCAACCACAGCGTCGGTGCTGGTGGAAATGAGTCAAATGGTGATTGAAGCGATGAACTCTTGTCGGGTCTACAGTGACCCGTGATTCAGTCGAGCGCTCAGATCTGTCTCCTCTTTCAGTTTTTAACAGTCTGGTGTCAAAACATCAAAACTTGCTGCTTTTCTGATGCTGATTGGGTCGTCTGAGAGCCAAGTCTTTCCGGTTTCATTCACAGTTGACGCAAGGGAAAGCTGTGGTGTTTAACTCTTTGGCCTCATGGTGGCGCTGATGTCTCGCCGTCAATGTCAGTGAATGACGTACATGGAAGCTGGTTTCACGATGGCACCTGGTTCAGAGCAGCGTTGGATTTCATGAAGAAGTTGCTGCTAAATTTTCTGTTTTTTATCTCCTCACTCTTTAACTTCCTGACTCTGTTATTTCACAGTGTGATCAAACAGCTTTGCTATTCCAGAGGGAAACATGTGGGTTTGATATCAGTCATTTACAATGATTAAAAAAAAAAACCTTTCTGAACTCACATTTTGGACGAGTCTTCACATCTGTGATAAACAGAAACGTCCATCGTAGACGTAGAGACACCAGTGTCCTTGAAAGTATTTCCTATAGACGGAAATGAAATAAGTTAAAGTAAAGGTCGAATTTTCATTTTCTAGACTGAGAATAGTGCAAAAAAAAAAGAAAAGAAAAGCCACAACTATATGTGGTCCTGGAACTCGAGGTGAAAACACTCCTGACACGCGGATGGGACCGCTGACCACGGTTTGACCCGGCTAAGTGCACACTCTATCAGATCTCAATTTACCAAAACACAGAGCAGCCACAAGTGACCATTTTCACTTGTTCAAGCTAAGCCCCTCTATCAGCTGTCGAGTGTAAAATGATTGGGTGGGAGCAAAGCTTTTTTCTTCCCCGATGCTTTGGTTATTGTCGGTGTCCGTCCGTCCCGTGACGAGGGAGCGAGTAGGAAACCTCGATTTCCTGAAAACAGTAATTACCCGACTGTGACCTACAGTGTTTCTGAGGCAGAGGGAAGGCAACACAAGAGGGAACTATTATGGTCTGTCTTCACGCACTGAATCTGCCCGGTCATTTTTCTGCTGTTACAGACAAAAACAATGTTATTTTATTCCCTGGATCAACACAAACAACAGTCTGCTCTCATCTGGTTTGGTTGTCACAGCAGTTCGTTGGACACCAACATACCAAGCTGCCTCCTGCTGTTCACACTGGTCTGGATTATGTTCCTTTATTGGATACAAAGTAAGTCAAACATCTGTCTGATGACCACATGGCTTTGTCTTATTGGACTGTTTCATGTCTGTTCAGCGACCTGATACCAGCTCTGATCCCGGGTGTTCGGGGTCACAGGCTACACAGACCTGCTCCCACTGAGTCAGATCAGCTGCTGAAAACCAACCAACACCTGAGCTCCGGCAAAAGACGAGACACAGACAGAGAGGGAGAAAAACTGGCGCTGTTTTAAAACTCATTCTTCATTTTGTCTGTTTCCTGGCATCAAGGTCCCCAAACCGAAGCCTTCACCACGTCTGGCTGCCAGAGACGCTGTTGACAGAGTGGACGAACGAGCCGTCTGTTTGTGTGACACCTTTTAAATCAAATCAGCTGCTTCCTGCCAGGAAACAAGCTGCGGTGCCTGTTTACAACGCGCTCGATTCCAGAGCGAAGCCTGGATGCTTGAAAAGCCACATTCAAAAATATGGCGTCAGTTTGAGGAAGCAAAGACGGCGTCCGCACACAAAGCGGCACCGTCCCACACAGCGACGTCTGGATGCTGTTTTCAGTGCTTTCATTTGAATACATTATACTAAATACACTTTCTGTGGACTGCACATTTGAGGCTCCACGAGGAGCTGCTTCCTGATGATAAGTTCTGTGGGTTCAAACAGGGAGAGTCTGACAGAGAGAAGTATTGATTACTGTCACCGTCTCTGAAGGTCGCCCTTGAGCAAGGCACTGTGTCGGTGACTGCAGGAGCTGCTCTGTTGTGAGGCGGCGCTGTGCTGCTCGCCGGATGCCTCCTCGCTGTCTCACACGTAGGTGACGATAAAGAACAGTCATCATGGACAGTTTTGACCAGCTGGTGGCGTTACAGCAAAAGACAGAACGTCAGCAAAGTCAGTAGGATTCATCCTCTGTGGACCATGAATGTCTTCAGTCAGCTTCTATGGAAAAGATATCGTCTTCATAGAAATGCTTGATATTCAGAGTGAAGACAAACAGTTGAAGATTTTGCTGAATTATTAAGGTCCTTACACACCGGGAGAGTTTTTTTCATTCATATAATTTGGACGTCAATTTTTTTTTCGAACTTGTATCCTGTCAATACAAGCGTTCACATCAACGATTTTCTCGTGCGGTGATATTGCAGCATTTATTTATTCGCATCAAAGTCGAATTTTCCGAAGTTTCACATCCTGTGTGTCCACTTCTGACCAATCAGATTGCGTGTTGTTGGGCCGTCACATTCACTGGTGTATCCAACATGGCCGATCGGCTGATTGTTTACGTGTCAGAGAACAGAGTGCTTTTTGATAAAAAAGTGAAAAGGAAAAGGCGATGGTGTGTGTGCTTAAACACTTTGTTAAACGTCTTTGTTTTAACTTTCACCTATGCTAATTAACTTTAGCTCGTAAGCTAACCTGTTCAGATAAAGCATACTATTTGTAGTTTCACTGTCTCAAACTCAGTCGCGTTGCTGTCACATTCGCCATCACTTGAGGTTGACTCAATTTTCGTCCTCTCGCTTCCTCTGTGTCTTTTTTCCCTTTCAGAAAGTCGGAAAGTCGCATCACTCTTGATATGTATAGTCAGGCACGTCAAAATTCGCCTCCGAATGTTTCGCAATTTTGCGTCGTATATTCGTGTCGTTCCCGGTGTGTAAGGACCTTTAGGTTTTAGTTTCTGGTATCGACTGTAGTCAAACTTCATGTGGACTATCAGCTTCTTTGAGCCTGTTTCTTCAACAGTATGACGTTAATATTTCTATGATCTTTGTCCTGCAGCAGCAGCTCATCCTGCTCATTCACTTACCTCAGTTCACCCATCTTGAGGCGTCGATATCAGACACAGGATCCGTAGCCTGTGTGGATCCATGTTTAATGATATAAAATAAGGTTCATGTACATATTCAGGTTCGACGACCTACAGTCTGTCATGTTTCAGCAGGTGAAAACCACCAGTCAACAGTTGAACAGTTGCTGTAAAAAACTGCTGAAATCTGGAAGCTGTGTTTTCCTCACTGAACCCTCTCCATCAGCTCCGTGTGTATTTCGGTCGACTGGCTTTGATGTCACTTCACGGCACATCATTATCTAACACAATAATTACCATGTGAGCAGATTGGCCCGCGGACCCCGGCTCGCTATAGCTGATGCACTACATAACATAATGACACCGAGCGGCTCATAAGAGCGCCTTTGAAGTCTGCTGAGGTCTAATTTGTTCCTATCAGGCGGCCGAACGCCGGCGGCGGCCGTGAGAGGCGACTCCCTTTGCCCCGCGTCTGACACATGACGTCTGCTCCTGATCACATGTGCCTGCTGTCAACACAGCCACTGAGTCTGACACATGTTTCCTGTCAGACCTCCTCCCCCTCTGACATGCACCTTCACCCTCCTCTCATCTGTTTGCAGCCTCATCTTCAGCTTTTTTTTTTAGTTTACCCAACATATTTTTTTGCTGCTTCTCCTCAAACTCCTCAGGCTTTGTTTCCATGACGGCAGATGGTGCGAGTTCACGCCGGCAAAGAGGCGTCTCTGATGAGCACACAGGGTTTTCTGCCTGTTTGGGGGGGGGGGGGGGGGTCATTAATGATCCAGCAACATGGAGCAGTTTCGATTTTTGACTTTCTGCTTGATCGAGTCTGATAAAGAGCCATTGGACCAATGGTTTACCTGGTGTGGACGAGGCATCGTGGTCCGATCACTGAAATCAGGTCCTGATGCAACCACCACAAAGAACGAACAGAAAAATGTTGTGACCGACGGCGAGTCTCAGCCGTCCACTCGTGCTCAAACCACAAAGCAGCAGTGTGTCAAAGTTTGGATCTGTTTCTTTGATGATAAATTCTTTCCTCCCAGAACCAAAATCTCTCCAGTTGTCAGGCTTGTTTCTTATTTTGCCAAAACGACAACAAGATGATTAATCACCTAGAACTAATTTTGGGGCTGAAATTCTTAAAACCCTGAAAATGTGGCTCAGAATTTTAATTCTTCTTTTTCCAGGAGATGTTGGATAAACTCATGCTGATAATGCTCCAGATCTCAGATACGACTGTCAGAGTGTTCTCATCACATTTGATTGGCACTGGCCCGTCAACACAAACAAACTGCAATGGGGGGGGGGGATGCAGAGGCAGGTTCATGAAGGCAGGTTAATGAAGAAGCAGAAGAAGCAGAGAGAGTCTGACATCAAAGCTGAGAGAAAGAGTGTGGCAGTGGGTGAAGGTCATGAGAGGCTTAAATAGAGTCCTGATTGCTGATGGAACACAGGTGAGTAGATGAGGTGGGCGTGGCCAGCAGGTGAGGAGAGGCACACAGTGAAAACTATGACAGGTAAACTGTGACAGGTAAACTGTGACAGGTCAAATGTGACAGACTGAACTAAGACAAGACTGAAAGGATGAAAACAGAGACTGAAACCAGGACAGAGACGGACTGAACTGTGGCAGGTGAACAGAGGCCTGTCTGGATGATAGACTGTATAAAATATGGACGTAGTGTCCGTGACATCACCCATAGGTTTCTGAAGAGCAAAAATGAAGCAAATCGTAGTGCGTAGCCATCTTGGTAGCCTACCTCCGGTTACTCCAAATATGGACAAAGAGGTGGAGCGAGGGTGGAGCTGAGGCGGGTCCTATGGGCCGGCTGAATGAACGCTATTGGCTGAAAAAAGCCGCTTTATTCGAAATAATCAAACTAGCTACAGCTAACCAGCTAGGTTAAATGCTAAATATCGTTGCTAGCCGGCTAACCCCACGACGATCTCTTTCCCAAACTGACTAGAATTAGCCGGGGTGACGCCCTTTAGACCGTCAGTTCATAGCTGTCAATCAAAGTGGCGCCACTTAGATTGACAGCTATGAATTGTGCATAATGATGTATGCTGCATATTTTAAATGAACACCTTATAAAAAAATTCGCCCCCCCAGAGTTGCCATGGAGTAGAAA
Source organism: Centropyge bicolor (assembly GCA_037975185.1). Taxonomy (NCBI): domain Eukaryota; kingdom Metazoa; phylum Chordata; class Actinopteri; family Pomacanthidae; genus Centropyge; species Centropyge bicolor. Next base: position 615,427 of record JBBMOC010000107.1, on the reverse strand, counting down.
AACAGCTTATGAGACTAGAGCCATGTTTTGAACCAGGCTGTAAATATGTTTTTTTCTGTCATAAAATCGGACATTTTAACATGGGGCTCAGATGTAATTGACTCCCTTCTGCAGCCTGCTCTAGTGGTTATTCGAGGAACTGCAGCTTTTTTGCACTTCCGCATTGGCTTCATTTTTCAGTGCCGGAAGTTGCCGCTTGGTCTGGATGAACTGCGACACAAACAACAACATTACTGTCGTCACAGTTGGACGATAATGTTGCCAACTTCTGATTGGTTCACAAACATATATGACATCAGCTGAGTCCCGCCCACTTTTAACCAGTGAGAAAAGGAGCGACAGAAAACCACGACTGATTGACTCCATCGTTAATGGGAAGAAGCTGATTGACACAAGTCCTCAGAGCCTTTAAATATCCAGGAAAGATTTTCACACTCAGAGTCACACGTCGGATTTCACACGCGCTCCTGATGCTTCGGTTACAGCTGACATCCTCCTCCTCAGAAGAGTAACATGTTGGAGCGATGCCAAGAGCTGCAGCTGATTTCACATGACTGTCAGTCAGAAGGAAGTGAAAAATAACATCACATTCATTAATACATGAGCATGTGTATGGTTGCATGTAGAATAAAACCCATTAGTTAACCTGAGTCCTCTGTGTCGCAGTGACTCGACAGGTGAGACGGTCACAGACGATCAGCTGCGGTCCAGGACAATGTGACCACAGGCCTCCTCTGTTAGCTCCCACCGGACCGGCGGAGGTCTGTGATTGGCCGTCGGTGCTGGAGTGTCCTCTCTGCCTCAGTGTGGTCTCTGCAGCGAAGCAGGATGGACTGTTCTACAGAGACGGTGAGACGATGGGGCAGAGGACAGACGAGGGAACTAAATGTTTAATAGTTTAAAGGAGAGAAACCTCCGATGCATTAAATATGACTCTCCCTCTGGGACAATAAAGACAGTCTGTCTAACCAGATACGGAAACACACAGGTCAGAGGTTCAGAGGCAGCTTTCTAAGGCTTTGATTCGTCACTGATGAGGTCATTATTCATCTCTTTTTTCAATGCCGTTCGATGTTTAATGCATCTGTAAATATAATTTGATGTAACTACCAGATAGTTACATCAAATTTATAAACGCCACTCAGCTTTTGTTACCAACGCTCTCTGCACCTACAGACATTAAAGTTAAGCCGAAATCTTAACAGAAACCATCTTAATAACATGGTGTGTTGGGCGGCCATCAGGACTAGTTGTTGGTCTGCATGTGTAAATCAGATGCTAGAAGACAACGGACAGCATCGTAGTTTGAAACAGGGACCACTGAGCTGATATCTGAGCCGATATCTGAGCTGATATCTGAGTTGAAACCTGACCTGATATCTGAGCTGATATCTGAGTTGAAACCTGACCTGATATCTGAGCTGATATCTGAGCCGATATCTGAGCTGATATCTGAGTTGAAACCTGACCTGATATCTGAGCCGATATCTGACCTGATATCTGACCTGATATCTGAGTTGAAACCTGACCTGATATCTGAGCCGATATCTGCGGTGACTTCAGGCCGGTTCATTAATGCTGATGTGTGTTCTCAGGCTCATGATGTGAACTGATCAGAGCTGCTTTTTGTCTTCACCCCATCTTCCTCCACCTCCGTCTAATCCCTCCATCTCCTCCCGTTCTTCCTTCTCCTGCATCCGCATTTTTACTTCTCCTCATTGTCTTTATCGTCACGTTCTGTTGAGTCAGGCCCTTCCTTCCTCAAAGCTCTGTGCTTCGCGATGTTCGTCGACTCGCTCTCATGTTTATTCACGCCCACACACAAACACACACTCTCACAGATGCACTCTGAGGACACTTACTATTTGTGTTTGCCCATCTTCGGGCTCTTCACAGCGGCGGCGCTGCCAAACCGGCTCCTGCTAACGTCTGCATCCACGTTTCCCTCAGAGAGAAGGAGCGACTCTGGGAGTCTGAGCTCTGTTCGGGGGTTTATGTTCATCGGCTTTCACAAGTGGGAGAGCAGGCTGACGTGCTGTCTGCCTCCGTCCCCTGGGCTTACTGAATCTGAGGTTTCACAGCCATGGAGCCTGTCGGTGAGACAGCAGGCCGATATACTGTAAACATTGTGAGACAAAGGACAGAAGGAACTAAATGTTCAATAGTTTAAAGTAAAGATAAGGAAACGCACAGGTCAGAGGTTCAGAGGCAGCTTTCTACGGCTTTGATTCGCCGCTGGTATTGAAAATGAAACGTGTGCTGCAAGGCCACATGAAGGGAAACAGACACAGGTCATGTTTGCAGGCTTTGTATTGAAAGCACATGATTCATCCCTTTTCTTAATACTTTTCGATGTTTAATGCATCTGTAAATATAATTTGATGTAACGAGTATAAAGCAACGAGTGGCAACTTCTGACCTGTAACACCTGCAGTTTTTCAAACTGGGAGTCGTGTCCTGGAGAGGAGGAGGGGAGCTGCAGAGCTGTGTGAGGTGACAGGAAGAGGTGCATGCTGGGATTCCAAAAATAGCAGGAAGTTAGTCGTTGAAGTTTGGCCAAGGATTTGATCCGTTTATCAAAACCTTTCACAGCGTTGAGGATCTTAAGGTTTTAGATTTGAAGCTTGTTTAAAATCGCTGCATCAAAAATAGTCTCCTTCTTCTCCGAGTCAAAACTTAATCAATTGTTCATGTGTCCAATACTTTGGTTTATGACCAAATATCTACAAACTGAAGGCACCAGCCTCAGTTTCACTCTGTGTTAAGGGCTAATTAGCGAACGTCTGCGTGCCAACGTGCTTCACTGTGTCGGTGTGGGCTTCCATAACGAGCGCTCTGGGACTCAGATGTGTTGCTGCTCACACACCTGTTGGGCCGTCGTGTCAAAGCGTGCAGGAGCGTTTGATGCACCAACTGTCGGCAGGAGGCGGAGGAAGCGCTCCACACAACAGGACAACGTCTCAAGCAGCAAGACCCAGGAATCCAAAATCCAGCAAAGAAGAAAAAGCGGAGTCTCCTGTCACAGAAGAGTTTCCTGCTGCATACGCTGCGGCGAGTGATCCACACGAAGCCGGGGGTAAACAGATCTTCAGTCCTGATTCATACTCACAGCCTGAAGGAGACATGAAGCTTTCACAGTTTAATACTCTTTGATAAAAGGCGATAAAGAGGAAAGAGAAGGATGATGAAGACGGGTTCGTGTTTACACGTCAACGCTGCACGATAACATCGACGGAGGCTGCGTTCCACTGATCCCAGCTCCCAGTTTGCCCCCCCCCACCCACTCACTCCGCTCCACAGTCTGTTCGTGCAGAGACATTTCATCACTGCATTCAATAATTCAGATTATAATATTAGCGATGAACAATAAAGTTTGAGATGATTTTTTTCTGGCTGAAGTTGAAGCAGAATGGAGAGCGCTCTTTGGGACCTACAGCGAGACGGCGAGCGAGGCAGGGAGGAATGATTATCTGACTCTCCCGCTCCTAAAGGCGAGAATAATGTGAGGGAAAAAATAAAGTCTGAAGAAGACAATAATTAAACCCTGAGGATTTATCGGCCGGCGGCGCTCGGCTCCATCCATCTCCAACTTTCCCGACTCTCTCTGAGTCCGCTCCTGTTTTTGAAGCAGCTTTTATCTTTGCTTCTCATTTTATTTTCATCGTTTGTGGTTTTTCTGAAATCTTCTCCGTCTCACCCTTCACTTCGCTTTTATTAATCTGCAAACGTCTCAGCATTCAAATCATGTTCACCTGGATTTTCTTGTGGAAGCACTCGATCAGGTTTGACACAGTAACAGTGTGTGGTCTGGGTGTGAGCTGACAGTCCCAGCAGGTCGTGATTAATGTTTAACACTGAAGCTCTGGAGGTTTGAATCCCACAGTCTCTGTTGAACACGCTAGCATGCTAGCATTTGCCAATGAGCAGTAAATTCAAAGAACACCTGAGCACTTAGTTCTGCAGGTATCTGATCATAAACCAAAGTGTGGGACATGTTCAAATGTTGACCTGATGGTGGCGCTGGAGGAAAAGTCAGAGGTTCATCAGAATTATCGCAGCTCATCCTGAGGGCTTTAACTTCATGATGTCGGCTTCATTGATATGTTCTGTCTATTTTCTGGCTGGATTTTGTGCAGATGGTGGAGGAATCCATCGCTGACCTCCAGTCGACCCGGAGCCTCGCTGAGACCAAGCAGGAGAGAGAGGAGGAGGAAGAGTAAACACAGGCTCAAATTAACAATCAATCTATTCAAACTACAATTGATTTGTTTGTTCGAGTACATTTGCATATTTGACTAATGGTGACGCAAAAGTGGAGAAGAGGTTCAAAACAAGGTCAGTGCATTTCTGCAGAAGAGGCCTGGTATGAGAGCAGCACCTGGATATTTCAACAAAGCTTTATTGGTTGAGAATGTTGACAGAGTCACAGAATGCTGATGAACTGACATGTTTCTGCCTTTAGTCCTTCAGAATCTTACCAACAAATCGTTGAGGGTCCTGTCCTGGTTCAGAAACAGAATCTCTCCCTCGCTCTTCATCTTTCTCTTCATCAAACTCAAATTCTCTCTTCCCGTGTGAATCAACCTGAGAACAAAGACGTTTTCATTGACCTCTTGTTCCCTGGTTGTAATATGAAGCCGCTGCTTTTTCACCTGTGAAAACCGTGTGTGAATAACCAGCATCCGTCCAGCCACACTGATGCATCATGGCCCCGCCCTCAGTCTCAGAAGGCTTGTGATCATCCACAGTAACTGGACAGAGCTCATTGGCTGCCATGACAGAGTCATGAGGGCGTGAGCGAGCGTTTCCCGAGCTTCCTTTAAAATGTGTCACCTTCAGGCTCATATGATGCAGGTGTGACCACACCTGAGGCCTGACAATCGTGCACTGATTCACTGATGCAATGACAGAGACCCAGAGAGGAAGACGGGGATGAGAACCCCTCCCCTGCCTCTAGATGGCGCCGGTGCAGAGTTCTGTCCTGGATTATACCTGTTTGGATTTTACCAGTCAGGTTCATCTGGATGACGTCGGGAAAAGACGTTGATCTACCAACCTGTGAGGCGGATTATCGAGCGTCTGCCGAGGCATCTTCAGGCTCCATCGTCTCACTTTATCTTAAGTTCTAACAAAAACTAATTCAGAAACATTGATGGCCACAAGAGAAGCCTGGAACCTGTGGCCCCCTCACGGCCCGGGGCCCCGTCACAGCTTCCAGAGATTCGGTCTCAAAATAACGGACGTGCGAACAGGACATCGTCCACCTTCCCTCACCTTCACTATTGTCCCGGGGCTCCTCGGCTCATTATCCCGTCACAGACAGAGCCATAGAGCAGCCGCCCTGTCAGCTGATCATTGGCCCCGAGCCATTCCTCGGCGCACTCCTCTGCTATCACACTGATTCATCACAAAGCTACAGGCTCACTTAGTATTGCTTCCATAACTCCCGAGCAGTCGCAGTGATGCAGGGCCCACGGGATGCTCGCTCTCTCTCTCTCTCTCTCTCTCTCCCCGCTCGGCCCGGCGGCGGCCGCTGCTCACCAGTCGTCCATCAGTGATGTGTTACTGGCCTCTGGCTCAGTCGTCCGTCTTCCAAAGTTTCATTATACGACAGTTGGTGCCGCCTTAAAAGATCTCCCCCTCAGTGACACTGACGTCTCTTGTGCTGCGCTTTCACTTTATTTGCTTTGTTTTCTTCTACAGAACATAAAGAAATTGAATAGACTTTGAAAAACTATTTTCTCTCGGCAGTGAAAGGGATGTTTGCAGGAGCCGGAGCCTCCGTCCGACTGAGTTAACATTGTCCACATTCATCATATCTCAGGGGCGGCGACTCTCCCCCTTCTCCTCCGAGTGAAGCACGACCAGTCGGAGCTGAGGCCGAACCACCATGAGGTTTGGTTGTGTGCATCAGACTGGGATCCAGCACCTTCCTGGAAAAACAGGATTGTTTTTATTGTTACTGACTTTTTATCAGCACTTTTTCAGCATCATATACCTGATACCTGATAATAAAAGGCCTGTTTGGATCAGATATCTAGGAGTAAAATGGTGAAATGAGGTGAGTGTTTTTCTGCTGTATAGTTTTATTCTCAGTGATAATTAATAGGAGTTAATTGGAGCTGTTGGACTTTGACTCGTCTCCCAGTTTTCCTCCTGATGCTGTTTGCAAAAAGAAGAACTTCATCTGTGAAAGAGGACGTGACTCACAGCTGGAGGCCGGACTGAAACTCGCCGGGTTGAGTCATCGGTGCAAAATATTAACAGCTGCTTTTGAAGATATCTGGAGTTTGGATAAAAAGTTAAATGTACAAACTTAAACATAGAAACTTTGGGGTCAACTGGTGAAATTTGGGAGGAAAGAGACGATAACTGAGCTCATGTTTCTTTTTCTGTATAATCATTTCATTATCCAGAAGATCATGAGTTTCTCTGTTGAGGAACATTAATGAGAGCTTTTAAAAATGTGGGACAACAGAAAAGAACTTCGTCTTAAGTCTTAAAACTCTGAACGAATCCGAGCAGCTGCATAATTCAATCCCATTCATTCAAAGATGGCCGACTGTGAACTTTAGTGGAGTGTTAATGGGCGGAGTCAGGCACAGGAAGTCCCTGTTGTGCTTGTTCATTGTGAAGCATTGAATCCAAACTGGTGATGATGGATCAAACACTTCATTTCCCACCTATAGGAAAAGCAGCTTGATGTTTTTTGCTAAATGTGTTGTATCGTCTCTCTGGTGGAGAATCAGAGACGATCGATGTTTTGGCCTGAAGCTCGACCTCATGAGTCTCTGCTGGATCTGGACTCTTTCTTTCAGTAAAAAGACAATTCTCCTGGTGGATTGAACCAAAGAGACAGAGCATGTTTATTAATGAGCTGTTCCAGGTTCCAGTGTTTTTGCTGTGTACTGACATGACGATGACATCATTGCTCTTATCAAACGCTCTGATGGAGAATCTCCCAAAATGCTGAACTGTTCCTTTAAAAATGGGACTAAATCAAGGTCGGCCCTTCGTTTTCCAGCAGGAGCTCGTTTCGCAGAAGATGACGTGATGGTTATCTGAACTCTTCCTCAGTTGTTCGTTCTGATCTTCTGCTGGAGGTGACGATCGATCACATGACCCTTCACTCTTCTCCACACTGTGTGAATAATCTGGACTGAATGTCGATGGTGGCGGTCGGAGGATTCGCCCGTGGGCTGAGCTTTTCCCGGTGACACTTCACACCATGGTGTGTGACAACTCGTCTCCTTCCTCGTGTGTCCGCACCAGACAGAAGGACGGACAGAACGGACACGTCGGGTTGTCGGTCGTAGGGAAGCAGGACGCGTTCGCAGCTGTCGTCCCACAAGGTCACTGCTCCATCTGTCAGCGTGTGGACACATTTATTCAATCCATCACTCGCCACCAGTGTCTGTTTCCTTCTCAAAACACCACATCGTTTCCAGTGGAAACACACACACACACACACACTGTCTGTCCATCTGTCTCTGTCAAAGCAGACCTCCGGCCAACAGCTGACATCTGACAGAGAGAGGAAGGACAGCTCCTCTGACACTGACAGGAAGTGAGCGTCATCGGTTCAGCTGCTGGACACGCTGAAATGTCGACCTGATGGTGGCGCTACATCAGAGATCAGATCAATAAAGTAATCACAGTTCGTCTCAATCCATCCAACAGATGTTGACATGTTTCACTTCCTGCTGTGTACAGATGTCACGTCCATCCACGGACTGAATCCAGGAGAGAAAGTCAGCACTGACAGAATTAAAGTTCAAATAAAGACCAAAGTCTGAGGCTTCTGCTGATGTCGATTTCTGCCTCTCAACACATCAGTTCTGAAAATGTGCACACGTGCAGTTTGAATATGAGACGAGGAGCAAGGGACGTTTATTTTACACCTGATGGAAAAGTAAAATGGTGTCGGCGCACGTGTGTGTGTGTGTGTGTGTGTGAGGCAGAGATTTACAGTAGCTGTATTTACAACATCATATGTGAAGCTGTGCCTTCGAGCTGTGTATGTGTGTGTCCTTGCGTGTGTGTTGATGTGCGGCTCTGTGTCACGTGCAGCTGTTGATAATATGAGTATTTATATTACAGCTATTCATCACAGAGAGCAGTCGAGGGTTGTTTTTTGTCATCTCTCTCTCTCCATCTCTTTAGTTCTCTTTTTTTCCTGACAGACCACCAGAGGCTTTGAAGCACATTTTCACCATCAGCTGTGGTCACATGATCCCGCTGCCTGTGTCTGTGCATGAGGGGACCAAATACAGCATTATAGCAAGCATAGCATATAGATTAAAGCCAAATGAAGATTAGACAAACGACAGGAGACTGGACTGTCCAGATGTTTCAAGTGATGGCTGTCACTGCTGCCGTGTGGCTTCATGTTCAGGCTGTGTGTCCCACCTGAAACCAGATCCAGGTCCAGCTGTGTGGTCCAGAACATCGAGACCGAGATGGAGAGAAATCCAGAAACCAATGAAATTCATGATCTTGTCATTGATCTTTAATCGTCTGTTTCCTCTCCTGGACGCTCCTCCTCTTCTTCTCACGTCATTTCCTCCTCGTGGTTGAACAATGTAAATGTCAGTTCTCTTGTTGTTCCAGATGTTCCAGATGCACCTGATAAACACGTGTAGTGAGAGAGTGGCGACGGGTTTGGTCCAAAGTCTCATCCACAGCGAGGACTTCAGGCTCAGGAGGAACCTTCACACCGGCCACATCCTGAAACCAGCACATCCTCAGTCGCCACCTGACTCCCTGCACTCGTATCATCAGTAGGAAAACTAAAGTGTTTCTGGTGAGGACAGCTTGTTTCCACCTGAAATCCTGATCATTCATTGGTCAAAACGATGAAATGATGATGATTTCATTGTGCTGTTTTAGACAAAAAACTCATCAACTCATTTTGTCGAGACTTCGTTCATTAAGCTGCTTGTTTCATCGTTAGTGTTTCCTCTGACCTCCGTCGTGTTCACGTGTTTGTGACAGGATGTGATGGAAGGACGTGACGGCCGGGGGAGGAGTCGTCGACGGCCGTTCATTTGCCGCAGTCTCACTCGCGTCGTGTTTCAGAGCTGCGCGTCAGCTTCACTAATCTGTCTTTCTCTCAATGAAATGCAAATCCAAACAAAATGGAAATCCTTCCTCTAAAAGCTACTTTAGCGTTTTAACTAAATTGGGGTGAATTTCAAGTGGAAAATCTGAAATCCGGCGTTATTCTGGATGAGCGAAGCAGCGTGTCAACACCAGGATAATGTGAAGAAAAGAATTTGCTAATGGAGATTAAGGTTCGACTCTGACGTGTCGCTAATACAAGACAGGTCTGTAGAAAGAAGAGGAGACGCAGGGAAATGAGTAATTTGAACCTTGTTAAAAGCTGTCAAGTACTTAGTGGGTTTACAGCGACTTCAGAGCCGCTTCACAAAGAGGAAGTGACAGTGTGACAGGAAGAAATGGTTCAGTGTTTGATTTAATGGATTATTGTTTGGTAGCACAAAGGCTGAGTAATCACAGTGAGACTCATTGTCCCCGGTGACTTCGACGAAGCTGATCTCAGCTCCTCCTCCTCCTCCTCCTCCTGCTCCTCCTGCTCCTCCTCCTCCTCCTGCTCCTGCTCCTCTTCCTCCTCCTCCTCCTGC